>JANAVB010016197.1:48126065-48436065 GCA_029216955.1 Iris pallida | reverse complement strand
ATATATATATATATATATATATATATATATATATATATATATATATATATAAATATATATATATATTTAATAAACCAAAACAAAACCCTTAGTGTTTGCACTTGATAGAGGCTTTCCCGATCTGTCTCTGAATCTCCTTGATCATCATCCCCGCAGAATATTTATATCCTTCATATCTCCATTTATTTCTATTCTTCCATAATACCCATATCACTGCTCCGACTGCAATTTATTTTTGATGAAGTCTCTTCTCCCGCCACCATTTGTTTAACTGCTGCATTAACGAAGAAGATCCACGAGCTTTCACTCTGTAATCCTGCTACAACATCCGCCAAACTTCTGTAGCCAGCTCCCCTTCATGAAATATATGATCCAGAGACTCCTCCGCATTTTGATCACAGCAATGACACATCGACGCCATGCTATATCCAAATTTGACAATATTGTCATCAGTAGGCACTTTGTTCTGTAAAACACGCCACAATAAAATCGACCACTTGTAAGGAATACAAGTGCCCCAAATGTGGACAAAGTAATATATTATAGGCCTTTGAATACGAGCAACTTCCCAAGCCGAAGATACTGTGAACCTACCATTAGATCGTCGCCACCACATGCCTGTGTCATCCCTAACTATATGCTAATTTGCCAAGTCTCTTCCTTCTATTAACCGCTTCCAAACAGGGGTCGCATTAGATGTAATTCGAACCTCACTCGCTGGAGACCGGGAGCAGTATTTGGCTTTGAAAAACTCAACCCAGAGGCTGTCTTGAGTGGAAAACTTCCACCAAAGTTTGATAGTGAAGGCCCTCATCATGTCTTCTAATCTTTTAACTCCCAACCCCCCTTCTTCCTTCTTTCTAGCAATATAATCCCAGCCCAACCATCTACGTTTAGGCGCTCCTTGGAAAGAGCTCCAAAAAAATTCACTACAAATAGCTTCAATGCGGCGTAACACGGACACTGGGGGATTACACGCGGCCAAAGTATATATTGGTATTGAAGAAAGAACGGATTTGATTAGCACAAGCTTACCTCCAGGGGAGAGAGTTTTATTATGCCATCCCTCTACCCGTGTACGAATCTTCTGAATCAATTCCTCGTACATGCTTGTATTACGATACCCAGCCACCATAGGGCACCCTAAGTAAGTAAATGGAGGAGTCCCAATCAAGAAACCAGTCCTTGCAGCCATTTCATCCGCCCTATCTGCAGGAGCCTTTGTTGACACATATAAGGAAGACTTAGCCACGTTCATCTTCTGCCCCGAAGCTGCCTCATAGCACCGCAGTAGATTCTGAATTAATGTGATCGACCTAATGTCTCCACCCGAGAATAATAAGATGTCATCTGCATAAGATAAATGGGTGATCGGATAACAACCTCTCGGCGTTATGAATGGAGTAAAGCCTTCTACTTCAGGGAGCATCTTCAGGTTTCGAGATAGGGCCTCCGCAGCTAGAATGAACAAAGCAGGTGATATAGGATCTCCTTGCCGCACACCTCTGAAAGATTAAAAATAACCCAAAGATTCACCATTAATCAGTGGAGAGAACCACACATTATTTTGTAGACGAAGCATCATATCGACCCATTTGTTGTGAAATCTGAACTTGCGCAACACCTTAATCATGAATCTTCAATCAACACGATCATACGCTTTCATCATATCTAGCTTAATAGCAATATTACCACCCCAGTGCTTCTTTGTAGCACTCAGTTTCCCAAATGAGGGTAATTTTGAAATTTTGTGTTTATAATTATTTTAATAATAATATTTAATTCATGATATGATTTTTGGTGATTATAAATCATTTTAAAATTATTTAAATCAATGACTTGTGGTTTTGACGTTTTGCTAGTGAAACCCTAGAGACTGTTTGACCTAGAGCCTAACCATGTGATTATGATATTCTAATGTCATTTTTGGCCTAAGGATATTTTTACATTTGACCTCTTTGAATTATTTTGATATTATTTTATTATTTATGATATTATTTTGGGGTTATTTGAGTCGGGTTCGAATTTCAACTCAATCCGACTTGAAACGGGGACCCGGGGGTAGTTTGACTCTAGTGGGACCCACACACTAGTTAGGCATAGCCCACATGATATTAATTTTAGTCCACATGATAGAAATATTTTAGTTAGAGGTTAGACTAATTATTATGGATAAGGTTAGTGTGATTAGAGACTTTAGAATGACTAATTTAGCCCCAACCAATTAGCCCTTTCCTAATACTCATAGAATAGGTTAGTGGGGGCATTTTGGACCTTACCATAATAGGACAAATAGTCCCATATGGCCAGCCACTTTGGGAGAGGATAGGCTCAAGTTTATTTCATTATTCTCATCCACACTCTCTCTCTTGTTCTTCCCTAAATTTCTAGAGAGCAATCCCTAGCAATTTCTCCACCAAATCATTCCATTTCACCACCAAATCTTCTTCTTTCCTTCTCCATTCTAGCCAAGGAGGAAGCTACCCAAGTTTGGGAGGATTCGGAGCTCGTTCGTGTCCTTTTAGAATCTCTACGTGTCGATGTCGCTCCGGGAAGGCTTTTCTTCGATTTGATCTACCGGGAGGTATAAATCCCTTCTCCTTTTTATTTCCTCATGCATATAGGTCTATTTGAACCCATAGGAATGACCCCATAGTTGTATCTCCATTTGTGTCCATTTCGTGTCCATTTGGAGGTCATAGGAGTGTCCTTTGTGTTGTGGTTGTGTCCATGTGGGAAAATCCCAAATTTGGACACACTATGTGTTGTTGTTATGTATGAATGAATTATTACATGTTTAATCTCATATTTTGTATTGGAGATGTGTTCTATAGTGTCTCATATATACATATTAGTGTAGAGAGTGAGTTCTTAATATATTATGTTATATACTTGTGTTCTTTTGTCTCAAACTACCTAAATCCGTCATGATTTTTATCCACGTTTTTAATTTCAGCCCTAACTTAGAAATGTCATAACTTCTAGCTCAAAGCTCGGTTTAATCTTTCGTTTTTTTTAAAAGAAGTATTGAAGTTAGCTTTCCAAAAACATATATTAATAGGCCTAATTATTTCTGTAACTTTCTGGAGAAATATTTGAGTGTCAGCTGTACGAAAGACAAACACGTTCTCGGTGTTTTCGCGATTCCGGGAGTTTTCGGAAACGAAAACGCGATCCATTTAAAGTTTCGGAAAGCTAACACATAGATCTATAACATACTTTAATCCTAAATTTTAATTCATGCTGAGATGGTACAGTATTAATTATTAGTAGGAGTTACTATTCGGCATATGCATTTTGTGCACCCTTGTGTGTAATATAATATTCTATTTGATTTTAACCCATGTTAATGTATATACATTATGTAATTAAATAGAGAATACAAGCATGAGTAAATAGTTAAATAAATGATGTATGAGGTGTAAGAATCCTATCTAATGTAAGCATGTATAAGTATGGCTTGCAATGAATATGTACTTTCCATAGTATGTAATGTATGGTGTATATAGTGGTACAAGAGAATAATGAATGATGAATGAATGCAAGCATGAATGTAATGTAATAATAGATGTAATGTATGCAATATACAAGTTAATGAGATGTAATGTTCTATGTTAACACAAATCCTATATTACCTCATGTACCCCCTTACACTATGTTGACACTATCACACTTGACACATTGTTCACTTACACTTTGACACTCTTTGATATGTATACACTATGTATGCCCATTTAACTCTTACTTGTCCCTTTGCCATGTTCACATACACACACATAGCCTCTTAAATAAGTATTTATGAATATAGTTAACTTAGCTATGTATATATATTATATATATGTTAGCATATTGTGTTGTAATATATAAGTTTATATAACCATTTGAAATGCCATGATTATAGACCTAATGTTGAATACCAATATATGCATGTGTATATATGTGTAGACATATATAACTTAAAGTAATAGATTACCTAGTGTATATCCAATGCAAATTCTTGCCTATTTGAGTATTGAATAATTGCATGCTATACAGAGTTGGATGTATGTTGGCTTGTATAGCCTTGTATTGACGTGTGCTTGCTAGGATAGTCTTGGTTAGGCCTAGTAAGACTTACTGGGTTAGGACATGACCTAGTTTGACCTAGTTTGACTAGTGCAGTTGACCAGAGTTGACCAAGGGTTGACTTTGGCCTAGTTTGACCTAGATTCATGTAGAATGCATTGTAGTACTTTATATTACCCTTCTGGACATGTTGTAACTTGTGCTGTTCTAATTAGGAGCCAGACACCTTGTAACCTTTGTTGCTTTAAATAGGACTCTGTGGCTTCAGTTGGACCCCCTATACTTATCAGCTGTTCAGGTTATCAGGCGAGTACATTCTCTGATAGTTCTCTAATTTATTTGTCAATTACTGTATTTCAGTTCTAGTTAGTTGTATGCGATTCTCTGTTACAACACGTGTGGATATTACTGGATTCATGTATACGACACACATTTATTTTCTGGCCTCTATTACTGGTATCATCATTTCCGACTTCTATTACTGGAATCATCTGCTGAAATCATTTACTGGAATCATTTACTGGTATCATTATATTTTGGCTGGACTCATCTTGAATCATTGTGTCAGAATTCTGGATTCACTTGCTGGGAGGGGAAATACTAGAGTAAGACATGTAGACATACCCCATTACTGGAATCACCCCTACTGGAATCTACTGGAATGATAGCCATCTCTCGCCTGATCAGTGAGAGGTGTGCCGGATTACCCACAGCCGTTTATATGTCGATCTCGGTATTTTAAAACACACTGTTAGAGTATAGGTTGGACTCACCCTGGAATCATTGATCACTATAACTGGAATCGTCCCTTACTGGATTCATCTTGTATTAGATTCATCTTGTACTGAGATTACATTAGAGTTACACTGGTCTACATTGTTGTCTGGACTTCATATCATATTACCTTGGTTCAGCTAGTTCTATTTTTTACAGACTTCATTGCTATGATTCTTCTCTTGATTAGTTATTTACTTTCCTTGCCCCTTATCTGTCTTTCTTACCATCACCTGAATATAAACTGCCATTTTCATCAATACAACTGCCTATAACTGCTTTATAGTTCTCTGTCATTTACTTGGGTTTTCTAGATGAGATGTGCTCGTTCCTGTCCTGACTGGACCTGTTGATAAATTTTACAGATAGCTTGGAGGTTGCCTGCTAGCCTAGAGAAGACACCTTAGAGGTTGTTTAGATAGTTATTTCATTTGTCTGGAGTTGTATTTACTTTGTGGATTACTGTATTTGAGTTTTGAGATGTATTTCTGGATTTTTGTATCTTAGACACTTAGACTTCTATCTCCCGTATCTCTTTGGATTTTATGTTTTATCTAACCTTATCATGCTCTATCTTAAATGTGATTGAGACTGTATCTGCTTAGCATTATATTGTTAAATAATGTGACCTAGGACAGCGTTCTACCGCCGATACTGCGGCATAGGCTGGGCGTTGTTACGTTCTCGTACCCTAACAGTGGGTACGGGTCGTGACACATTTTTAGTGGTGGCCCATGCAGGTCGAGTTTATGTAGTGGTATTCGAACTTGAGTACCACTACAGCCTGCAGTAGGAATAGGATATATCTTGAAGGTACTCAATCACAATTAGGAACCCTTGAGAGATTCCCGGAACGACCCTTGAGAATCTTATTTTAATTTCGATTTGAGAACTCTTTTTTTCCCTTGATTTGATTTATTTTTACTTACTGTCACGCCCCAGTACCGAAATACGGAGACGGACTAGGCCAGCTACACCTTATGAGGTACGTAACGTCATACGGCGATCGTGGCTGTCGAGAGACTAGGGGGTACATGCTACAATCAAGTCTCCTATGGTCCCCCAGAGTTCTATGTCTCAATCAATCAAATCACATCAGCAAATAGATAAACATTAAAGATAAAGCAGTAAGGCGTCCCCGACGCTGTATCAAAATGATCATGAGAGACTAGCTTCATAATTTAGCTATCTCGGAGAGTCAGGAGTACAAAATTATACACAGCTGCAGTCTGTTTAATTACAATTATATACTGATACAAAATATCAAGTAATCCGGCTAATAGGTGCCGGTGGCTAAACGCCGCAAAAGTATAAGCAGGAGTGGTGGAAAAGAAACCCACTCGAGTCCCCGAACTGCCATGCTCCTAGTATGCACCATGGATGTCAGGGAGGAAGATCGTGTCCTCAGGCTCTGCTACGGGATCTGGCCAAACAAAACCAGCGGGGTCAGTCCCGAATAGCAAGTACCGCCAAAGGGGCACAAGTGTTAAGACTAAAAACCCAGTTAATAGAATGATTGATAATAGTAATACTTATGTTACTATTATAGGGTAACGCCACATTCTCGAACCCATATGGCACCCTTACAACCAAACAAGGACAAAAGGTGCCGCATGGAGTCGGGACGCGTCGTACTCTATAACTTTCGCATAAGTTAAAGGGTATAAACAATAAAATCTCCTGATCGTGACTTTGGTCGATAGCCTATCGCAGCACAATAACCAACCCAACAATCAAACAAGAACATGGGTTGGATCATGTACCATGATAGACCATGTTCCTCAGTCATTCACAGAAGTAGCACTTCACAACCAGAATAAGTCTTCCGTTCATAACTTCGGTCCACAGCCTATCATAGTACGATAACCAACCCAACAATCAAACAAGAACATGGGTTGGATCACGTACCATGACAGTCCGCTTCCCTCAGTTACTCACGGAAGGTAATAGGATACAAGCAAGTCATTTTCACGGCCAATCAAGTCTACGAGTTTCTAGTGGGACGAGGTTATCCTCGTATCATGTTATGTAGAAATCCTCAGATCGTATCTTTCCAGCAAGGCTAGCCCACCCAGGGGTTCGCGTAGACAGGTATGATTGAGCACAGGTCCCTCGTAAGGCCACCTTGCTAAAACATATAATATGTAGCAGAAATTAATCGGATACAGTCATCCACTCGTTGCAGATGACACAGTATCCGTGGAGACCAGCCGGCGCGTCAAGACAGTATCTCAAGACGGCTGGTGTAACACGATCTCGGGATTTTGCCCTCCCCATCCATCTAGTATATTTAGTTGCCTAATTTAACCCTAGGTGAAATCTTGGATTTTCATGCTGTGGCCTGCATGATTATCCTCCTAAAGTCGTACTTTAGTACGAGTACCCCAAAGAGGATCCATGTCAATCAGTATGTCAACATGTTCTACCCTCCTTAGTGCAATGCATCATTGCAAATACGCCACGTGGAGTTACGAGTCATTTGTCGAGCATGAACAAGAACTGGGACATTCAGGTACATGTATCATGTAGGAACACTTTGTTCTCTGGGTCACATTAGTGCTCATATCATGCTCGGGACAAAAGACGTAAGGGTATAAAATGGGCATATAATATATATATATATATTAATAATAATAATAATAATAATAATAAGGTAACAATATAGGGCACAAAAGTCCATGCGGCTCAGGGGGAGTGAGTCCATGCGGCCGGGTCAATACTGGTTCATGCGGCTGGGACTACACGCTCATGCGGCTCAGGGAGCCCCAAGGCGCATGCGGCTGGAAAGGCGGGTTCATGCGGACGAAGGGGTGTTAGCGTATGCGGCTGCGATCAGACGAAGTCCTATGCGGCTGAGCATGGGCGATACATATGCGGCTAGGTGATGGATGGGCCTTATGCGGCCCAAGAACAGTAGCGCATATGCGGCTGGGTGCAAAGAAACTCACACAGTAGCGCATATGCGGCTGGGTGCAAAGAAACTCATGCGGCTCAAAGGCTAGCCGCATGAAGTCCATGCGACAGGGGCTCATGCGGCTGAGTCTGAACAAGACTATGCGGCTCAATTACTTGCCGCATGAAGATTCATGCGGTCAAGTACTCAAGTGAGTCTTATGCGGCTAGGAAGGACTTTCCATGCGGCTGAGCTCGAACGAGTCTCATGCGGCTGGAAAGGCCATGCGGCCAGAGGCTTGCCGCATGAGGATTCATGCGGTCAAGTACTGCTCTTCTTCTCCACTTGTCCGAGAAGAGGAGCCAAGCAACCATGGCTTCCAAACTACACAAAACCTTCATCCGGAGCCCAAATCGGAACTTCCTTAGGTCAAAATGGGGTAGAACAAAATTCTCTACAACATGGAACCATCAAAACTTAAAAATAATGAGGTTTGCTAGATCAAAACCAAGAAAATCCGAAAATGGTTAAAACCTAGATCTACAAAGATTAAAGCTTCAAAATGGAAAACTTCAAGTTCTAAACTAGTATAGAATAAGGAGAAGAACATATTTTTGACAAATAATTTTGTAAGAAAACATCAACAACATTTATGGATCCATCTTTTGAGCAAGTTGGTACTTGCCTTGGTTGGTGGAGGAAAGTAAATGAGAGGAAAATAAATGAGAGGAGAGAGAATGGGTTGAGTTATTATATAGAATCTTGAACCCATGGTTTCATGATGAACCAAGGTGAACCAAGAATAGGTTACCCAAATGAGCCAAAACTGTAGGCCCAAATGCAGAAAATAAATTACAAAATAATATTTTGTCGAATATTTTTGGAAAATGCATGAAGAAATACAGCATAATAAATATAGTAAAAATACAAAGAAAATACAATTTACCGGTTTACGTATTAAAATACGTATTCCAGGATCGAAGAGTGACATCTCTACCCTTCTTAGAAAAATTCCGTCCTCGGAATTCCAACCAAGACAGGATAGTGAAATCAGGGCAAGCAAGGCTCAATCACATACAAGTTAACTATCATAGCAGTTATTATCATACATCACAAAGTGCAAAACAAGCAGGTGCAGATAAGCATGGAATCGTGTCAATAAGGTGCAAAAATATACCTTATTAGTCAAACAAATGTGGATACCGAGATCTGATCTCGTCCTCACGCTCCCAGGTTGACTCTCCCGGAGAGTGATGATTCCAAGAAACACGGACAAGGCTTATCGTCCGATTCTTGAGTACCTTCTCTCGCCGGTCTAAAATAGATACGGGTTGTTTCTCGTAAGTTAGGTCGGTACGAACGACTAACTCAGAATGATC
The DNA here is from genome assembly GCA_029216955.1 of Iris pallida. Lineage (NCBI taxonomy): Eukaryota > Viridiplantae > Streptophyta > Magnoliopsida > Asparagales > Iridaceae > Iris > Iris pallida. The sequence goes on along the minus strand of JANAVB010016197.1, from coordinate 48,426,954 downwards.
GAGGACATGACTCGGATCCGGGACATACCCACGTAATTGGGACACATGAAACACATCATGTATGCCAGTTAACGAAGGTGGAAGGGCAAGTCGATAAGCCACATCGCCTACCCGAGCGAGAATCTTAAAAGGGCCAACGTATCTTGGACTAAGCTTTCCTCGGGTTCCAAATCTAATGATACCCCGAGTTGGCGAAATCCGCAGAAACACTTGGTCGCCAACTCTGAACTCTAGAGGCCTACGATGCTGATATGCCCAATGACGATGTCGGTCCTGTGCAACTCGAAGGCGCTCTCTGACCAACTTAACTATCTCTACAGTCTGCGTGATCATCTCTGGCCCCAACAACTTCCGTTCTCCGACGTCGTCCCATGCCAAAGGGGACCTGCACTTCCTTCCGTACAATGCTTCGAACGGGGCCATCCGAATGCTAGCCTGGTAGCTATTGTTATAGGAGAACTCTACTAGATGAAGGTGGTCCTCCCAAGATCCGCCAAAATCCAAGGTACATGCCCGTAGCATATCTTCTAACGTCTGAATGGTTCTTTCTGATTGTCCGTCGGTTTGTGGATGATAGACAGTACTGAATCTTAACTTGGTTCCCAAACTTTGGTGTAAGCTCCGCCAAAAATGGGAAGTAAATCGCGTATCCCGATCTGATACTATACTAACTGGAACACCATGCTGCCTTACTATCTGCTTTATGTACATTTCTGCTAACTGCTCAGTAGTCTGTCCAACTCGGAAGGGAAGGAAATGAGCGACCTTCGTGAGTCGATCTACTATTACCCAGACTGCATTCTCGCCAGCCGGAGATCTAGGTAAACCGGTCACGAAATCCATCGTGATGTGCTCCCATTTCCATTCTGGGATAGGAAGCGTCTGGAGCAACCCTGCTGGTCTCTGCTGCTCGGCTTTCACCTGCTGACATACCAGACACTTGGATACAAATCTCGCTATCTCTCTTTTCATGCCATTCCACCAAAAGTACTGCCTGATATCTCGATACATCTTCGTTCCTCCTGGATGAATGGAGTAAATAGAACTATGAGCTTCGGACATAACTTCTTGCCGAAGGTCTCCACTCGGTACATAGAGTCTGTTTCCAAACCTGAGCGTACCATCTTCATGAATTACTAACTCCTTCCTACGGCCTGATTCACACTCCAACTGCAACTTCTGAATCTGTGGATCTCCTGCTTGTGCTGCCCTTATCCTCTCTACTAAGGTTGACTGAATCTGCATACTGGTCATTCTTCCTATATCCCCTGGCAAAACTACTTCGATTCCCATACTCTGAAGGTCTTCTAAAATATGCTTCTACGAGGTCAGGATAAAGGCACTGTTTCTCCTACTCAGTGCATCTGCAACTATATTCACCTTGCCTGGATGATACTGAAGATCTAAATCAAAATCCTTCAGCAGTTCTAACCATCTTCTTTGTCTCATGTTCAAATCTCGCTGCGTGAACACGTATTTCAAACTCTTATGATCAGTATAGATCTCTACCCGATCTCCGTATAAATAGTGCCTCCATAACTTGAGTGAAAACACCACAGCTGCTAATTCTAAATCATGAGTCGGGTAATTCTTCTCATGGCCTCGAAGCTGTCGAGACGCATATGCTATCACCTTTCCGTGCTGCATCAATACACATCCAAGACCCTTCCCAGATGCGTCACAATATACTGTAAAGCCTCCTGCTCCTACCGAAAGCGTCAAGATCGGGGCTGAGATCAATCTCTTCTTCAATTCTTCAAATGATGCCTGACAGCTAGCTGACCAAACAAACTCCACGTCCTTGTGCGTCAAACGCGTTAAGGGAGCAGAGATCTTGGCAAAGTCCGCCACGAACCTTCTGTAGTAACCAGCTAATCCCAAGAAACTTCGTACTTCTGCAACCGTTCTCGGGACTGGCCAATGCTCTACGGCCTCAATCTTCTTCGGATCCACTGACACTCCTGCCCCAGAAATTACATGTCCCAGGAACGAAATGTGATCTAACCAGAATTCACACTTGTCGAGCTTTGCATAAAGTTGATGCTCCCTCAATGTCTGTAAGACAGTCCCAAGATGTTTCTCATGCTCCTCTTCACTGCTGGAATAGACAAGAATGTCATCTATGAACACCACCACAAATTTATCCAAATACGGCAGAAAGATGCGGTTCATTAAATCCATGAATACTGCGGGGGCGTTGGTTAGTCCAAAGGGCATTACTAAAAACTCATAATGCCCGTATCTAGATCTGAATGCTGTCTTCGGTATGTCTTGCTCCCGGACTCTTACTTGATAGTATCCCGACCGAAGATCGATCTTGGAAAAGACGCTGGCCTTGCTCAACTGGTCAAGCAGGTCATCAATCCTTGGTAGCGGGTACTTATTCTTCACTGTTACTGCATTCAGCTTGCGGTAGTCGATGCACATCCTCGTCGACCCATCCTTCTTGGAAACTAGAATCACTGGCGCGGCCCAGGGCGATTTACTGTCTCGGATGAATCCCTTAGACTTCAACTCTTCCTCATGTTGATACAACTTATCCTGTTCTGACGGCGACATTCTATAAACTCTGTCTGCAATAGGCCTCGATCCAGGGTTCAACTCAATGCTAAATTCTACCTCTCTGACTGGGGGTATCCCTGGGAGCTCATCAGGGAAGACGTCGAGAAAATCTTCGACCACTCTCGGAATCTGTCCTGGCTCTGACACTGCTGCTGAGATGACGCCTCCGGCCTGATTCTTCAAGGTTCGAGTAAAGATGAACTGCTCCATCCCAGGAACGCTGAATATGACCCTACCTCCTCTACAATCAATTGTCGCATGACTGTCTCTCAACCAGTCTATGCCAAGAACAACATCAAAATTCCCCATAGGGAATTCAATCAATGATGCGGGCAGTAAATGCCCACACACTTCTACCGGACATGAAAAGCGCACTCTGCTAACTTCTACGAGCCTATTATCGGTGAGTATATCCATCCTCTCCGGCAATGCCTCAAACTCTAATCCAATCTGTGTAGCATATTGTGCAAAGATGAATGAATGAGTAGCGCCTGAATCAAATAATGCTACAGCAGGAAATGAGGTGACGAGAATTTTACCTGCCACCACGTCACTAGACGCTAGAGCCTCTCCCAAGGTCAATGTGAGAGCCTAGCCCCGCGGAGCCCCTTGTTGCGGCCTTCCTCGACCATGCTGTTGCTGCCTCTGAGGGCCTTCGGCTTCCTGTGCCTGGCGGAACATCTGAACCTGCGTTGGTAGACGCTGGGCTAGAGGCCTTACTGCTAATACTGGCCCTCCACTCGGAGTTTCCACTGGAGCTGGCAATGCTGGAAACTGCTGAGCTGGCCCTCCTGGCCTTTGCATCATAGGACAAGTAGAAATACGGTGGTCTGAACTACCACACCTCAAGCATAAGCCATTCGCTGACCGGCACACCTCCCTCGTGTGCCCTACTTTTCCACAGAATGTACAGCCCTGGGGTGCTCCCTGACGCTGTTGCTGGTTCCTCGGCTACTGATACCGAACTGGCGCTGTATTAGTTGACACGGCCATCCTCCGCGGCGCTCCCGCATCATGAATACGTATACCGGGTGCTGGTGCCGATGTTCGCTGCATTGCTCCTCCTCCAACCTGGGAATAAGATCTCTTCTGACCTCCTACCCTCGATGCCAACCTCTGCTGGGTAAGCTCGTGCCTCCGGGCTGCCGTCAAGACAGCGTCAAACGTCTGGTAGTCGTGTCCCTCCACAAGCTGTAGTAGTTCCAAATGAAGTCCCTGCTGGAACCTCATAGCTTTCTCTGGCTCCGTTGCCACCATTGATGGTGCGAAACGGCACAATCTGCAGAACTCTGCTGCATACCCATCTACGGTCTTGCCTGCTTGCTTGAGATTGATGAACTTCTGCTGGAGCTCATATCAAGCTACTATGCCAAAATACTTGGCCTTGAATCTGTCACTGAAGGTGGTCCAACGAACAGGGCGTCTTGTACCAACTTCTTCTGATGCCCACCAGTCGCGGGCAAGATCCTGAAGTACCAGTTTGACCTGATCAACCTTCTCATCATCTGGAACCTTGGCTGCCACAAGAATGGCTTCGATGTCTTGAATCCATGCATCCGCAGTGATGGCATCCTCCGTGCCATCAAAATACCTCGGGTTCAAGCGACGGAACCTTCCTGATGCTCCCGAGTCAACCCCGGCACTCCTCTCAAGAGCTAACTGAATCCCTTGGTTCAGCAACACGTTCTGCTCCTGCTGCCGAGTCTGTTGCTGTTGGTTAGTGACAAGAAACCCCCGGATGATCTTCAGGAGTGCTACGGCATCTGGTACTGCCGTTGCTGCTGGTGCTGCAGGAGTTTCAATACCCTGCGGCTGCACTGCCTCTGGTTCCATTTCTGCTCGTGCCTGCACTGGAGAAGGTTCTCTCCCCTGTTGTTGCCCAGTCGAGCCATGCTCTTGCTGCTCTTCCTCATGGGCCTCACCCGCTACTGAGAATGAAGCACCCCTATAGAGAAGAATATAAGATTATCAAGTCCGGACGAGGAAGATTTCGAGGATGTAAGTCAAGTTAGAGATCAAGGCAGGGACAGAGAGTTCGAAACAGAATTTCAAATGGAACAAGTTTTGATTGAGACTCCTAATAATTTGTAATACCCCACAAGTCTGAAAATCAGACCTGCATGGGCCACCACTAAAACCTTGTCACGCCCCAGTACCGAAATATGGAGACGGACTAGGCCAGCTATACCTTATGAGGTACGTAACGTTATACGGCGATCGTGGCTGTCGAGAGACTAGGGGGTACATGCTACAATCAAGTCTCCTATGGTCCCACAGAGTTCTATGTCTCAATCAATCAAATCACATCAGCAAATAGATGAACATTAAAGATAAAGCAGTAAGGCATCCCCGACGCTGTATCAAAATGATCATGAGAGACTAGCTTCATAATTTAGCTATCTCGGAGAGTCAGGAGTACAAAATTATACACAGCTGCAGTCTGTTTAATTACAATTATATACTAACACAAAATATCAAGTAATCCGGCTAACAGGTGCCGGTGGCTAAACGCCGCAAAAGTATAAGCAGGAGTGGTGGAAAAGAAACCCACTCGAGTTCCCAAACTGCCATGCTCCTAGTATGCACCATGGATGTCAGGGAGGAAGATCGTGTCCTCAGGCTCTGCTACGGGATCTTGCCAAACAAAACCAGCGGGGTCAGCCCCGAATAGCAAGTACCACCAAAGGGGCACAAGAGTTAAGACTAAAAACCCATTTAATAGAATGATTGATAATAGTAATACTTATGTTACTATTATAGGGTAACGCCACATCCTCGAACCCATATGGCACCCTTACAACCAAACAAGGACAAAAGGTGCCGCATGGAGTCGGGACGCGTCGTACTCTATAACTTTCGCATAAGTTAAAGGGTATAAACAATAAAATCTCCTGATCGTGACTTCGGTCGATAGCCTATCGCAGCACAATAACCAACCCAACAATCAAACAAGAACATGGGTTGGATCATGTACCATGATAGACCATGTTCCTCAGTCATTCACAGAAGTAGCACTTCACAACCAGAATAAGTCTTCCGTTCATAACTTCGGTCCACAGCCTATCATAGTACGATAACCAACCCAACAATCAAACAAGAACATGGGTTGGATCACGTACCATGACAGTCCGCTTCCCTCAGTTACTTACGGAAGGTAATAGGATACAAGCAAGTCATTTTCACGGCCAATCAAGTCTACGAGTTTCTAGTGGGACGAGGTTATCCTCGCATCATGTTATGTAGAAATCCTCAGATCATATCTTTCCAGCAAGGCTAGTCCACCCAGGGGTTCGCGTAGACAGGTATGATTAAGCACAGGTCCCTCGTAAGGCCACCTTGCTAAAACATATAATATGTAGCAGGAATTAATCGGATACAGTCATCCACTCGTTGCAGATGACACAGTATCCGTGGAGACCAGCCGGCGCGTCAAGACAGTATCTCAAGGCGGCTGGTGTAACACGATCTCGGGATTTTGCCCTCCCCATGCATCTAGTATATTTAGTTGCCTAATTTAACCCTAGGTGAAATCTTGGATTTTCATGCTGTGGCCTGCATGATTATCATCCTAAAGTCGTACTTTAGTATGAGTACCCCAAAGAGGATCCATGTCAATCAGTATGTCAACATGTTCTACCCTCCTTAGTGTAATGCATCATTGCAAATACGCCACATGGAGTTACGAGTCATTTGTCGAGCATGAACAAGAACTGGGACATTCAGGTACATGTATCAGGTAGGAACACTTTGTTCTCCGGGTCACATTAGTGCTCATATCATGCTCGGGACAAAAGACGTAAGGGTATAAAATAGGCATATAATATATATATATATATATATATATATATATATTAATAATAATAATAATAAGGTAACAATATAGGGCACAAAAGTCCATGCGGCTCAGGGGGAGTGAGTCTATGCGGCCGGGTCAATACTGGTTCATGCGGCTGGGACTACACGCTCATGCGGCTCAGGGAGCCCCAAGGCGCATGCGGCTGGAAAGGCGGGTTCATGCGGACGAAGGGGTGTCAGCGTATGCGGCTGCGATCAGACGAAGTCCTATGCGGCTGAGCATGGGCGATACATATGCGGCTAGGTGATGGATGGGCCTTATGCGGCCCAAGAACAGTAGCGCATATGCGGCTGGGTGCAAAGAAACTCATGCGGCTCGAAGGCTAGCCGCATGAAGTCCATGCGACAGGGGCTCATGCGGCTGAGTCTGAACAAGACTATGCGGCTCAATTACTTGCCGCATGAAGATTCATGCGGTCAAGTACTCAAGTGAGTCTTATGCGGCTAGGAAGGACTTTCCATGCGGCTGAGTTCGAACGAGTCTCATGCGGCTGGAAAGGCCATACGGCCAGTGGCTTGCCGCATGAGGATTCATGCGGTCAAGTACTGCTCTTCTTCTCCACTTGTCCGAGAAGAGGAGCCAAGCAACCATGGCTTTCAAACTACACAAAACCTTCATCCGGAGCCCAAATCGGAACTTCCTTAGGTCAAAATGGGGTAGAACAAAATTCTCTACAACATGGAACCATCAAAACTTGAAAATAATGAGGTTTGCTAGATCAAAACCAAGAAAATCCTAAAATGGTTAAAACCTAGATCTACAAAGATTAAAGCTTCAAAATGGAAAACTTCAAGTTCTAAACTAGTATAGAATAAGGAGAAGAACATATTTTTGACAAATAATTTTGTAAGAAAATATCAACAACATTTATGAATCCATCTTTTGAGCAAGTTGGTACTTGCCTTGGTTGGTGGAGGAAAGTAAATGAGAGGAAAATAAATGAGAGGAAAGAGAATGAGTTGAGTTATTATATAGAATCTTGAACCCATGGGTTCATAATGAACCAAGGTGAACCAAGAATAGGTTACCCAAATGAGCCAAAACTGTAGGCCCAAATGCAGAAAATAAATTACGAAATAATATTTTATCGAATATTTTTGGAAAATGCATAAAGAAATACAGCATAATAAATATAGTAAAAATACAAAGAAAATATAATTTACCGGTTTACGTATTAAAATACGTATTCCAGGATCGGAGAGTGACACTTACTGTTGTTAAATTTGATTTTGATGGATTATGGTTGAATTTGAGTTGTATTTATTGATTTTGATGAATGATTGTCGAATTTTGAATCTTGATGATAGCTGTTGCATCCGAGTTGTATTTTGATGGATTTTTGTTCATTTTGAATTTTGAAGTTCGTTGATAAATTTGATTTGATTTATGGGTATTCATTGTTGATTTAATTTAATTTTTTTTGACAAGATGAAATTATATGGGCTAGGTCATCTATGTTATGGAATCTAGTCTTCTATAGTCACATTAGCCAGCATGGTAAGGACATATAGTCTGACTCTGGATATATTTCTCGGGTGTGGAAATTTAAGGTTTTCGCAGCCAAGCTAGCGGCACCGCAAAAATGTTAAATATCACGATTCTAGAGGTATGTGCATAAGTCATGGACTCTGTGATTATCGTAGCCTTGCTTACTAGTATGACGAGGATATAGAGTACCATAATTTTGGATAGACGCATATGATTATCAGATTGTACCTGAAATATTTTCAAGCATGTTTTCTCTACTTTGATGCAGTCCTTCAAAAAGAATTATTATTTGTTTTGCTTTGTTTTGCTTCTAATTATTTAACTTAGGAGTAGCTTGTGTAACTTCTTGCTATGAGTTTCTTCTTAATACAATGAATCGATGATTTTGCTAGACTTTATCTTGGATTTGATATTTAGCTCTGGTTTCAAAATGGTTCCTTCTTTTAGGCAAATAAGCAAACAGCTTTTATCGTTATTTCCTTTTTGCTATTATTCTAGTATTGAATAATAATAATAAAACTGCCTTGATTTCGTCAATCACCTATTTTGCGATCTTGGTAGGAATCTAAATGTTGGTCTTAACGTAGAATTAATTTTTTTTTGGGACATGAGAATATATGAGTATATTTACATAGTAGATACTTGCCTGATACGTATGCATGCTACACTTGATTTTCTACCTATCTAAATACATATTAATATGTTGTTAATGTTAAAATTTTCAAAATTCCAATATTTCTGGTTTTCTGCTTTTCCAGTTTAAATTCGTAATTTAAATATAAATTTCATGTTATTAGTTTTGTCTACATAACTGCACATGTATGATATCTGCAGAGTTTCAAATTTTAGAGAAATTGGTTAAGTTATGTTAAATTTGTAAAATCTGAGACTGCATTATGTTAATATTACACTAGTTTAAATGTTAGCTTATTTTCAGATTTTGTATGTAAATGCTGAACTAAAACTGGGTTTAACCTTTCAATACTAAGCTATAACCCTGTACAAGGACACACACGCCCTAACTTAGTATACGCTGTCATGTAACCTAACCTTTCCTCTCTATGTTATGATCACATACTTGTATAGATATACATAGAGCTTAGGCATACATGTTATAATATATGTATATACATAACTAAATCTCTACCTCTTATAGATGTTTATGGTTAGCCATGCATGTTATGATTAAATAGGTTGTGTATTGTAGGTTGTTAACCCATATGCCATGAGTAGTGTAACAGGATAGCTCATATACAATTTCATGTATATTTCACATACACCCATACACACACAAACCATATAACATTACATAATGCTAGTTTTTCCTCTCTAACTCTCTCTCTGTATATATATATATTGTGATTTGGATTTCAATGCAAGTGATTTTCAATTCCTTAATTTTTGAATTTGATTTTCTGTACCCTTTTTCAGATAATTGGTAGTTGCCTTTATTTTGTTTTGATAAGTACCAGTTTCATATAGGATGGTAGACCGCCTTACAGTTTTGATGGTTTGTTGTTTCTGTAACTTCTCTAGTTTAGTACCCTAAATTGCTTGTATGTTTTGATACCCTATGACCGTTTCGATTAGCATGACTAGTATACCTAGATAAGACTTTCACTACCACCGTATGCCATGACCCTGTATGTCGTCCTTTTGATCACATGATTTGTTTTAATCTGGGACTTTGATTGTGGGGGTTTGACCTAGAGGGAGTATGGATATTTTAATTTCGAGGGCAAAATTTTTCTAAGGTGGGTAGAGTTGTAGCACCCAGTTTTCCAAATGAGGGTAATTTTGAAATTTTGTATTTATAATTATTTTAATAATAATATTTAATTCATGATATGATTTTTGGTGATTTTAAATCATTTTAAAATTATTTAAATCAATGACTTGTGGTTTTGACGTTTTGCTAGTAAAACCCTAGAGACTGTTTGACCTAGAGCCTAACCATATGATTATGATATTTTAATATCATTTTTGGCCTAAGAATATTTTTGCATTTGACCTCTTTGAATTATTTTGATATTATTTTATTATTTATGATATTGTTTTGGGGTTATTTGAGTCGGGTTCGAATTTCAACTCAATCCGACTTGAAACGGGGACCCGGGGGTAGTTTGACTCTAGTGGGACCCACACACTAGTTAGGCATGGCCCACATGATATTAATTTTAGTCCACATGATAGAAATATTTTAGTTAGAGGTTAAACTAATTATTATGGATAAGGTTAGTGTGATTAGAGACTTTAGAATGACTAATTTAGCCCCAACCAATTAGCCCTTTCCTAATACTCATAGAATAGGTTAGTGGGGGCATTTTGAACCTTACCATAATAGGACAAATAGCCCCATATGGCCAGCCACTTTGGGAGAGGATAGGCTCAAGTTCATTTCATTATTCTCATCCACACTCTCTCTCTTGTTCTTCTCCAAATTTCTAGAGAGCAATCCCTAGCAATTTCTCCACCAAATCATTCCATTTCACCACCAAATCTTCTTCTTTCCTTCTCCATTCTAGCCAAGAAGGAAGCTACCCAAGTTTGGGAGGATTCGGAGCTCGTTCGTGTCCTTTTGGAATCTCTACATGTCGGTGTCGCTCCGGGAAGGCTTTTCTTCGATTCGATCTACCGGGAGGTATAAATCCCTTATCTTTTTATTTCCTCATGCATATAGGTCTATTTTGAACCCATAGGAATGACCCCATAGTTGTATCTCCATTTGTGTCCATTTCGTGTCCATTTGGAGGTCATAGGAGTGTTCTTTGTGTTGTGGTTGTGTCCATGTAGGAAAATCCCAAATTTGGACACACTATGTGTTGTTGTTATGTATGAATGAATTATTACATGTTTAATCTCATATTTTTGTATTGAAGATGTGTTCTATAGTGTCTCATATATACATATTAGTGTAGAGAGTGAGTTCTTGATATATTATGTTATATACTTGTGTTCTTTTGTCTCAAACTACCTAAATCCGTCATGATTTTTATCCACGTTTTTAATTTCAGCCCTAACTTAGAAATGTCATAACTTCTAGCTCAAAGCTCGGTTTAATCTTCTGTTTTTTTAAAAGAAGCTTATTGAAGTTAGATTTCCAAAAACATGTATTATTAGGCCTAATTCTTTCTGTAACTTTCTGGAGAAATATTTGAGTGTCAGCTGTACGAAAGACAAACGCGTTCTCGGTGTTTTCGCGATTCCGGGAGTTTCCGGAAACGAAAATGCGATTCGTTTGAAGTTTCGGAAAGCTAACACATAGATCTATAACATACTTTAATCCTAAATTTTAATTCATGCTGAGATGGTACAGTATTAATTATTAGTAGGAGTTACTATTCGGCATATGCATTTTGTGTACCCTTGTGTGTAATATAATGTTCTATTTAATTTTAACCCATGTTAATGTATATACATTATGTAATTAAATAGAGAATACAAGCATGAGTAAATGGTTAAATAAATGATGTATGAGGTGTAAGTATCCTATCTAATGTAAGCATGTATAAGTATGGCTTGTAATGAATATGTAGGTTCCATAGTATGTAATATATGGTGCATATAGTGGTACAAGAGAATAATGAATGATGAATGAATGCAAGTATGAATGTAATATAATAATAGATGTAATGTATGCAATATACAAGTTAATGAGATGTAATGTTCTATGTTAACACAAATCCTATATTACCTCATGTACCCCCTTACACTATGTTGACACTATCACACTTGACACATTGTTCACTTACACTTTGACACTCTTTGATATGTATACACTATGTATGCCCATTTTACCCTCACTTGCCCCTTTGCCATGTTCACATACACACACATAGCCTCTTAAATAAGTATTTATAAATATAGTTAACTTAGCTATGTATATATATTATATATATGTTAGCATATTGTGTTGTAATATATAAGTTTATATAACCATTTGAAATACCATGATTATAGACCTAATGTTGAATACCAATATATGCATGTGTATATATGTGTAGACATATATAGCTTAAAGTAATAGATTACCTAGTGTATATCCAATGTGAATTCTTGCCTATTTGAGTATTGAATAATTGCATGCTATATAGAGTTGGGTGTATGTTGGCTTGTATAGCCTTGTATTGACGTGTGCTTGCTAGGATAGTCTTGGTTAGGCCTAGTAAGACTTACTGGGTTAGGACATGACCTAGTTTGACTAGTGCAGTTGACCAGAGTTGACCAAGGGTTGACTTTGGCCTAGTTTGACCTAGATTCATGTAGAATGCATTGTAGTGCTTTATATTACCCTTCTGGACATGTTGTGACTTGTGGTGTTCTAATTAGGAGCCAGACACCTTGTAACCTGTGTTGCTTTAAATAGGACTCTGTGGCTTCAGTTGGACCCCCTATACTTATCAGCTGTTCAGGTTATCAGGCGAGTACATTCTCTGATAGTTCTCTCATTTATTTGTCAATTACTGTATTTCAGTTCTAGTTAGTTGTATGTGATTCTCTGTTACAACACATGTGGATATTACTGGATTCATGTATACGACACACATTTATTTTCTGGCCTCTATTACTGGTATCATCATTTCCGACTTCTATTACTGGAATCACCTGTTGGAATCATTTACTGGAATCATTTACTGGAATCATTTACTGGAATCATTTACTGGTATCATTATATTTTGGCTGGACTCATCTTGAATCATTGTGTCGGAATTCTGGATTCACTTGCTGGGAGGGGAAATACTAGAGTAAGACATGTAGACATACCACATTACTGGAATCACCCCTACTGGAATCTACTGGAATGATAGCCATCTCTCGCTTGATCAGTGAGAGGTGTGCCGGATTACCCACAGTCGTTTACATGTCGATCTCGGTATTTTAAAACACACTGTTAGAGTATAGGCTAGACTCACCCTGGAATCATTGATCACTATAACTGGAATCGTCCCTTACTGGATTCATCTTGTATTAGATTCATCTTGTACTGGACTTACATTGGAGTTACACTGGTCTACATTGTTGTCTGGACTTCATATCATATTAACCTGGTTCAGCTAGTTCTATTTTTTACAGACTTCATTGCTATGATTCTTCTCTTGATTAGTTATTTACTTTTCTTGCACCTTATCTGTCTTTCTTGCTATCACCTGAATATAAACTGCCATTTTCATCAATACAACTGCCTATAACTGCTTTATAGTTCTCTGTCATTTACTTGGGTTTTCTAGATGAGATGTGCTCGTTCCTGTCCTGACTGGACCTGTTGATAAATTTTACAGATAGCTTGGAGGTTGCCTGCTAGCCTAGAGAAGACACCTTAGAGGTTGTTTAGATAGTTATTTCATTTGTCTGGAGTTGTATTTACTTTGTGGATTTCTGTATTTGAGTTTTGAGATGTATTTCTCGGTTTTTGTATCTTAGACACTTAGACTTCTATCTCCCGTATCTCTTTGGATTTTATGTTTTATCTAACCTTATCATGCTCTACCTTAAATGTGATTGAGATTGTATCTGCTTAGCATTATATTGTTAGATGATGTGACCTAGGACAGCGTTCTACCGCCGACACTGCAGCATAGGCTGGGCGTTGTTACGTTCTCGTACCCTAACAGTGGGTGCAGGTCGTGACATTCTTGTTCATCTTAGCTACTAATTCCTGCGCAAGCACAATGTTGTCCACTATTTCTCGACCTTTAACAAAGCCACTCTGTTCCGGTGAGATCAACTTAGGCAAAAGTGGCGCTAATCTAAGAGCAAGGCTCTTCGAAATGACTTTGTTCAACACAGAGCATAAGCTAATAGGCCTGTAGTCCGAGAAGTGCTTGGGTTGCTTGACTTTAGGAAAAAGGACTAATGATGTGTTTGTGATGGAGCGAGGCAACGAGAACCCATCAAAGAACATGCCCACCGCCTCTGTGATAACCTTGCTGATGATGTCCCACAAGGAGATGAAGAACTTCGGGGTGAACCCATCAGGACCAGAAGCACTATTCTTATCCAGTGACTTTATAGTATCTAATAGCTCATTGGTCGACGGGAGAGCGATTAAGTTATCATTCTCGTCCTCATCCACCAGGCACGGAATGGCTGCGAGGAAGTCATCATCCTTCGTAATATCACCACGTTCATATAGAGCCCCATAATACTCTAATGCATAAGCCTTAATGCTTGCTGTATCATTAAGCACAAACTCATCCGCAGTAGTAATAGAGTGGATACGTAGGGCTTTCTTCTTGTAATTAACACAATCATGGAAGTACGCAGTGTCTTTATCTCCCTGTAAATCCCATTTGATCCGAGACATTTGTTTCCAGAAAGCCTTCTCAATGCGAACTTGCTGTTTCAATACGGCAGTGGCCAATGCGAGCTTCTCCTTGTTCTGTGCAGTATAAGCCTCCTCTAGCCGAAGTTCAGCAGCTAATACTTGATCCTCCGCCTTTCGAACCTCCTGAAATATATCACCATATGTAGCTTTACTCCATGACGAGAGTCATTTACGATAAGCATCAAGTCGCAAAACTACTCTCGTAATCCTATGTCTATGATCTACAGAGTTCCAGGCTTTATGCACCACAGCGAGAAAATCATCATGGGCATTCCAGAGGTCGAGAAATCTAAATTGCTTCACCCCGCCTGTATTGTTCGCAAGCAATCGAACAAGAATAGGTGTGTGATCAGATTCTGTTCTATTGAGATGCTCCTCCACAGAACAAGGTGCCATAGAGAGCCAGACATTATCCACAAAGACTCGATCAAGGCGAGATACACGTCGATCCTCTTTATCAGACTTGACCCATGTAAAACCACTCCCCGTATATGGCAATTCTGATACACCTGCGACCAACTGGAAATTAGCAAACTCCTACATAGAGAGGGCTTCAGCAGGCCGGCCACCAATCTTTTCATCTGATCGAAGAACAGCATTGAAGTCCCCTCAAACAATCCAAGGCAAGCGGTGATTGTCCTGCAGCTGTAACAATCGTTCCCAGAGTAGCCGTCGACCTTCCTTCTTACCATCCCAGTGCACAATTGTGAAGAGAGATGTCATAGACAACATAGGGTCAGAAACCCTAACAGATAGAGCTTGATCAAAAGAGTCCACCACATCTATATTGCACCCGGACCTCGATAGAATCTAAATATTACTTCTTTCATTAGAGACAGCTAGAGAAAAACCCAGCTTAACTTTATAATGTTGCAGTTGAGAGTGATCGACTTTAGGTTCTATAATGGCTAGAAAATTAAGCTTGTTCACCCGAAGTAATGCCTTCAATCTTCTAATAGTCATAGAGCTGGCAATAGCGCGAATATTCCAGATAAGAAAATTAAACATTATGATTGGGGGGGTTACCAGTGATCGCCATGCGTGCTGCCGACCGAGTTGTCCGATCGGAAGGTTCCATATTTTTTTTCCTTTCTTGGCGCGCTTTTGAACAGCGTATGAGATTGCCTTAGTTTCTTGCTGACTCGAGGAGTCTTGTTCCCCTGTTGATGCTTCGTCACTCTCTTCATGATCGGAATAGGTGGCCGGAGCAAGACGTGGGTCCCCAGTGTCTATGTTGCCATTTTCTTCCTCCTCCACCATATCAGCCCACCTGGTAGGCATACCTCTCCACTCACCTTCTTCCAAGTCGTCTAGGGGCGAGGAGTCACCCGTCGGAGAGTTGACAACCGCCGTCTTCTCAGTTGAAGGTGCCAAAACAGTCCTCTCAGCCTGCTTGTTCGCCACTTGTCCGTCGTCAGTTGGTTGAGGGCTTGGATCCAGAATTTCCTCCCTCGAATTTGGAACTAAATGGGCAGGCATTAATGTAGGGTTTGTATTCCCATCAACGGTATCCGTACATCCTTCTCCCACAGTAGTAATGACGGCGGTTAAGGCCGGTTGGTTTGCGTCCAATCTTGTAAAAGTAGGAATAGCCTCTGGAACGATGGGTGCCCGATGCGTGTTCGGCTGGTCATTAATGATGACTTCAGTTTGGTCTCTTGCTGATGTGTCTTTCCCTTGTTCTTCAATTTACACGAATCCACCATGTGACCTTGATGAAAGCAATGAGAATAGTATAGAGGGACGTTTTCATATTCAACATGCTGCCAAAAGCTCCTGCCCCTAGATAGGTTGATTCGCACTCGTCGTTGGATTGGTTTGCTTGCATCTATCTCGACGAAAATACGCGCCATACTTGGACGCGTTAATTCCTCCGTTGTCCGATCAATCTTCAGTGGAATCCCTATCGCGGAGATAATAGCGAACAAGGCCTCTCTAGCGTATAGATGATGAGGGAGATCGGGTAGATTAACCCACACCGGCATCAAGGCGGACTCAATGGCAGGTGAGAAATCAGTCTCCCATTTAAATACCCGCATTGGAGCACGAGCAATGAACCATATATCTTTGGAGCGCAGACGTAAGTAGTCTTCCTCCATTATTGGCCGGATCAGGACGTGTTTACGATCAATAACCCCCGCTTTAATGGATCCCTTGAACTCAAACCCTTACAGAACTTTTCGAATCACCTCGATTGGCGGTTTGGAGTGAGAGAACTTCCCAATGAGAGCGTATTTGAGCGGAACTGTAAGGGCATCTTCTTCATCCTCTGAGAAAGTGATTGCGGGTGAACCTTTAAAAGAAGAAACTGTTCTAGCGGTGAGGCGAGGAGGAGCCTCCACCCTACCAGCGACCGCCTCCGCAAAGGATTTGGTCGTGGACATGGCGTCGGCCTGGCCAAAGCCAAGCCGGAGTCGCCGAAGAGGATCTCGCAGGAGCCTAGGCCGAGACTTTATCCCCCAGTCCAACCCGAGTGAAGAGGATCCAAGCCCAGTAAAGCACCCTTCATAGATATAGATACACATGAATATATCCGAGCACAACCGAGCGGATACACATGGAAATATCCGAGAGAACCGAGAGGAAGACACGCACGCAAACCCTAATTCCACCGCGCGTCGCCACCACCCACCTGGGCGCACCCCCGTGTGCGCGTGCGCCGCTGACGGCCACCACCGGCCGGCTACAGGTCGGGCAAACCGCGCACAAGCAGAACCGAGAACAGGACAATGACAGTAGTAATGGCAGGAAACGAGCAACATCGGGGTAAGTTTTCTTCTACCTCGTTCAATCATTTTCCGATCCATCGCTTCCTATGTATAAACAACATAACCATCTAGGAATCCCATTGATCAGTTTGGATAAAAATCGAACAACCTACCCATGAAATCGACCCAAAGTCGATGGAAAAACCTGTTCGAAAAACAGGGTATATACAGTCCAATCGCCCATGTTTGAAGATCGATCCCGATCGATCTAATATCATATTAGAAATTCTATTTAAACAAACTTTTAGACAACATGTAGGGCTCCATAACCCAATTTGCAGAATTTGATTTCATCGACTACGCGCCTAGAAATCGGATCCCGAAGTTGACCGAAAATCTGTTTTAAAATCTAAAAAATCCTTCGATACGACGTGCGTTCCGCCAATCCGGGCGACGTGGTTGCGAACCGAAAGCATCGAAAGGTGCGTATCGGCTTCGTGGATGTGTGGGCTTTGACAAAATTCAAATTGGTCGCGTGTGCACGACGAATTTGATGCGTATCCGTCAAAATTCACCGTATCGGCCTCTGTGCAAATTTTCCAATTACTTTGTGCACGCTCGTCAGATCGAGACAAAACTTACGCCAACAGGACCGTATCATTTTTCTGGTCCTGTATGCCAAGTTTGGTCCAATTCTGAGACAGTTGATTGGACCACCGTTTTGCGGGCCCCAACGGTTCGATTTAACGAACGATTTTGTGCACGGCCCATCGGAAACCAACTTTGGACATACGATTGGATTCCTATCGGAAAACTGGATTCGTAGACATATAGTTTGACGACTTAAGAGACCATTGACTCTAGCATGCTTTTCGGTGCAAAGCGGGTCCAACGGCGGACACCGTTTTGACCAGAAATTACCGTTTTCCCCTGTGCCCAGAATTGGACTTAAGGACAGGCAATCATAGCTAATTTGACTATTCTGAGAATGTCAACAATGTCTGTTTCAGCTTTCGGAGACAGTTGTGAGACTTGGACCTTCTGACTTGTGGATTGGCGATATATTATTGGTTCTCCGTGCAACCACCAGGCAAGATACCTTGCCTCCCTCTACAATTCATTATTCATGCTTACAGTTCCATTACTTTATATATGCTATTAGTTAGTTCTCTAGTTGTTCATGATTTACATGCTTATTTAGTCCATATATCTTTATATGTTATCAGTTAGTTATTTCAGTTCTCTTGATTTGCATGCTTTACTTTAGACTGTGTTTACTGGTTTATTAGTCGTATTCTTTTATCGTTATCATGCTTGACTGGATGTCATGGTTCTACCGGATTGGTTCCCTCTCGTACCGTGTCGTGAGTCGTATCGTGTCAAAGGATGTGTAAGTCATAACGGAACTGCTGTACCTTGTATTGTGAAGCTAACCTGCGAGTCCACACTACGGACGAGGGTTAGTAGTATATGGTTCACACCTGCGAGTCTACACTAGGGGCGTGGGTGATGCTATCCTGCGAGTCCATACTAGGGACGAGGGTTAGTAGTATATGGTTCACACCTGCGAGTCAACACTAGGGGCGAGGGTGATGCTAGCCTGCGAGTCCACACTAGGGATGAGGGTTAGTAATATATGGTTCACACCTGCGAGTCCACACTAGGGGCGAGGGTGATGCTAGCCTACGAGTCCACACTAGGAACGAGGGTTAGTAGTTGTTCAAACCTGTGAGTCCACACTAGGGGCGAGGGTTTGAGTATTCGATTGGTTATCCATTGACATCATGATATCGTGTCCTCTTGTTCTTCTCCAGCAGTTCGTTTATGCGTAGTGGTTCTTCCAGTCGTATATAGTCGTGTTTTCGTGTTGATTGGTCTTTTCTCGTTTATTTCCTGTATTTTCTTTATTGCATGATAAACTACTAGATAGGCATATTATTATGTATCTTGCTATGTCCTCTGAGAACCTGATAATCTCTTCAGGTTTAGTGATTGCATGGAGATAGCTAGTCGTTCTGGATGGCAGATGTTTATGACACATGAGGGTTTCAGATGATTACGATATTGCTTGCGAGATTCAGGTATTGATATCATGCTTATTATCCAGCTCGTGCTTTCCTTTCATTATCATGATATATCCTATTTATTAATTCAGTTTATAGACTCATATTATTTCTTGGAGTCTAATCGAACATGTATGCTAGTGGGCTGCAGACCACGTGTCACGCCCCAGAACCAGAATACTGGAGAGCGGGGGAATGACCCAGCCAGCTACGTATTACGGGTAGATGAATATCGTATAATACGATCAATGCTGTCTAAAAGACAAGGGGATGCATATTACATGAAAGTCTCACTATGGTCATTTCACATCTATTGTCTCAATCATTCAAACAAGAAACAGAAATAGAGAACATGTAAGATAAAGCAGTAAGGCGTCCCAAACGCTCAGTCAAAATGTTCTTGATGTCTGGCTTTATAAAACATTGCCAGATGATGTAGCAAAGTATACAAAATTGTTTATCAGCTACAACCTGACTTTAGTTACAATTATGCAAAAGTAATTACAAGACAATCCGACTAACATGTCGGTGCCAAATGGCAAGTATAAAGTGAATAATAAAACGAACGGGGAAGTAAGGAACCCACTTGAGTCCTCCTGCGATCAATCCTCTAGTATTGACCATCTTGGAGGTGGAAGTAAGCTGAGTCCTCGGGAACCGGCTCTAAATCTGGCCATGCAAAACCAGAGAGGTTAGACCTGTAATAGCAAGCACCACAAGGGAGCACGATATGAGAAATTAGAACCAGTAATAAGAATACATATGGTAGATAGATCTCTGCTAGCTACTAGGATTTATATAACATCATGACACTTTGAACCGACCTCCCAACCAAACAAGAACAGAAATTGGCCTGTTATGTCCGGATATTCTGATTATCTCAGTTAGTTAACAGAGTAGGTACAGTGCACAAACAAATCAATTTAAACGGCCATTCAACTACTACGACTTGCTACTGTAAGTTCCAAGTTATCTTGGAATTATGCAATAAGGATTCCTCAATTCTTACTATGAGCAAGCAAGGCTAGTCTACCCAATCAATCAATTGCGCCAATCATGAATTAAACGAGTCCAAAGTGGGACGCCCGTCATCAATATACAATAAATAATATAAGCAGATATCGCTCCCTGCCCGTACGACAGATTTGCAGTATCTGTGGGAACCAGCCGGCATGTCGGGTACTAATAGTCCCAAAGAGTGCTGTCATGTAAGAACTCGGGAATCCATTCTCTCCATGCAATCATTATTTTATTTAACTTAGTAGCCTCTATGTTAAGTGAAATCCCATGCTGTGGATCATGGTCATTTAGAATGAGTACTTTCGTACAGGGTACAGTATGCACAATTCTACAACGATACCCGTGCGGTTAGGTTGTAGGTCTTACATAGCGTAATGCGACAATCAAAACTAACCACGAAATAATCATGCCTTGACCATAAAGTCCACATGCTGCTTTTGTAAGAAATAAATAAATTGAAGCCTGCACGTGCCTGTATGCCAATATTCGGGATCAGCCAGTCGATTACAATAGTTCATAGTTAATATGAACGCGTTTCATTCGTTCAATTCAATAAGACGACTAGCCAGTCTCTTAGTTCCAACTAGAAACGCATGATCAATTATTAGTCAAGGTCATAATCGATGTCAATCTATGTCAATCAATGATAAGAATCAGTGAAAACGCATTATAGGCTAGAGTTCACGCGGCAATGGGCTATGCGGCCAAAGGAAAACAGCTTATACGGCTGAAAATAATAAACTCATGCGGCTGAAAATAAAAAACTCATGCGGCTGAAAATAATAAACTCATGCGGCTGAGTACCAAATGGTTCATGCGGCCAGGGAACTGTGAGGGCGCATAGGGTCAGAGAAAACATGAGCTTATGCAGCCAGAAAGCATAAGGGCTTATGCGGCTAAATGAACCCGGCTCATGCGGTATGTGGCTCAATGCCATATGACCAGGGGGAAGACTGGGCCTAGGCGGCTCGAGTTCCATGCGGCCCAAAGGAGCTGGTCCTTATGCGGCTGGGTAATAGTCGGGTCTCATGCGGCAAGAGCAACATGCGCTTATGCGGCTGAGAAAGAAGAATCTCATGCGGCTGAAACAGTTCAGAGTTCATGCGGCTAAAGTTAGGTCATATGCGGCCAGATAGGACTCGGGTCCTTACGCGACCAGGATGTCAGAAGCTCATGCAGCTGAGAATCGCGTGGGCTTATGCGGCTAAAAAAAAGAGTCTCATGCGGCAAGAGCTCCATGCGTCTCGGGGACTGATCCTTATGCGGCGAGCAGCCGACCAAGCCCATGCGACTGAGAAAGAAGAATCTCATGCGACTAAAAATAACAGCACTCATGCGGCCAAGAGAGACTTACCGCATGAAAACTCATGCGGTCATGTACTGTTCTTCTTCTCCACTTCCAAGAACAGAACTATGGAAGCCTTTGTTTCCAAGCTCTCTAAATTCTTTATTCCAAGCCCAAATTTGGACTTCCATAGGTCAAAATAGTGTAGAACAAAATTCTCTACAACATGGAACCATCAAAACTTGGAAATAACAAAGTTAGCTAGATCAAAACCTAAGAAATTCGAAAATGCATTAAACTTAGATCTACATGAAGTGAGCCATGGAAATTGAAAATGCTAAATACTAAAGGGACTTAAAATCAAGTAAGAAAGATGATGGAACAATAATACTGGAGTTCCATCATGAAGCAAGTTGGCACTTGCCTATGCGGCTGGGTAGGTGGGGAGAGTTATGGAGGATGAAGAAGAAGAGTAATGGAGAAGGAGTAAATGAAGAGAGAGAAGGGTTTTGGGGTTTTAAATGAAGAGGGGTGGTAGGTGGGTTCTTATTGAACCACCCAAGGCTGGGAAATAAACCGACTCAGGCCGAACCCAAAAATAAGGTAAAAGCAGAACGTAAAATATAGAGAAATAGTTAGCATAACATTAAAGGAATTTAAATACAGAACAATACATGATAAATATTAAATAAATATATTTAAGCAGTACACGTATTAAAATATATATTCTGAGAACGGGAAGTAACATCTCTACCCTCCTTAGAAAAATTCCGTCCTCGGAATTTCAAATCCAAGCAGGATAGAAACATCAGAGCTAAACTAATCCAAGTATAAGCAATTTGGGTAAGCAATCATTCTACAATGCTAACAGTAAGTAACATATCCATGTTGAACATTCTACGACATCAAGCAATTCTACTTATAAGGTGACAAGCATGAGAAGTTGAGACAATCAAGGTATACAGAAAGATATATACCTTGTGAGTCAAACAGGTGCGGATACCATGATCGGATATCATCCTCACGTTCCCACGTTGACTCTCCTAAAGAGTGATGACCCCAAGCAACCCGGACAAGGCTAATTGTTCGGTTCTTGAGTTTCTTCTCCCTTCGGTCCAAAATGGACACAGGCTGTTCCTCGTAAGACAAGTTGGTACCAACAACCAGTTCAGAATGATCGAGGATATGGCTTGGGTTCGATACATACCTATGCAACTGAGATACATGAAACATGTCATGCACCTCCCGTAACGAAGGTGGAAGGGATAAACGATAAGCAACATCGCCTATCCTATCAAGGATAGCAAATAGGCCCACGTACCACGGACTCAACTTTCCGCGAACGCCAAATCTAATGACCCCACGAGTAGGTGAGATCCGCAAGAATACATGGTCCCCAACAGAAAACTCTAGTGGCCTACGATGCTGGTCCGCCCAATGACGATGCCGATCCTGCGCAACTCGAAGTCACTCCCTAATTCCTTTGACCACTTCAACTGTCTGGACAATCATTTCTGGGCCTAACATCTTTCTCTCCCCGATATCATCCCATGCTAGTGACGACCTGCACTTCTTACCATATAGAGCTTCAAATGGCGCCATCTGGATACTGGCTTGATAACCGTTGTTATATGAAAACTTGACTAAATGCAGGTGTCTCTTCCAAGATCCTCCAAAATTTAGGGTACAAGCTTGCAATATGTCTTCTAAGGTCTGAATTGTCCTTTCTGATTGCCCGTCCGTCTGTGGATGGTAAGCTGTACTAAATCTTAACTTAGTACCCAAACTATGATGTAAACTCTTCCAGAAATATGATGTAAAGTGGGTGTCTCTATCTGACACAATACTGACAGGGACTCCATGCTGCCTGACTATCTGCTGTATATATAATTCTGCCAACTTTTCTGTGGATTGCCCTACTCTGAAAGGAAAAAAATATGCCACCTTTGTAAGCCGATCTACTATCACCCAAATAGCATCTTTACCACTTGGTGATCTCGGTAAACCAGTCACAAAGTCCATTGTGATGTGTTCCCATTTTCATTCTGGAATAGGAAGTGGTTACAATAATCCAGCTGGCCTCTGCTGTTCTGCCTTCACTTGTTGACATATCAAGCAACGGGAAACGAATCTAGCTATCTCCCTCTTCATCTCGTTCTACCAGAAGTGCTGCTTGATATCTTGGTACATCTTGGTCCCTCTAGGGTGTATAGAATACTGAGAACTGTGGGCTTCTGCCATAACCTCCTGTCTGATATCTCCACTAGGCACACATAGACGTGATCTAAACCTAAGTGTACCATCTTCATGGATTTGTATCTTCTTTTTGAGTCCTGACTCATATTCTGTCCTGAGCTTCTGAATCCTTGGGTCCTGTGCCTGACCTGCCTTGATCCTGTCTACTAAGTCAGATTGAACTTGTAGACTTGCCAGAATTCCTATATCACTAGGAAGTACAACTTTGATGCCCATCTCCTAAAGGTCTTCTAAGATATGCTTCTGTGTTGTCAACATAAATGTGCCGTCTCTCCTGCTAAGAGCATCTGCTACCACATTAGCCTTGTCTGGATGATACTGAAGCTCCACGTCGTAATCCTTGATCAATTCCAACCATCTTCTCTGCCTCATGTTCAATTCCTTCTGAGTAAAGATGTACTTCAGACTTTTATGGTCTGTGTACATGTCCACTCGATCATCATATAAGTAATGCCTCCATAGCTTCAAAGCGAATACTACTGCCACCAACTCCAAGTCATGGGTTGGATAATTCTTCTCGTGGTCCCTAAGTTGTCCAGATGCATATGCTATTACCTTTCCATGCTGTATGAGGATGCACCCAATTCCTTTACCTGACGTATCACAATATACTGTAAAACCTCCGGGTCCAACTGGCAATGTAAGAATAGGCGCTGATATCAACTTCTGCTTTAAAGTCTCAAATGATGTCTGGCATTCTGCCGACCAGACGAATGGCACGTCCTTTCGTGTCAAGCGGGTCATGGGTGCTGAAAGCCTTATAAAATCTGATACGAACCTTTTGTAATATGCTGCCAATCCCAAGAAACTCTGCACATCAGCTACGGTCTTGGGTACTGGCCAACACTCTACTGCTTCTACCTTCTTGGGATCCACTGCTACTCCAGCTCCTGATATGATGTGACCCAAAAATGAAATATGATCCGTCCAAAACTTACACTTGCTGAGCTTGGCATATAACTGGTTCTCTCTCAGAACCTGTAACACTCTTCTGAGGTGATCTTTATGCTCCTCCTCACTTGCTGAATATACGAGAATGTCGTCGAGGAATACAATGACAAACTGGTCTACGTATGGAATAAAGATGTGGTTCATCAAATCCATAAATATTGCTGGAGCATTGGTTAAACCAAACGGTATTACCAAGAATTCATAATGCCCACACTTCGACCTAAACGCTATCTTGGGAATATCCTCCTTCCGAACCCTCACTTGATGATACCCTGAATGAAGATGTATCTTGGAGAAAACTCTAGCTCTGCTCAACTGACCAAACAAGTCGTCGATCTTGGGTAGTGGGTACTTGTTCTTTACTGTTGCCGCGTTAAGCTTCCTGTAGTCAATACACAATCTAGATGACCCATCCTTCTTTCCCACAAGTACCACTGGTGCTGCCCATGGTGATATGCTAGCTTGGACAAACTTCTTCTCTTTTAGTTCCTCTATGTGCTGATATACCTTGGCCTGCTCTGAATCTGCCATCCTGTAAACTCGATCTGATATCGGGTTAGTTCCAGGTACCAATTCTATGCTGAACTCAATATCTCTCACCGGTTGTAGACCGGGAAGTTCTTCAGGAAATACGTCTAAAAACTCTTCAACTACCTTCGGAACTGGAATTTCCTCCATTACCGTTACTACTCACTGCTCTTGTTGAGTTGCCACTGATCTGACTAAGGTGAACCGCTTCATGCCTGGAATATTAAAAGATACACTCCTTCTACGACAATCTATTGTCGTATGACTGTCTTTCAGCCAGTCCATGCCTAAGATAATATCAAAATTTCTAACAGAAAATTCTATCAACCGGGCGGGTAATGTCACGACCCGCTACCCAAATTGTTGGGCTAGGTCGAGTCATGCCCAGCCTACGTTGAGATAAAATGTAGTAAGCTGTTCTAAAGACAACAGGATAAGACTAAATGTGCTAACAGTTCTATAAGTGAAGAAGAATCATAAATGCTCCAAACACAAAAGTCATCGTACATAGTAAACGTCCAAGTACAAGTAAACTGAAATGTAAAACTGGATACATGTCCAGTTACAAAATGATATAGTCTAATACATGTCTACTCTCAAAAGTCTAAGTAAACAAAAGACAACTAGGCGAGGTTCCCCGCAGGAACATCCTCGTAAAGTAGAGCCGGGTCCTCGGCAGTAATCCCATAATATGTGTCGCAGAGTAACTCCTCCTCAGTAAGGACACCTACAACGTTATCCTGTCAGGACGGGAGCAAGTACTAAATCTAGCAAACTAGCATATGAAACATGGAAATGAACATGAAAGGAATAACTGGAAAGCATGGCATCACTCAATCTATCATGGCAAGGACACATATGTCATAGAGACAGATATATATGTAATGTTTAAAACCGTAGCAAGTACGTGATCGGTCAATAGATGTACAATGTACCGAGGTACAATATAAATAAAATGTACATATGTACAAGTAAAACAAGCGATAGATGTACATACATACAAATACAGCTGGTGCGCCTACGACAAGGTATACATAATATGTCAACCTTGCTCGGTACGTACGTAGGAGTAAGGGGCATGATCACGTGCGCTACTAACAGTTTCCCCATAATCCATATCCTAATCATGTGAGAGATACATCAAGGCTGTTCTAAGCATGGTAGTAATGGAAAGTATAACATGTGACGTTTTAACTTGCTACCCCAAGGATCAGCATTTAATATGGTGGGTTTTGCAGTTCATTTATGTAACAACATGTAAAGTTCGTAGAAAGTACTTGCCTCTAGCAAAGCAAAACAAAACAAGCTACGATAACAGTGCTATGGATGTCCAGTAACTCGTCACTGTAGAAGTAAAATACAATAACTTAGTTTTACACTAAGCTAAAATACCAGAACACTAACTGGTAAAACACGACTTGTGATTGGGCACCTAGCCAAAATAATGACTTGGCATAGGAGACCAATGTGGGGGTGACACACTATGTTAACTAACTTTCTAGGGTCTTTACACTAGTGAGGGATGAGGTTTAACACGGCTAAAACTCAAAAATAGCACAAAAGCTACAAGTCGTAATTAAACAACAATTAAATCAAAAGACCATTGTGTTCTAACAATTTTAGAGATAGGCAAAATGCCTAGTTTTTCTTAAAGTATCAAAGTGATCCTTGTTAATCATAGAAATTTATTATAATTTTTCTGGAATTTATTAACCAGTACAAGTATTTTATAAAAAATCAGTTTTCCTAAGTATACAGAAAGTGAGTTTTGGTTTCATATGCCAAACTAGTGGCAAAACAGTAAATTAAATACTACAAAAATTATACTAAATTAGCCAACTTAACATAGTATCTAAAAACTATTTTTCCATAATTTTAGCAGTATTTTAGTATTTTTAGAAAATCAAAAACAGTAATGCACACAATAATTAATTATCTGCATATTTTGTCCATGTACATAATTTGAACCAAAGTTCAAATACAGGACCCAAGACCATGAATCAAGTCCAATATGACTTGAACAGGTCTTGAATGTGTGAAAACACATTTGAGTCCAAATACCCATGCTAGGCTTGGACACCAAATGGTTGCAGTAATTTAAATACAATAAAATACAATTTGAAAATAGTTAAAGTAATATTATTATTTTAATAAGGCAAAGTTTAACATAGTGACTATAAAAGTATGAATATTATCTTATAAAGATAATTTGTACTAAGCTAAGTGAAATACAAAAATAATATATATATATATATATATAAATATAGGGATATTTATACATATAGGAAAATGCTCAACTATATATTACATATATATATATATATATATATATATATATATATATATATATATATATATATATATATATGTACAAATATATATATATACTTACATATAAGAAAATACTAAACTATATAATATATATATATATACAAAATAATGTATACATATACATATAATAGTATATATATAATAATATATATATACACAAGGAAAATATATATATATACATAAATATATGTATACATACGTAATATAATAAGGTATAAAAGAGGAAATATATATATAAATATATAATACTGTTAAAAATAGTATACATATATATATACATATATTAATACATATATACATATACATATATATATAAATATATATACAAAACAAAAGGAAAAAGAAAAGAAAAAGGAAAACAGAAAAAGAGAACAGAGAGGGGGCTCGAACTCTGTTCTCAGGAAGGGGGGGGTGTTTTGATCACTACGCGCTGGCCAGTGGGCCAGTTGGCCCGATTGTTAGGAATAGGGTTTAGCTTATTTTATTTAGTTTCGAATGATTTAACATATAAAAAAAATATAAAAACCATCCTGTGTCCTGACAGTTAAGGACACAGGGTTTTCTCGTGTCCGTGCTTCGCACGACACGCACGAGCTTCGATTTACGTGTCCAAGTACTGGACTAAGGTCCCCGTGTCCTGGCGAGTCTCGTGCGTGAAAACGAGACACGCACGACACGACTGAGTCATGATACCTACGTGTCCGGTCGTCGAAGTGGGTTTCGGGGGTCGTGGATGGCGAAGGTGTCGAGACGGCGGCGCTCCAGTGGCACTGCCTCCAGCTTGGCAAGGCGAAGCGGATGGCGGTGGTGGCGACCGTCGAAGACGAGTGGTGAGGCGGCGGTGGTGTGTCGCCGGAGCTAGGGCTTCGGTGAAGTGTTTTGGGGAAGAAGGGGGGTCGTCGGTGGCTGGGGGAGAATTTAGGGTTAGGGTTTAGGTCGAGGGGGGAGTGGGGGATTTTATAGGGGGTTTTTAGGGCGGTCGGGCAGCCGGATTCGGCGGGGGCAGGGCGGCCAGTCGTCGGGGCAGCGGGGTTGGTGAGGGAGCTGGAGGAGAGAGAGAGAGCTGTTCGTGGGGGGGGGGGGGGTTGGGTAGAATTGCAATTAGGTCTTTAGGAAATAGGGTTTTGCATAATAGATTTTTTTTAGACTAAATGCAAAATTGAATTTGCATAACACATATATAACAATTATAATAATTACAAAATGATATTAAATCATTTAAATAAATTGCAAAACCTATTTAATTAATTTCAAATAATTTGCAAAGTAATATTTATATATATAAAACTCATTTAAAAATTATAGAAAATTCCTAAAAATCATATTAAATAATTTTAAAACCAATAATGACATTTAATAATTAATTAACACTAGTTTAATAATTTTGAAAAAATCAGGGGTTGACAGGTAAGGAATGCCCGCAAACTACAACGCTGCATGCTAGAATAACTCTACTAACTCCTACGAGCCCATTACCAGTGAGTATATTCAACCTCCCTGGCAATGCCTCAAACTCCATTCCTAGCAGTGTCACAAATTGTGCAGATATAAATGAGTGTGATGCTCCCGAATCAAACAATGCTACTGCAGGATATGAGGCGACGATAATGTTACCTGCCACAACATCTTTCGATGCCAATGCCTCTTCCAAGGATAGAGTAAATGCCTGCCCTCGACCTCCTTGTTGGTTTCCATGCTGCGGCCTAGCCTGGTGCTGCTGCTGGCCACTGCCTTGGTGATGCTGGGGTGGTCTATATTGTTGCTGTATCGGCGGTCCCTGCTGCCGAAATATCTGAGCCTGTGTCATGAACGGGTGCTGTGCCAACGGTCTTAATGCCACCGCTGGTCCTCGATACTGGCCTGCCCCTGGTGCTGGTAGAGCAGGAAATTACTGTACTGGTCCTCTTGACCTCGAATTCATGGGACAGGTGGTACCCCGATGATCTGGACTTCCACATATTAAACACTGCCCGTTCAATGTCCGACACACATCTCTAGTGTACCCTACCTTCCCACAATAAGTACAGCCCGCTAGAGGTTGCTGGTTCTTCTTCTGATGTTGTTGCTGCTGCCTTTGTGGTGGTGCTGGCCCTCGTATTTCCACATCGTGGATGCGAATGCCAAGGGACGGTGCTGTTGTTCGGGGTGCTGCTTCCCCTCCTCCTTCAATCTGACTGTGGGATCTCTTCTGACCTCCAGTCCTTGCCGTGATCCTCTGAATGGTGATCTCATGCCTCCGGGTTGCCGTCAACACTTCATCGAAAGTCTGGTAGTTTTGCCCCTCTATCAATTGCAAGAGCTCAAGATGAAACCCTTGCTGAAATCTCATAGCCCTCTGGCTCTCTGTTGCTACCATTTCTGGGGCGAACCTACTCAATCTGCAGAACTCCGCTGCATAAGCATCTACTGTCTTGCCAGCCTGCTTGAGGCTGATAAACTTCTGTTGTAGCTCAAACTGCGCTACAACCCCATAATACTTTGTCTTGAATCTTGCTGTAAAATCGTCCCAAGCAACTGGACGTCGGATGCCTACTTCCTCTGATTCCCACCAATCACGTGTGAGATCCTGAAGTAACAACTTCACTTGATCCACACGTTCTTCTGCCGGTACCTTAGCCACCGTCAAAATAGCCTCAATATCCTTAAGCCATGCATCTGCTGAGATGGCGTCTTCCGTGCCCTCGAAACGACGGGGGTTGAACTTGTAAAATCTGGTTGATGCTCCTGAATCTGGCCTCGCCCCTCTCTCCAAAGCCGTCTGTAACCCTTGATTGAGTAGTACGTTCTGCTCCTGCACCTGAGCGTGCATGTGCTGCTGGGCTAACATCTGATGTTACTGAGTAGCCATCATCCCTCTCATGATCTCCAGAAGGGTCGATGTGTCCACTTCCACAGGGGTAGGTGGAACTATTGGTGGCGTTGGAACCTCCGGATACTGCGGCCCAGCTGCTGGTTCCACTGTCACTTCTTCTTGGATAGTCTCTTGGGATAGTACTGGCCCTTGTTGCTGACCAACTTGGTCAGGTTGCCCATGCTACACTTGTTGTTGCTGTCCAGTTCTGACAGGTACGGACGAGGTGCCCCTAAGGAAAGGGACAAGAGAGCAATCAAACGACCGAACATGAAGGATCAATGAAGTCGAAGGATACCGAAATGTCCAGCTAGAGTCAAGAGTAGCGAATCATGAGATCAAGGGGAAACATGTGTGATTGAGACATCCTATAAATTAAAACACCCCCACAAGTCTGAAATCAGACCTGCATGGGCCACCACTAAAACCTTGTCACGTCCCAGAACCAGAATACTGGAGAGCGGAGGAATGACTCATCCAGCTACGTATTACGTGTAGATGAATATCGTATAATACGATCAATACTGTCTAAAAGATGAGGGGTGCATATTACATGAAAGTCTCACTATGGTCACTTCACATCTATTGTCTCAATCATTCAAACAAGAAACAAAAATAGAGAATATATCAGATAAAGCAGTAAGGCGTCCCAAACGCTCAGTAAAATGTTCTTGATGTCTGGCTTTACAAAATATAGCCAGATGATGTAGCAAAGTATACACAATTGTTTATCTGCTACAGCCTGACTTTAGTTACAATTATGCAAAAGTAATTACAAGACAATCCGACTAACATGTCGGTGCCAAACGACAAGTATAAAGTGAATAACAAAACGAGCAGGGAAGTAAGGAACCCACTTGAGTCCTTCTGCGATCAATCCTCTAGTATTGACCATCTTGGAGGTGGAAGTAAGCTGAGTCCTCGGGAACCGGCTCGAAATCTGGCCATGCAAAACCAGAGAGGTTAGACCTCTAATAGCAAGCACCGCAAGGGAGCACGATATGAGAAATTAGAACCAGTAATAAGAATACATATGGTAGATAGATCTCTGCTAGCTACTAGGATTTACATAACATCATGACACTTCGAACCGACCTCCCAACCAAACAAGGATAGAAATTGGCCCGTTATGTCCTTATATTCTGATCATCTCAGTTAGTTAACAGAGTAGGTACAGTACACAAACAAATCAATTTAAACGACCATTCAACTACTATAGCTTGCTACTGTAAGTTCCAAGTTATCTTGGAATTATGCAATAAGGATTCCTCAATTCTTACTATGAGCAAGCAAGGCTAGTCTACCCAATCAATCAATTGCGCCAATCATGAATTAGACGAGTCACAGCGGGACGCCCGTCATCAATATACAATAAATAATATAAGTAGATACCGCTCCCTGCCCGTACGGCAGATTTGCAGTATCTGTGGGAACCAGTCGGCCTGTCGGGTACTAATAGTCCCAAAGAGGGCTGTCATGTAAGAACTCGGAAATCCATTCTCTCCATGCAATCGTTATTTTATTTAACTTAGTAGCCTCTATGTTAAGTAAAATCCCATGCTGTGGATCATGGTCATTTAGAATGAGTACTTTCGTACAGGGTACAGTATGCACAACTCTACAACGATACCCGTACGGTTAGGTTGTAGGTCTTACATAGCGTAATACGACGATCAAAACTAACCACGAAATAATTATGCCTTGACCATAAAGTCCACATGCTGCTTTTGTAAGAAATAAATAAGTTGAAGCCTGCACGTGCCTGTATGCCAATATTCGGGATCAGCCAGTCGATTACAATAGTTCATAGTTAATATGAACGCGTCTCATTCATTCAATTCAATAAGACGACTAGCCAGTCTCTTAGTTCCAACTAGGAACGCATGATCAATTATTAGTCAAGGTCATAATCGATGTCAATCTATGTCAATCAATGATAAGAATCAGTAAAAATATATTATAGGCTAGAGTTCACGCGGCAATGGGCCATGCGGCCAAAGAAAAACAACTTATGCGGCTGAAAATAATAAACTCATACGGCAGAAAATAATAAACTCATGCGGCTGAGTACCAAATGGTTCATGCGGTCAGGGAACTATGAGGGCGCATAGAGTCAGGAAAAATATGAGCTTATGCGGCCAGGAAGCATAAGGGCTTATGCGGCTAAATGAACCCGGGTCATGCGGTATGCGACTCAATGCCATACGACCAGGGGGAAGACTGGGCCTAGGCGGCTCGAGTTCCATGCGGCCCAAAGGAACTGGTCCTTATGCGGCTGGGTAATAGTCGGGTCTCATGCGACAAGAGCAACATGCGCTTATGCGGCTGAGAAAGAAGAATCTCATGCGGCTGAAATAGTTCAGAGTTCATAAGGCTAAAGTTAGGTCATATGCGGCCAGATAGGACTCGGGTCCTTATGCGGCCAGGATGTCAGAAGCTCATGCGGCTGAGAATCGCGTGGGCTTATGCGGCTAAAAAAGAAGAGTCTCATGCGGCAAGATCTCCATGCGGCTCGGGGACTGATCCTTATGCGACGAGCAGCCGACCAAGCCCATGCGGCTGAGAAAGAAGAATCTCATGCGGCTGGAAATAACAGCGCTCATGCGGCCAAGAGAGACTTGCCGCATGAAAACTCATGCGGTCAAATACTGTTCTTCTTCTCCACTTCCAAGAATAGAACCATGGAAGCCTTTGTTTCCAAGCTCTCTAAATCCTTCATTCCAAGCCCAAATCTGGACTTCCATAGCTCAAAATAGGGTAGAACAAAATTCTCTACAACATGGAACCATCAAAACTTGGAAATAACAAAGTTAGCTAGATCAAAATCTAAAAAATTCGAAAATGCATTAAACTTAGATCTACATGAAGTGAGCCATGTAAATTGAAAATGCTAAATACTAAAGGGACTTAAAATCAAGTAAGAAAGATGGTGGAACAATAATACTGGAGTTCCATCATGAAGCAAGTTGGCACTTGCCTATGCGACTGGGTAGGTGGGGAGAGTTATGGAGGATGAAGAAAAAGAGTAATGGAGAAGGAGTAAATAAAGAGAGAGAAAGGTTTTTGGGGTTTTAAATGAAGAGGGGTGGTAGGTGGGTTCTTGTTGAACCACCCAAGGCTGGGAAATAAACCAACTCAGGCCGAACCCAAAAACAAGGTAAAAGCAGAAAGTAAAATACAGAGAAATAGTTAGCGTAAAATTAAAAAAATTTAAATACAGAACAATACATGATAAATATTAAATAAATATATTTAAGCAGTACACGTATTAAAATACGTATTCTGGGAACGAGAAGTGACACCACGACCCATAGTGTTCATTCATGTTTATTATTCTTATTCTGGATTGAGATATAGGTTTGTTTGCCATGATTTGGCAGCTTACCCTAGCCGTGACAGCGTTTACGTATTCGAGTCGGGCTGGAGTCCGCTTGATGCGTAGATGGCTTGCTCACGATCTCGCATCCAAAAAGCGGGTACGGTTCGTGACACTTTCTCCAACTTATAAATTGTTAAAACAATCTTCTCCTCAAGTTCAACCATATGTTGCACCGTCAGCTTAGTTGAACAAATGTCCCTGAAGAGTATAGATACCTCGGCCAATGGAACCCATACAGCAGAAGGCAACAACTCTCTCAAAGCAATGGGCAATAATTTTTTTATAAACATATGGCAGTCGTGACTCTTCATTCTCATTAGCTTGCGTTCATTGAGATCAACGCATCTAGACAAATTCGACACATGGCCGTCGAAAAATCTTAATGTAGATATCCACTTGCAGATTATTAATCTATCTTCTTTGCTCAATGTGTATTGCGCTATCGGCTTAGTTAGCTGTCCACCAGCTCCTATTTGTATCAAGTTTAGATGAGAACGCTTACATATCTCAGCTATGTCTTATCTTGCTTTTGGATTTTCCTTCGTCTTTCCTTTAATATCCATAACGATATTGAACACATTCTTTTCGATATGCATGACATCAAGATTATGTCTTATAAGATTATACTTCCAATAAGGCAAGTCCTAGAAGATACTTCGCTTGGTCCAGTTATGGCTGTGTCCGAACCCCTCGATGAGAAAACTCTTACTTTCCAACTCCGAACGCGTCCTTGTTCTTTCTCCAAGGATGCACCACGGGCAGAAATTGACGGTGACAGTCAAAGAAGGAAGTTTTTTCTCCATGCTTAAGACAGAATGCTTTACTCTTTTCTATGCATATCGGACAAGATATAGTGTCGTGCGTACTCCATCCCGACAGCATACCGTATGCTGGAAAATCATTAATTGTCCACATCAGTGAAGCTCTCATCTAAAAGTTCACTTTCTTGGAAATATCATAGGTTGTGACGCCGATCTGCCACAGTTGTTTCAGCTCATCCACCAACGGCTGTAAATATATATCGATGTTCTTCGTCGGATTTTTAAGAACATATAAGGAGTCTTAATACACATCCATGGTGACGGATTGTAAGGGGTGAGAATGACTGGCCAGCAGGAGTATTGAGATCCCGACTACCCAAAAGGGGCAAAGCCATCAGAATATAGCGCCAAACGTACATTTCTAGGCTCTGCAGCAAAATTTGGATGACACAAATCAAAATGCTTCTACGTCTCTCCATACGAAGGATGTGACAATTCTCTATCGTCCTTTGTGCGTTCCTCGCTATGCCATGTCATCTGTTCTGCTGTATTCAGAGACATATACATCCTCTGCAAGCACTTCGTGATTGACAAGTAATGCATATACTTATAAGGACGTTATTTTCTAGTTGACTTTTCTTTTCTCCGAACTGGCTTGTAACGATCCGTATTACAGAAACTGTATCTTTCTATGTCCTCGTTCTCCTCGTAGTATAATATACATCCATTGCGATAACAATCTATCTTTTTGTACCCCAGTCCCAGCTGTCGGACCATTATCTTTGACTTGTAGAAGTTTTTTGGAAGCTCTTTCGATTCCTTCGGTAACACCTTCTTGATTAGTTGTGTGATCCGATCATAGCAAGCATGTGGCATATTAAAATCAGACTTTATGTTCAACAACTGCATCGTAACTGACAGTACGGAATGAGTTTCACAACCAGGATATAGAGGAGTATCTACATCCTTAAACATATTATAGGACTCCTTCGCCTCGATATTAGGATCCTCCAGATCAAAATTAGGCCCCACCGCATCGTACACCATCTCTCGTGCAAGGTTCTGCAGGTCTCCATGATCAACAAAGCCTACGTTGTCTTCGATGAAAAAAATCCGTTGCAGCATCCTCATGAAAAGTAGAAGTAGCAGTGTCCACAACAAACATAGTCTGCCTTTCCATATATAGTTCACCTTGCGATGACCACAGTCCGTAATCACGTACGAAATTCTTACGGGTCAAATGATCTCTTATAGTTACCACTTCTTCGTAATGACTATTACAACAATTACCACATGGAAATTTGATGTTGTTACCATCCATATAATGAACTTTGCTCATGGCATACTTAAGAAATACTTCCATGCCTGTCCTAAAATCGTCACACATACCAATTTTGCTCTCGTGTTACCGTTTGTACATCCATGTACGATCAACGAAGTAACGACCATCGCAGATTGGATGTGAAAATCTGTATCGTAAGACAAAGTAAACAGAATTGCAATTAAGAATAGTCCGATACCAAACCCCTCTACTTTGTCGCTCTACTTCCCTTGCTTCTGAAGAAGGCCCCCTCTCTGACCCTCCTCTACTTCCCTGCTTCTCATTTGACTCTCCCAGCCTCCTCTTCTGTATCATATGGTATCTAACTCAACCAAAGTCTAGAGAAGTGTAAAAATATTAATATTAACCAAGGTTCACAGTATCGGTATCGGAATCTGTATCACCATGAATCTCACGGCTTCCTTTACCAGACCATAATGTGAAACCAAACATGAAGCAGAGCTTCATATTCAAAATATTAGAAGTAAAAAGTTTTCGATTTCCGACCCTCTACCATATTAACGAACACGACCCCCGACCCCCTAACCACCCACCCGGACCCGACTCAAAACCCGAACTCAACCCCGACTCCAAACCCGAACTCGGTCCCAACTCCAAACCCGAACCTAACCTTAACCCCAGACCCTAACCCTAAACCGAACCCTAACCCCAGAACCTAACCCTAATTCGAACCCTAACCCTAACCCTAACCCTAATCCTAACCCTAACCTAAACCCGACCCAAACCCTAACCCCAAACCCTAACCCTAACCCTAAGAGAGAGAGAGAGCCTGAGGAGAGAGTATTACCTGAGAGAGAGAGAAAGAGTGTCGAAGGAGGGCTCGTCGATGGGCACGTCGGACGGGGTGGGGGGGCTCGTCGGCGTGCACGTCGGACGTCAGGGGACGCTTGAGGAGAGAGAGAATTTAGAGAAAAAGAGTTTGGAGAGGAAATAAAAACCCTCCGTCGATTCGAATTAAAGGGTACATAATTTAGCGACGACTTTGCGACGGACTAATTTCGTCGCTAAGCCATCGCCAAAAAAGTGCAAAATTCTAGGCAACCCGTAAATCTGGACAACATTGCGACAACTTAGCGACGACTTAGCGACGGACTTGACGAAGCGACGAAAATCATGTTTGTCGCTAAGTTGACGCAAACTTTGGCGCCACTTTCCCACATGTTTCCTGCCAATTACTGACAGATTTGTGACTATTTAGCGACGCCTATTACTTCTGTCGCTGGAATACCGACGGACAAGCGACGCCTTGTCGACACTTTTGGACAATAAAAAATAATTGATATTTACCTTGTAATTTGATGGGAATACGTCACGATTTTGTCGCTCAGCCGTCGCTATTAGCGATAGAAAATTTTGTCGCTAATCTTCCATCGCCAAAACCCTTTTTTTTGTAGAAGGTAGAAAACTACCGAATTAGCCCTG
Source organism: Iris pallida (assembly GCA_029216955.1). Lineage (NCBI taxonomy): Eukaryota > Viridiplantae > Streptophyta > Magnoliopsida > Asparagales > Iridaceae > Iris > Iris pallida. The sequence continues at coordinate 48,389,826 of JANAVB010016197.1, read as the reverse complement.
AATGTTCAATAAACTCTTCAATGTATTCAACGAGTAATTTTGAACCGACTTCATACTATTGGTGCAAAAGTGGAGGAAGAAGATAAGGTCATCTTGCTTCTCTCTTTGTACAAGCACATAGTGACTATATGCTATATTGAAAGGACACAATAAAGGTGGAGGAAGTCACTACATTTCTTTCATTTAATCAATGTGTAGCTCCCCTTCCCAAAAATTTTAAAGAATTTTTATTATTATTTATTTGATTTAAATAGTGATTTTAGATTTTTGTAAATATTTAATTAGTTAATTATTACGGTAGATGACTTTAGCCACGGTTGAGTTTTGGAGTACAAGATGACTGGGAATCATGGCATGGATAGTGCAGCGGCGTACCTTGACTAGTGTATTAGCCATACTGTGGGAGGCCTACCCATAGCAGTGTACGAACTAGGAAAATCAGGCCAAGTTGCGAGTTAATCTCTATAAATATTTAATTTAGTTTTAAAATTATCATGAATTTTTAAAAGACCCGGCCAGCTCGGACTGGACCCGAACCAAACCCAAGCCCATGTAGGCATGTAGAAAAACCAAAGACGGCCATGTAGACATTTATGTGCAAACAAATATTTCTTATTTATTTTAGGACTTGAAAAATACTTTCTAAATATTTAATAGTTTATTTAAATATTTTTTTAGAATATTTGCCCGAATTTCTAGGGCCAAATAAAGATGGGGTATGATATGCTCACCAAAAAACTCTTATTGGTCATTTTAGTTGGTTATTATTATTATTGTTATTATTATTATTATTATTATTATTATATTATTCTTAAATAATATAATTAGTATTCGTTTATTCTGATAATGAATCATATGTGCATATTTAATGAACCTTACACCAGGAAATTATTATTTAGATTTTGACTATGGAATATTTATTTATATACGTAAATTTGTATTGCCATACGGTTATATATATATATATATATATATATATATATATATATATATATATATATATATATATATATATATATATATATTTTCTATATATATATATATAGAATATATATATATATATATATATATATATATATATATATAAAATATATATATATATATATATATATATATATATATATATATATATATATATATATATATATATATATATATATATATATATATATTTTATATATATATATATATATATATATATATATATATATATATAGAAATATATATATCTATATATATATAAAAGTATATATATATATATATATATATATATATATATATATACATATATATATATATATATATATATATATATATATATATATATATATATATATATATATATAGCAAATAAAAACTAAACTAAATTTCCCCCCTAACCGCACACAGCAGCTAACCCATAACCGATCCAGCCCAAGCCTGCACAATGCAAACCCAAACAACTCTCCACACTGCAACAAATAACCCAGCATGTCCAAGCCGAGCCCGAATATTTTCGTATAAGAGTATTAATGAGCGTAAACCCCCGCGGCTTCGTATAAGAGGGATCGAGGAATTAAAACTCGAAAACCCTAACTCCTAGGACATTACACCTACGTGCGCCACCCTCCTTGGAGCCTGGACGGCCTTCACAGCAGTCGCATGCCGCTGCGTGAGCGCCAGAATCGGCTGTGCGCGTGCCACAAACTCACGACAATAGCAATAATAACAGAGCCGTCGCAGCAGGTAACCCATGTTCTTCATATGATTTCTCCATACTCGATTAATGATTCTTCGAACCAATTCGTCCTATGCGTAGCCTATATAATGCCCTACGTGACCCTTCAGTTAGTTTCGAATATGGTTGACCATATTTTTAGGATATTGATCCAAATATCGATAAAATCCTGTCTCGAGACAGAGTTAGAAATATTTCAAACAGCCCGCTTGAGAGGATAATTACTGTCAAACCAGTTAGGAACTTCAAAATCTATTTGAACACATTCATAGACAACATATAGGACACTAGAATGCAGTTTATACTTCTCAGTTTCAATTATTATATGTCGAGATAACTCGATTCAAAAATCGAGAAAAAATCTAAGAAAACAGTTTTCAAAATATTGAAAACCTTCGATACGACGTACGTCCCGCCAATCCGGGCGACGTGGTCATGAACCAAAAGAATCAAAAGGTGTGTATCAACTTCGTGGACGTGTGGGCTTTGACGAAATTTAAATTGGTTGCGTGCGCGCGACGAATTTGATACTTATCTGTCAAAATTCACCGTATCGGCCTCTGTGCAAATTTCCTAATTACTTTGTGCACGTTCGTCAGATCGAGATGAAACTTGCGCCAACAGGACCGTATCATTTTTCTGGTCCTGTATGCCAAGTTTGGTCCAATTATGAGACAATTGACCGGATCGTCGTTTTGTGGGCCCCACGATCGGATTCAACGGGCGATTTTGTGCACGACCTGCCGGAATCTAACTTTGGACATACGGTTGGGTTCGTATCAGAAAATTGGACCTGTAGACATATAGTTTGATGACTTTAGAGACCATAGATTTTGGCACACTTTTGGTGCAAAGCGGATCCAACGGCGGACACCGTTTTGACCCAAAATTACCGTTTTGCCCCTGTATCTAGAATTGGACTTAAGGACAGGCAATCCTAGCTAATTTGGCTATTCTAAAAATGTTGGTAATATTTATTTTAGCATCCAGAGAATTTTTGTATGTGTTGACTTTAGCGACTCATTTGAGTGGTTGTACTATCGGTTTCACCAGCAAAGGACCCCAGGCAAGTACACTTTCTGATTGCTTTTTGATTCATAGTAGTCTATATATTTCATGTTTATACATATATCTTGTTGCTTGTTGACACATTGTTACATGGATTAGTGTCATGGATATCTACATACATTATGTCTTGATTGTCATGTTTTCATGTTTCGTGACTTGTTCGAGTTCATGAGTAGTAGTCGGGAGAAAAAATATCTTAGTAGACATGTGGACTATCCCTTACCCATCCCCCGTGTCTTTTGTGGAGAATAGCAGCAACACACGACACGTGCAGGGTGCCAGATTTACCCCCTAGCCGTTCATATGTCGAAACTGATATTTCAAATCACATAGATAGTTGTATTTTATTTGTTTTCCTTGTCTTCATCACCACTTGCCATATCATCAGTCATCTTCTAGTTTTATCTCTCATATGTTATTTTCATGTCTTGTTAGTTCTATTGTATTTTCGTATTGTCGTTGGTTTGTGTGCTTGTTCCATTCCTGACTGGAAACCAATATTTTTCAGGTTAGCCGCGGCTTCACTTAGCATGGGAGATACGGGTGTACTTGTAGACCAAAACTTAGAAATTAGATAAAAGTTGTATCATTTTTATTAATTGTAAGAATCTTGTATTTTCTTTAATTATAAATGTTGTAATCAAATTTAGAAATGTGAATGAGCAATAAATGTTATTATTTTTGTGATTTTGAGCATCTTGGCCGTGACAACGTTCTACCGCCGACTCTGCGACATAGGCTGGCTTGGACACATCTCGTATCCGAAAAGCGGGTGCGGGTCGTGATAAGTTTTTGTGGTGGTCCATACAGGTCAGTTTTCGCAAATGGTGCAAACTCGTGGTGGTACCATATTAATCGTACTACTGTGAGCCTGCGACTAGGAAATGCTCATTTACAACTAGGAGTAATCAATTTTTAGAGAATGTTTAAGACTAGGATTCCCTAATTTAAATTGATATTTGGGTAGTTAAGGTTGCTACATAGGTCTCACCAGATGACTTTCACAGAATGATACACTACCGTATTTTGATTCGACGGTATTTCTCAGGAGGGTAGATTCGTAACGTCTTCCCGAAAGTTCGAAAAAATATCCTTTTATTTACTTGTTTGAATTAAAATATGATTTTTAGAATTTTATAAATATTTATAATAGAAGGCCTTAGTCACGGTTAAGTTTTGGAGCGCAAGATAACCAAAAATTTTGGCACTGAGAGTGTGGTCGAGTGCTTTGGCTAGTGTTCTATCCATGGTAGAGAAGGCCGAGTCATAGGTGTATACCAACTAGGAAAACCAGGCCAAATCGTGACATAATTCTAGAAATAATTTAATTATTTATCATTAAGATTATTGGCTTTTAGAAGACCCAGTTTTTCCAAATTAGCCCGAACTCAACCCAAGTCCTGGTGGTCATGTAGTGCGACCAACGTTGTCCATGTAGATATATAGATGTGTATATATATTGGTAGTCCATTTCTAGTATTCTGAATAATTTCTATAAAATACTATATTGAAAGTAATATATGTATTATTGCTATTTAAATTTGCATTTTCTTGGAAATAGGATAACCTCCTCTTAGAATGATAATTTGGTATTTACTTAGGCTATACCTATATACTTGTGTATAAATATATTCATTATAGGTAGACATAGTGCTTTATACATATTTTTCCTCGATCTTGAATATTAGAGAAATATAAATTTAAGTTTATATTTCTTTTGCCTTCTGTCATTTTCTCCCTAATCATGATCATTTGTACAACTTTATCTTATATCTTTTCTAAAACATCGCCATATCATAAAGTTCGTATCACTTATATTCTTTCCTTGGACCTAAGGAATTATTTTTTTAAATAACTTCTCACTCAATTGTCTATTAAACTCAAGTTAAATTTTTGGATTCAAAAGTTTTCCTCTCAAACAATGAATATTGAATATATATGAAATAAGGGTTATAAGATTTTCACTTATCTTGCCTTCGACTATGTCCTTCCTAATCAATCATTTAATTTGTAAATATGATACCTCCCCTCCAAGGATGCATACGTACACTTTCCTATAATGATCAATTTGTTCAAATTTCTAGCTTTCTCCATCATGGTCAATTTATTTCAGGATTTTTGAACCTTCGTTGAGATTTTAAGGATGTAGTTGAAAGGATGATCGATGACTTATGATGGCAGGCAGTCGCGCACTGTCGCCACTTATTTAACTTATGGAGACTGTGGGTTTACTGCAGCCAGCAGCGCACTGGCGAGACATGATCCCTAAGTTGAAGTAATCTTGAGTAAGTATAAGTTATCGAACGTTGTCAAAACTATATCTTGGTTTTCCTATCTTCGTATTTAAGTTATTATGTCCAGATTGGATATAGTTGATAGGGTATTCGTAACCGTATCCTTGCTTGAGTCGTGGAATCAAGAGTTTATTGCAGCTAGCTGTACACTGACGAGGCATAATTTTTTGGTAAAACAACTTCGATTATGTTTACGAGTTTCGAATACCATAGAGACTACGTCTTATTGGCATATAACTATAAGTTTTCAGATTGATTTGTGCTTATCCCTAGTCACAACCTTCTCGATAAACTGGTAGTTCTTCCTTCCTTCCTTACCCTTCTATTTTTTAGATTGTCATTTTTCGACTGGATTCCTAAACCTATCTAGATTTTGATTCTAAAACTCGTGCCTAAATAATTGTGGATAAATATTTTAAGCATTTTCGATTTAATCATCCTTGAACATTTTCGATCATGACTAGACTCCTTTTATTATGTTTCTATCGAGTCAAATCATATCCTTTCCTAGGTTTGATTATATGATCATGCCTACACAATCGTTCGTGTAAGAACAATTTCGATTGGATCATCCTCAAATAATTTTTGATCACGATCGAACTATTCGATTCTATTTCGATCGTGCCAAATAGCTTGCCATTCTAGAATTCAATTCCATGATCGTGCCTAAATAATTTTGTTCAATTAATTGTTCGTACCAAGATGATTTCAATTTTGATCGATCTTACACCATTTATATCGAGACTAAATCATAGCTAAGGTTATACTTTTATTCCAACTACGGTCATGACTATTTTGATCATGATCATGCTTGTGCCAACTTTCTATTCTCACCCTGCTTGGATGACTTGCACGATTAGCCTTGATCGTGATTTCCTCTTAAATGCGACTAAAATTCTGTTTAGATTTCATCGAGAACTTTGGTCATTCCTTAAAAGCTGGTAATGACTCAACTATGCTGACCGTAGATTGGTCGTGCCCAACCATTTCACTCTTGATCGTTCTTAAAAACCTCTGCTTCTTAACTAGACCATTTGACCGAATATTGGTCGAACCAAATCACACTCTCCTTTTGTTTAGTATTTTTGTCATTTTTATGCGTGACTAATTAGATCATGAATCATATCACTCCCTTGATTATACCATTCATCGTTTTATTCATATCAATTAAAAATTTGGTTACTTGATTATGCTTCATAGTCGTGCCTAATCGTGCTCTTTGAAATTTTGGAGACGAAATATTCTAAGGTGGGAAGAATTGTAAACCCACATCCCTACTTTCAAAAGTTTATTTTATTTTATTTTAATAAACTTTGGTTAGAAAATAGATTTTATTTGTAACCACTATAGAATATATTTGGATGACAACATAATTTTTGTCAAACTATTTTTGATTTAGAATTTATAAAACATCGTTTAAATTATTTGCTAATATTAATTATCAATTAAATTCATTTTGTTAATTATAGTTAGTTGATTCAGTCTTGGACTAACAAAGATACGTATTGTTTAAAAAATATATACCATATTTTCCAGGTCATTCGATAAACACATTATTTATTTAAATTATTATTGTATTATTTGTAGATTCGACCAAATGTATTTTTAACATTTTAATAGAATCTTAAATTATTTTAAAATCACTATGGATTGATTTTTGATTTGTTGAATCCAATATTTATTCAAATCTTAAAGAGATTTGATCATCCTAGTCCTTAAATTCGAGGATGAATCATTCTAAGGTGGGTAGGTCGTAAGCCCACTTTTCGTTTTCTTACATTCTCCATCTAATTTATTTTAGTTTAATTATTTTTCCAAATCGAAAAATAATTTTTATTCTATTTCTATTATAGATATTTTAGAAAAAAAAGTGAGGAAAGATTTGCAAAACTTTAGAAGAGATTTTATTCCAAGATTATTTGAACTACTATTTTATCAAGGGTTATATTAAATTCAAATTATTACTATATTATTTTAGAAAATATTGTATTTGTGAAAAATATACAGCTATAAATATTTGAATTATTCTTAATAATATTTTAACAATTGATTTTACTACAAGGATTATTAAAAGTAATAGATACTATTTTAGACAAAATTTTATGAATAGTTTGGGACATAATTGGGTCAAATCCCTATATTTCCTTTTCCGGAATTTCAGAAATTTTTACTTATTCATATATTTTATTTGTCGGGGTTAAAGGCAGATTTCGGTGATACTTTGTCTATGATTATTTTCCTTATAAAACTTGTTTCAAAAGTTAAAGATGAGAGCATTTTAGAGCTTCCAACCTTTTTTTCCTATTTTATGTATTTATTTGATCAATTTCATTTATCATAAAGTTCTACTACCTCTCACCAACCTACCAAGTCTGAATACCCTGGTAGTCCTTAAATTCGAGGACGAATTTATTTTTAAGGTGGGTAGATTTTTAGCTCCCCTTTTCGAAAATTTGGAAGTATTTTAATTATTATTTATTTGATTTAAATGGTGATTTTAGATTTTTGTAAATAATTAATTAGTTAATTATTACGGTAGATGACTTTAGCCATGGTTGAGTTTTGGAGTACAAGACGACTGCGAATCATGGCATGGATAGTGCAGCGGCGTGCCTTGACTAGTGTATTAGCCATACTATGGGAGGCAAGCCATAGCAGAGTCCGAACTAGGAAAACCAGACCAAGTTGCGAGTTAATCTCTATAAATATTTAATTAAGTTTTAATTTTATCATGACTTTTTAACAGACCCGGCCAGCTCGGACTGGACCCGAACCAAACCCAAGCCCATGTAGGCATGTAGAAAGACCAAAGACGGCCATGTAGACATTTATGTGTGAACAAATATTTTTTATTTATTTTAGGACTTGACAAATACTTTCTAAATATTTAATAGTTTATTTAAATGTTGTTTTAGAATATTTGTACGAATTTCTAGGGCCAAATAAAGATGGGGTATGATATGCTCACCAAAAAACTCTTATTGGTCATTTTAGTTGGTTATTATTATTATTATTATTATTATTATTATTATTATTATTATTATTATTATTAGTGTTATTATTATTATTCGTTTATTCTGATAATGAATCATATGTGCATATTTTATGAACCTTAAACCAAGAAATTATCATTTAGATTTTGACGATGGAATATTTATTCATATATGTAAATTTGTATTATCATATGGTTATATATATATATATATATATAAAATATATATATATATATATATATATTTTTTATATATATATATATATATATATACATATATATATATATATATACATATATATATATATATACATATATATATATATAAAATATATATAGAAATATATATACCTATATATATATAAAAGTATATATATAGAAAATAAAAAACTAAACTAAATTCCCCCCCCCCAACCGCACACATCAACTAACCCATAACCGATCCAGCCCATGCCTGCACAGTGCCAACCCAAACAACTCCCCACACTGCAACAAATAGCCCAGCATGTCCAAGCCGAGCCCGAATATTTTCGTATAAGAGTATTAATGAGCGTAAACCCCCGCGGCTTCGTATAAGAGGGATCGAGGAATTGAAACTCGGAAACCCTAACTCCTACGACATTACACCCACGTGCGCCACCCTCCTTGGAGCCTGGGCAGCCTTTCCAGCAGTCGTGCACCGCCGCATGGGCGTCGGAATCGGTCGCACGCGTGCGACAAACTCGCGGCAACAGCAGCAATAACAGAGCCGTCGCAACAGGTAACCCATGTTCTTCATATGATTTCTCCATACTCGCTTAATGATTCTTCGAACCGATTCGTCCTACGCGTCGCCTATATAATCCCCTATGTGACGCTTCAGTTAGTTTCGAATATGGTTGACCATATTTTTCAGGATATTGATCCAAATATCGACAAAATCCTGTCCCGAGACAGAGTTAGAAATATTTCAAACAGCCCGCTTGAAAGGATAATTATTGTCAAACCCGTTAGGAACTTTAAAATCTATTTAAACACATTCAAAGACAACATATAGGACACTAGAATGCAGTTTACACTTCTCAGTTTCATTTATTATATGTCAAGATAACTCGATTCGAAAATCGAGAAAAATCTAAGAAAACTGTTTTCAAAACATTGAAAAACCTTCGATACAACGTGCGTCCCGCCAATCCGGGCGACGTGGTCGCAAACCGAATGCATCGAAAGGTGCGTATCGACTTCGTGGACATGTGGGCTTTGACAAAATTTAAATTGGTTACGTGTGCGCGACGAATTTGATGCGTATCTATCAAAATTCACCGTATCGGCCTCTGTGCAAATATCCCAATTATTTTGTGCACGTTCGTCAGATCGAGATAAAACTTACGCCAACATGATCGTATCATTTTTCTGGTCCTGTATGCCAAGTTTGGTCCAATTCTGAGACAATTGACCGGATCGCCATTTTACGGGCCCCACGATCCGACTCAACGGACGATTTTGTGCACGGCCCGCCGGAATCCAACTTTGGATATACGATTGGGTCGTATCGGAAAACCGGACCTGTAGACATATAGTTCGACGACTTTCGAGACCATAGACTTTGGCACGCTTTTCGGTGCAAAGCGGGTCCAACGACGGATACCATTTTGACCCGAAATTACCGTTTCTCCCCTGTGTCCAGAATTGGACTTATGGACAGGTAATCCTAGCTAATTTAGCCATTCTAAAAATATTGGTAATATTTATTTGAGCATCCGGAGACTTTTTGCATGTGTTGACTTTAGCGACTCATCTGAGTGGTTGTACTATCGGTTTCACCAACAAAGGACATCAGGCAAGTACACTTTCTGATTGCTTTTCAATTTATAGTAGTCTATATATTTCATGTTTATACATATATCTTTTTGCTTTTTGACACATTGTTACATGGATTAGTGTCATGGACATCTACATATATTATGTCTTGATTGTCATGTTTTCGTGTTTCGTGACTTGTTCGAGTCCATGAGTAGTAGTCGAGAGGGGAAATATCTTAGTTGACATGTGGACTACCCCTTACCCATCCCCCGTGTCTTTCATGGAGAATAGCAGCTGCACACGACACGTGCAGGGTGCCAGATTTACACCATAGCCGTTCATATGTCGAAACTGATATTTCAAATCACATAGATAGTTGTATTTTATTTGTTTTTCTTGTCTTCTTCACCGCTTGCCATGTTATCAGTTACCTTCTAGTTTTTATCTCTCATATGTTATTTTCATGTCTTGTTAGTTCTATTGTGTTTTCGCATTGCCGTCGGTTTGTGTACTTGTTCTATTTCTGACTAGAAATCCATATTTTTCATGTTAGCCACGGCTTCACTTAGCATGGGAGATACGGGTGTACTTACAGATCAAAACTTAAAAATTAGATAGAAGTTGTATTATTTTCATTAATTGTAAGAATCTTGTATTTCCTTTAATTATAAATATTATAAATGTTGTAATCAAATTTAGAAATGTGAATGAGCAATAAATGTTATTCTTTTTGTGATTTTGAGCATCTTGGCCGTGATAGCGTTCTACCGCTGACTCAACAGCGTAGGCTAGCTTGGACACGTCTCGTATCCAAAAAGCGGGTGCGGGTCATGACACAATGGTTAAATGGTCTTGTTTCGGAAGGTGAATAATTGATTGTGGTGGTAGACATAAGAGGAAGGACACTTGATAAGGGATCAAGAGTGACAAGTTCTCAATCAGCATCATGGAAGAAGGGTGGCACATGTTATCATTGCAAGGAACACAGCAGAATAAACCGTCCATAGCATACGAAGAAGAAGAAATGATCTTGAAGATGCGACAGTAGTAGCTTAAGGGAATGATGACATTTGGGACAATCTTCCAGGATAAGAAAGCTACTCCTAGATGAATATTGAATTCTAGTAGTTCATTATATATTTGCTCAGATGCATCTTGCTTTGCTTCTTTAGAGAAGAAGATTGGTACTATTCGCTTGAGCGATGACTAGGTTTGTGAGTTTTTCGGTGAAGTGACAGTATATATTAAGATACATAATGGCATGATGTCCAGGCTTGATGGGGTATGATATGTACAAAAGATGCACTAGAATATTATATTGTTTGGTGCATTAGACTCTACGGGCTGTAGTTTTGTCACTCCTATTTTTCGTTATACGTATTTTCAGCATACGTGTACAAAATTTTGATATTTATCAGGTGACCCGTATTTTGATTTGTCTTGCTTAGCCTAGTCTTGGTTTAATCTTGACTTGGTTTAATTTGATTTGGTTCAACTTGTCTTGGTTTGGTTGGGGTTGGGTTGAGATGATTTGGCTTGGTATATATACCAACCTCTCTCTCTCTCTCTCTCTCTCCTCCATTATATCTCATTTACTTCTTCATATTCTTCATTTACTCCTCCTACCTACCAAGCCATAGGCAAGTGCAAGTTGCTTCCTGATGGATCTTAAATTTTATTGTTCCATTGTCTCCTTTGCTTGATTATAAGCCTCTTTAGAACTTGGAGTTTTTGGGTTTGATGGTTACATTTTTGTAGATCTAATTTTTTAATTTTTTATATTCTTCTTAGTTTTTTTCTCAATAAGTTTGTTATTTCCTAGATCTAATGATTACATTGTGGACACACACACAAAAAAAGAATAAATGCTATCTTTTTTATTGGTGCAAGACACCACAAATCAAGTACGCCTGAGAGATCCTGTACTGAGGATCCCCGAGTACAAAAAGAATTTCGGAGAATGGGATGATGGAGATCGAGCGACAGTTGCTCCTTTACTCCGTTGACACTTCGATTACAAAATTAGGAGAAAACCTAAGAAAAGTGCTAACTCTTGGCTCACTGGCAAGAAGGGCAGCAATTTGGCTCTTAAAATGCTCTCCATTCTGTCTATTTTTGAAGAGGTATGAGACCCCTATTTATAGTCGTTTTGTACTGAAACGACTTTTTATGCGCCCACATGTAGAAAATATACTGATTTTACTGTGGGCGCATAACACCCCTTTGGGCGCATAGGGTGTAGGCGCATGGACACTGGATGATCGTGTGTAGATCTTGGGTTGACGTGGTCGCATGCTTCGATGCACGATTGCTCGTGGAGACTGACGTGGCCGCATGCTTCGGTGCACGATTGATCGTGGACGTTGACTGAGTCGTAGGGAGCTGCTATCTTGGGAGCATAATGTTTGATCAGCATGAAAATAATGTGGACGCATAGCTCCTCTTCGATCATGTGGCACATAGCTCCTATTCGATCATGTGGGCGCATAGCACCTCTTCGATCAGGTGGGCACATAGACTCCCTTTGCTTCTGTGGACGCATAGCCCCCTTTTGGTTATGTGGACGCATAGCTTCTTTTGTCTTTATGTGGGATACATAGTCTTGTATTTTTTATGCTTCTACAAGATCCCCTTCAAAGTTTTCGAGACTCGAATGAGTGTCAGAATACTTTGAAAGAAGGATAAAAAAAATGTCTCCACCAGCTTAATAGGCGCATGATAGGAATGACCCCTTTGGGCGCATAGGTGTTTGCCAGGCTGTCGAAATATAGCTGTTGAGATCTTCCTTGGAAATCTGAAGCGATAGACTCGTTTTGGAACGAAATTTGAAAAGATCCGCTGTTTTATGCGTAGTCTGCATCAGCAAATAGCAGGCGCATAATCTGCAAAAGTTTGCCTCTGCATAGGTACACAAATCGTATAGGCGCATAGGCCATATGGGCGCATAACTCCCCGTTCGTGCCTATAAATAGGCCTGGAAGAGAGAGAAAGTTCATTCTTTCTTATTTTTCCTCAGAATTTTCAAAGAGTTTTTTCCCTTACTCTCTTTCGATAAATCATGTCTCCCAAGGCTGCTTTGACTCCCAAGAAGTCTACGAAGGGTAAGAAGGCTACAACAGCTAGTTCTCCTCCTTTGGCAGCGTCTCATTTGGCTCAAGACCCCATCATGGGTGAGGCGATGTCTCAAAAAATGAAGTCTCGAGCGTTAATTTGTGACACTCAAACTTTTCTCTGTTTGGGCGCATAACCATCGATATGCGCCCAAAGCAAACACTTCTTTTGTGAGCAGTCTTATGCGCTCACAGATGCATGCGCCCACGTACTTTATTATGTTATGCGCCGATGCACTGGGTTGTGTCATGTCCCCACACACTTCGTGTTATGCGCCCACACAGAACATGTGCTTATGTGGCCACACAAAACTTGTGCTTATGCGCCCACAGGCCCTTTGGACGTATAACATCAGGGCACATAGAATTTCTCAGTACTTAGCTCTTTTTTCTGTAGATTCTAAGTCTGAATTTTTCTTATGTCTTCGCAGTTGACATGATTGTCCCGGCTCTTGGTGGGATTCCTCTTGGCTCTGCCCGCTATGCTCTGGATTCAAGCCTCGTCACCGCAAAGGTCAAAAATGCTCAGGTGAAGATCAGCCATGACCAGCCTTCGGTGCGGGTGATCGCTATGCTTGAGCAGGACAAAATTTCCTTGAAGCAGATGATAAATGATGAGAAGTTCACGCTCGGAGGGGCGCGGAGCTTTAAGAGACTGTACTTCTTGTTTGGTGATAGCCTGGGATTTGAGGACGACGAGACGATATGTCTAGAAGACCCTCTAGTGGTCAGGTTAAATTACCAAAGGATATGGTTACCATCGATGAAGTGCCAATACCCTCTGTCAGTGTTTACTGATCTAGCTGTACGGAGGCAAATGAAATGGGACCTGACCCATGAACTGTATGGGTCGCTTCTGGCAGAATCCAATTCAACTATGGCGACCAAAAAAGGATACTTTCAAGTGTGTCAAGGGCTCCATGTCCTACTCCATTAGGGGGGCTGCATCCTGGGGCCATAATAAACGATATCCTAACTGATCTTCACCCTTACGCTGCTGAGACTCTCTCCAACCTGATGCTGTCAAAGAAAAGAGTCATATCCGGAAGGGAAGCTGCGGATGAAAGGTTGGAGATACTCTGTCCCATTCTGGAGCGACCTTACTGAATGGGTGCTCTCGACTTATGAGGCCACCCTAAAAGCTACGGCCTTTTTTTATGCCATTAGAGCCACCCAATATGGCATAAAGGTTAACTGGCCTATGTTTTTCTTATTGGTGGAGTTGTAAAACTATCACACACGTACCTTTTTTACTCCGGGTGGGAAGATGAGTCTGGCTCTTCACAAGATGCAAGCGATATCAAAACTTCCCTGGGGGACCGAGCCATACGAAGAATACGTCTCCTATGATGAGGAGCTCCTAGATTTGGAGATAGAGAACTCCGAAATGATGGAGGTGTACAAAGAGTTACTCTGTCACCTCTTCATTTGTCACCAGGTCACAAAGAAGGGTAAGACTAAGGGGTCCTTTCTCCATACGAGAGCCTGGACCAACTACATCTTCATCAGAGAATGAGGAGATGGCCCAGTCTCTTTCTCGACTCGCAAGCCCTCGACGAAATCTGAGATAGAGCAATTGATGACAGATCACGGGGCAGTAGACACTGAAGATAGTGATAATCCCGAGGGAAACTTTTCGGTTTATTATTTCTTCAGGCAGGCCGAGTTCAAGCTGTCGGAAAAGGCTGTGCTAGCCGCTTTTCTGATGATATGGCTCCGCGATTGTGTAGTCCCTGGTGGTTCAGGGTCTATTGAAAGAATAAGTCAGGGTATGATACTTCCGGCTGTAAAGCTGACATTTGGATGCCAGCTTGCCCTGCTTCCTGCAATGGTCTGCGCCATCCAAAGAGGCTTGCGACACTTTATTGTTAATGCGGTGACACCCGATGGCAGAAAGAATTTTGTCAGGACTGAATTTCCCTTTCATTATCTGATGGGATGGCTGGTGCTGCACTGTCCCAGATTATTGAACACCAGGTTGACGGCAGACTCTTTGGCGGGAGATGCCTTTCTTCGGAGATTTAAAGATGTAGATTGGATCGTCACAGGGTGCTTATTTGCAGGAAGGCTTTAAGCTTCCTGCAGAATTATGAATTCTTCAGAGTGTCACCTCCGTCTGGTAGTGGCTGTACAGGAGACACTCTAGTAGATGAGGGAGTACTCACTACTAGCCTTCCTATTGGAGCGTTCCGTTGGCTACAGTCCATCGGGCCTTCCCATCTAGTGCTCAGGAATAGTAACCACACTTTCCTGGAACCTTATCTGCCGAGTCGCTTCGCATGACAGTTCGGCTATAGCCAGCTTCTTTTGGGCAACCCCAGCCCTTATCTATAGTCGATAGGAAGCCTGATCGACGGGGCACGTGCATGGGGCTACTACAACGCTGGTTGTACGGGGGCAATTTTTATCCTGCCCAAAGATAAGCCTGAAACGCACATGCTCTTTGCTGCTGCCAAGTTCTATATTCAGGTCAATACCCTTCATTCTTGGTATGACCGTGAGTAAAGTTTAATATCGGGAACTAGGCTTGCTCCTACTCTTGCCGATATAGGACGAGTGCGCGCAATGGGGGGTCACAGAAGGAAAGGTGTCATATCCTCAGCTGAGCCGGCTGCAGCGCCACAACAGAAAGTCGCTTTTGAGGAGCTTGTTGTTGCAGCACCTCAGAGAGAGGATATTGAAGAACCTCTTCCTAATATTCCTCACAAGAGGAAAGCTTCTACTGAGCTGGTTCTACGGTCCAAAAGGAAGAAGGTTGTTGTCTCCAGAGGGAGAAAGAAGGTCACGGACGTGAGGCCGGCTCGCCTCCTCCCAGAAGATCTTCCTGGCAGACTGGGAGAGGTGGAACGACATTGCAGACCATTACCATTTGGGAGGTAGATCCCTTCCTAGACTCTATAGCTATTTTTGTCAAATCGTTAGAAGCTTTCTCACCATTGCGGTTGTCCTTTACGCAGGACGTTAAAGTCACGACCGCGGCCTGAAGAGGTGGATATAACAACAGCGTCCCCTGCTCATCCTCAACTGATGGATGAAGGTGGGTCTTCTTTACTCGTAAGGCTTGAGCAAAGGGATGATCAGGGCGAAGGCCCAGACCATGATAGCGATCAGAAAGCCAGTCCCTCCTATGAATTTTTTTAGGGGATATGTCTGCAATAGGAGCTATGATGAAGGATTTGGATGAAAATCAAGTCAAATCAGCTCACCCTCCTCTGGGTATGTGTCACGACCCGCACCCGCTTTCCGGGATACGAATGCGTGTCCAAGCCAGCCTACGCCGCAGTGTCGACGGTAGAACGCTGTATAGCTACAATGTTCAAAATCATAAATAATGCTCATTCACAAAATTAATTTAATTTAAAATATTAATAAGTTTTATATTTGCAGAAAATATAAACTCTTATAAATATTGAAATAATACAACTCATCTATCTAGCTAATCTCTAGGTTTTCGTCTACAGGTACACCCGTATCTTCCAATGCTAAGTGAAGCCACTGCTAACCTGAAAAATATTAGTTTCCAGTCAGGAATGGAATGAGTACAATTTACTGAATACAGTTTCAATAAATGAAATTGATTATACAACAGAGGTTAGACATCAATTATATGTTTTAAAAATAAACAGCAAAAAGACGTGAGAAAAGACGAAAAATCAATGGCAAGTAAATAAACTAAAATATATTCCCAACTGTTAGAAGTACCTTTGATATGTGATCAGTATGGGATACTACACCGCGAGGTCTACGAGGTCAACTTGCACGAAAAGTAAACAATGTCTACGAGGTCTACTTGCAGAAAATAAACAATATCTACGAGGTCTACTTGAAGAAAATAAACAATATATATGAGATCTACTTGCAGAAAATAAACAATGTCTACGAGATCTACTTGCAGAAAATAAACAATGTCTACGAGGTCTACTTGCGTGAAAATAAACAATGTCTACGGTCGGATCACACATCCTTGGTACTTCTCATTCCCGACTCCATAATTTATAATAGAATATAAAATCACATAATCAATGGCCAATAAATAAAATATAGTGAAGATCTATATCAAAATACAGACAATAATCTATACTCGTCTGAGGTCCTTTGTTGGTGAAACCGATAATCCAAACAACTCGGTGTGCCACAATAGTCAAACTCATACAACAGTCTCCAGATGCTAAAATAGGCATTACCAATATTCTCAGAATAGTCAAATTAGCTAGAATTACCTGTCCTTAAGTCCAATTTTGGATATAGGGGCAAAACGGTAATTTTGGGTCAAAACGGTGTCCGCCGTTGGACCCGCTTTGCACCGAAAAGCGTGCCAGAGTCAATGGTCTCTAAAGTCGTCAAACTATATGTCTACAAATTCGTTTTGATGATACGAACCCAACCGTATATCCAGAGTTGGATTTCGGCGGGCCGTGCACAAATTTGTCCGTTGAATCGGACCGTGGGGCCCGCAAAACGACGATCCGATCAACTGTCTCAGAATCAGACCAAACTTGGCATACATGACTAGAAAAATAATACGGTCATGTTGGCGTAAGTTTCGTCTCGATCTGATGAACGTGCACAAAATTAATTTAATTTAATAATAATAATAATAGTAATAATAATAATAATAAAAAAATTCAATAACCCGACAATGACGTATACACCATTTTGTACAGTCTAATAATCCCAAAATTGTACAAGGACCTATTTTATATAAATGTCATTAAATATCAACTAATAATGACATTTATAATATTAAATTACGAATAGTAGAAAATATTCATTAAATCATTAAAACGAAATACAACACCCTCATACAAAATTTCATCAACACGAATGTCATTGGACGTGCCGTATGACTACATAGGCTTGGGCTTGTTTTGGGTCCAATCTGGACTAGAATGGTATAACCGGTTTCCCTAAAACTCAACAATATAACTAATAAATAAATAAATCTTCGGTAAGGGTTAAATCACAACTTGGCCTGGTTTTCCTAGTTAGGTCATCACTATGGCTTGGCCTTCCCTACCAGGGCGAATACACTAGTCAGAGCACGCCATTGCACTATCCGTGCCACGATTTCTAGTCACCTTGTATTCCAAAGCTCAACCATGGCTAAAATCATTTACCGTAATAATTAACTAAATAATTATTTATAAAAAAATTTAAAAATCACCATTTAATTCAAATAAATAAATAAAAGAAAATATATTATCAAAATTTCGGGAAGAGGAGTTAGAAATCTACCCACCTTAAAAATAATTTCGTCCTCGAAATTCTAATTTATAACTATTCCTTAAATTTTAATTCCTTAAAAATAGTTTATATCCTCCTCCTAGCCATTTTGTAACTACGAAACTCCAAGGACTTCTACCCACCTTTGGTCACACTACTCCCTCAGAGGTATGTCCCTATAGCTTTATAATCATCCAACTACTTGCTAAAATTACTACCAATAGATATCTACTGTATATGGCATCTATAATCCTCTTCCATCTATCAAGCAACCCAAAATTTAACAAGCAACAAATTTACATAAGTAGCAAAAAAATATTGGTAAATTCTAAAAAACATGATTATTCGTCACTCTGAAATGGGAAGGACAGGAAGATAAGAAAGAATAATCGAGGGCAAATATAAAGTTCCCAGAGCGGTAGAGAGTATCCAATGATGCAGACAGAAAGAAAGTTCATAAACCATTGACCTTTTTTTTTGCTAGATTGGGCTACTCTAGTCCAATCACTTGCTAATTCGAAGAACCCTTCGTTTCTCAGAGGGGCTTACAATCCGTACAATACAGAAGTTCCTTTCTCGAAATTCTAAACATGTTCCATAAAAGAATGAAATTTGAGAAATCAAGATTGTGATCCTTTCCGTGGTTATTTAAACACACGAGCAAGGGATATAAATGCAATACAAGATCGTATTATGACTTCCAGGTAGATAGAATAATGATTACGAATGACTTCACATTCTAAGAGGAAGAGACTACATAATAGGTATAGGGACCTATTTCAAATAGTTTGGTTTTATAGTCCAAATATGGTGGTATGTATGGATGGATTTTACTGGGTCTTAATGGGTTCCCTATTTGGACATCAATCGTTGGTTGGATGAACCTTGAATTTCAATCTATATTGACCGGACAAGATTCCAATGATAAACTATTTCTACTAGGTAAGGGTAACCTAGAATAGGTTTCCAGCCCCGTGGTTGAGCTAGTTGCCAGTCAGATTGGTTAAATAGGTTCTGTAAGCCTTGAAGATGCGCCTTCCGTGACTTTTGTGTTTAAGTAGCACCAGAAGACACAATTGAGTGGCACACTAGTGACATGTGCATAGTAGGCTTCAAGTAGATCAAAACCATATATTGGGTCGAATGAATTAAGTCGAGGTTGAGGCTCTAATAGAAGTCGAGAAGTATACCAGTATTATGGTAAGGGTTATATTTAATCCTTTTGACCTGAAAGTCGTACCATAAACATAGAGTACAAGGGAATATATTTGAGTGGGACATGATATACCAAGATGAAGGTGGACTCGTCTAGATCTTGCATATGGCATTTGTTAGAAGATAACAGCTGGTCTCGTGCCCCGAATATTAATGACACTACCGGGAACATAAAATGATCTAAATGGAAGTGGGAGTCCGGGGGCACTAATTATCATCCTAATGGAACTTATTCTAATCAATCGGTAATCCTCGTATACCCCAAAATTTTAGAAGGCTCACAGTCTACTCATCTTAGAAGCTAGGACATGGTTTTAGGAATAATGAGATTAGAAGAATTCCAAAATTCGACATCGTACCTCGACTCTTGTTAATTAAATAATAAGACACAGCGTAACGGAATACTGTAGATATAAGTCAAATCAAGGATCGTCCCTCAATAAATGGAAAACGAGTGTGTACAATGATACATGGTCGATAAAATAGAATGACCTACTCGTCCACAGTATACAAGAGTTGTCGGCTGGGTAACCAACTCTAAGGCACATCATATGAAAAGAATTCTAACAACTGAGTCGTAAATTTCTATTTGTGTCAAGCCTGCTAGACTATTGTCACAAGGGTTCTAGTAGTATGGACTGTAGTGATCTTGTATTGATGTTGATAACTGGTAGATCATATCATGACAGGGTATTTAAGCTATGGTATTAGCTAAGCTAGTAATTATGGGGTTCCAATACTAGTTAGGTCTTAATAATAAAATTTACATAACTAGGATAATATTTGTGAAAAACCAATCTCGGGATGAGTGTCTACCATAGTTACGGTAAATGATTGTCCTTACCTTTGTCTATTCATCTCATGTCTAAACTGTGGACTTTGGTCGAGGAAAGGTTGTGTTAAGGCTTAAGAGTTGCTAGTTAAGGCAAGCTTCAAGCAATTAATTAGAGACTCACAACAATTGGTTTCTTGAGAATAGATAGTCTCTTAGGTTGGCATTTTGACTAAGGGTAAAACCCTAATCATTCTCAAATTCAGATGGCTATAAGGTCCCAATAGTAGTTTGAGGGTCGAGAGAAGAACGAGTAACTCAAGGCAAGGTTCTAGTCACATGGCTGGCTGATGGTAACTACACTTGTGTATGCAACTATCATAGCCATAGGGGATACTCTGTATCTCTCTACCAATTACGAGCTTTCGTCCTTCCAAATCCGTGGAAGACAAAAACAATAAAGAGTTCAAGAAGGATGTCACTGAATACAATTACGTAATTCAAAGACGAATGTATAATTCAAGAGGAATTGTCAATACAGTAGCAGATGAGGCCCTAGAGACATCTATACCTCAATCCACGTAGGTAAATCAGAGGGAGAGCGAACCGAGTGCACTAAGGTTGATCAGACCGTAGTACATCGACTCTAATTAGACAATATGTTAGTAGGCATCCCCAATAAACATATGTCTTGAATCAAGCTCGATAAAAGAGTAAGCTTGCAAAACTAGACTGTAATAACAGCATTGGTCGAGGTAGTCAAAATACCAGTATATAAGATTTTTGAAAGGAGGCACAAGTAGTTCGAGTTTTGAGAGAATCAAACCTTACCTGGTGTTCTTGCTTATACCATCTTCCTACTATCTTCTTATCCATAAGACCTTGGTCGTCTAATGGGTTATGGACCTCTAATTTCTATATTCTAATAAACCTATTAGCGTCAGTCAACTACCTCGTCAATATATCATAAGGACCTCGAAATTCTAGGTTGGGAGACAGGCCACCTAACTTACAGAATTTTCACTAGTATTGGCTTTGGATCTTATGGGACATATAGGGCATTTCCTATCCTCTATAGTATCCTAAACTTGTAATCATGTCTGAAGTCATTTCACCGAGAATTATGCCTCGCCCGTATACCCTGGCTATTGTAAACCCTTGGTTTCGTAACTCAAATATGATACAAATTGAACATTACTTAACTCTATCCAATATTGACTCAAGGGTAACTATGATCAAAAGAGGACCACTAGACATAGTTTTAGCAATATTCTATAACCTATATTTTTCTTAAACAAATTTCAACTCTAGGGGTCGTGCCTCGCCAGTACGCTGCTGGCTGCAGTGAATCCATAGTCTCCATAATTCAAATAAATGATAACAGTACGCTGCTGTCCCGCCATTATGAGTTAACTAACATTCCTTTTAACTATATCTGTAAAAATTTCTGAGCTTCTAGAGATTCAAACAAGCTGACTATGAAATAAAACGTAAGTACTTGTTCTATCAGTCATAACCCTTAAAATAAATGATTGAACAGGGAGAAAATAACTGAAGACAAAGAAATACAAACATTCTAGTATCTAGTTCATGTGCATTCAAACCATAGAGGAAAAACTTTGAATCGAAACTAACTCGAGGTTCGTATATGGATAACATAATCAGAAATTATATAAAATAATAATTCTTAGGGCAAAATAGGAACTAAATAGGCAATTTGGGCTAAGATATGAGGATTATATCTAAAGAGGCGAAGAGAAGGAATTGAACAATTTATCAAGGTTAGGTCATTAATTCTAGGAAGCCCTGTCTCACCAAATGAATAATATATCAACATTAGATCATATCGTCATATCAAGAGGTAATAGGGTACCTATGGGGATCTGACATACTATCAAAATTAATAAATCCTCATCTAAATTGCATGGCCTAGACTACCCATCGATAAATCTGTATAAGGGACTCCTAGTCCTAGTCGTTCTCTTAAATTAAATTAACCCTAACTCGTGAATGAGCGTTTCCTAGTCGCAGGCTCGTAATAGTATGACTAACTTAAGTACTATCACGAGTTTGCATGATTTACGAAAACTGACCTGCATGGGCCACCACAAAAACTTGTCACGACCCGCACCCGCTTTCCGGGATACGAATGCGTGTCCAAGCTAGCCTACGCCGCAGTGTCGGCGGTAGAACGCTGTATAGCCACAATGCTCAAAATCATAAATAATGCTCAATCACAAAATTAATTTAATTTATAATATTCACAAGTTTTACATTTGTAGAAAATATAAACTCTTACAAATATTGAAATGATACAACTCATCTATCTAGCTAATTTCTAGGTTTTTGTCTGCAGGTACACCCGTATCTTCCAATGCTAAGTGAAGCCACTGCTAACCTAAAAAATATTGATTTTCAGTTAGGAATAGAACGAGTACAATTCACTTAATGCAGTTTCAATAAATGAAGTTGACTATACAACAGAGGTTAGACATCAATTATATGTTTTGAAAATAAACAGCAAAAAGATGTGAGAAAAGACGAAAAATCAATAGCAAGTAAATAAACTAAAATATATTCCCAACTGTTAGAAGTACCTTTGATATGTGATCAGTCTGGGATACTACACCGCGAGGTCTACGAGGTCTACGAGGTCTACTTGCACGAAAAGTAAACAATGTCTACGAGGTCTACTTGCAGAAAATAAATAATGTCTACGAGGTCTACTTGCATGAAAAGAAACAATGTCTACAGTCAGATCACACATCCTTGGTACTTCTCATTCCCGACTCCATAATTTATAATAGAATATAAAATCACATAACCAATGGCCAATCAATGAAATATAATGAAGATCAATATCGAAATATAGACAATAAACTGTACTCGCCTGAGGTCCTTTGTTGGTAAAACCGATAATCCAAACCACTCGGTGTGCCACAATAGTTAAACTCTACAACAGTCTCCAGATGCTGAAATAGACTTTATCAACACGGTAATTTCGGGTCAAAACGGTAACACAGGGACAAAACGATAATTTCGGGTCAAAACGGTGTCCGCCGTTGGACCTGCTTTGTACCAAAAAGCGCACCAGAGTCAATGGTTTCTAAAGTCATCAAACTACATGTCTACAAATTATTTTTGATGATACGAACCCAACCGTATGTCCAGAGTTGGATTCCGGCAGGCCGTGCACAAATTCGTCCGTTGAATCGGACCGTGGGGCCCGCAAAATGGCGATCCGATCAACTGTCTAAGAATCAGACCAAACTTGGCATACAGGACCAGAAAAATGATACGGTCCTGTTAGCGTAAGTTTCGTCTCGATCTGACGAACGTGCACGAAATAATTGAGAAATTTGCAAAGGGACCGATACAGTAAATTTTGACGAATACGCATCAAATTCGTCGCGCACACGCGACTAATTTGAATTCTGTCAAAGCCCACACGTCCACGAATCCATTATGTACTTTTTGATGCTTTCGGTTCGCGAGCACGTCGCCTGGATTGGCGGAACGCACGTCGTATCGAAGGATTATTTTTAAAATTTTCAGTTTTCGGGGACATATTTTCTTGGTTTTCGACATCGCATAACTTCTCGTACAATAGGTAAAAAATAGTTCTACAAGAAGCGTCTTAATCTCATATATGTTGTCAATAGAGATGTTCAAATAGATTTTTATGTTCGACGATTTGCTGCCCAGAAATCGGCTTCCAAACAGGGTATTGGGGCTATTTTTTTCCTTCCCTGTTTTTCGAAAGATCGAGTTTTTCTCTCGATTTTGTCTCGATTTTCCTTCGAATCTGGATCAATTCACTACGAACTAATTGGAGGGGTTCCTAGATGGTTATGTAGGTATTCTATAGAATTTTACGGGATCTAATTTGATCTAGTATACTCGGAGAAAACTACGATGGAAAGGGACATACCTGTCTGTACACGCTGACTGTGGTCGCGGCTGCTGTTCGTACGTGCAGCCGATTCCGACGCTCGTGCAGCGGTACGTAGCGGCTGGGTTGGTCGCCAGGGGGTCAGGGTGGCGCGCACAGATGTCCATGGGCGGCGCTGGGTTGTAGGGTTTGCGTTTTCTGTACCTTCCTCTCGTGTATACCTATATATGAAGTTTGCTCGGGTTCGGCTCTGCGAGGGGGATGAGAGTTCGGGTCGGGTTCTTAGGCTGTGGGCTGATTTGGGGGGTTATTAGTTCAATTATTTTATTAATAATATATCTATTCATATATATATATATATATATATATATATATATATATATATATATATATATATATATATATATATAGCTTGTCATATAAATATGTATCTATTTACTCAAATACATACTTATATGATAATATCCCTAAAATCTAAATAAATCCCAATAGCATCTCTTCCTAGTGTAGAGCCTATTTATATAAATATGAACATATATAATAACATTTATTTGATAACGAAATAAATATAACCAATATTAGTAAATAATTTTATATAAATAATAAACTCAATAATAATGATAATAATAATAATATTAATAACAAAATTTAATAACCCAAAAATGACGTATACACCGTTTTGTATAGTCTAATAATCCCAAAATTATACAAGGACCTATTTTATCTAAATGTCATTGAATATCAATTAATAATGATATTTATAATATTAAATTACGAATACTAAAAAATATTCATTAAATTATTAAAATGAAATACAACACCCTCATACCAAATTCCATCAACACGAATGTCATTGGACGTGCCGCATGACCAGATGGGATTGGGCTTGTTTTGGGTCCAATCTGGACTAGAATGGTATAACCGGTTTCCCTTAAACTCAATAATATAATTAATAAATAAATAAATCTTCGGTAAGGGTTAAGTCGCAACTTGGCCTGGTTTTCCTAGTTAGGTAATCACTATGGCTTGGTGTAGAAGCATGAAAAAGAATAAAGAAAGACCCATGCGGCTCAGGATCCCCATGCGACTCAAAAGTCCATGCGGCTCAGGTGTCCATACGGCTCGGATAGATCCATGCGGCTCAGAAAGAAGCCACGTGGCCTTCAAACAGTTCTTCTCTACAGGCAGCTGCATTTAATGCCCTGACGACTGCTCTGACAAAAAACAGCCATGATAGCTCTGACATAAAGATGCAATAATGACTGACATGATGGCATGTTTATGGAAAATAGGAGAAAATCTCCTTACGGCTGGCAAAATCCACCAAATCCCGAGGCCACTCCATGCGGCTGCCCATCTGTATGCAGATGTCTGTCCGTGTCCCCATGCGGCTGCCCATATGCATGCGGCTGCCTATCACTATACGGCTGCCCATCTGTATGCGGCTGCCTATCCCCATGTGGCTGCCCCTCTGCATGCGGCTGCCTATTTCCATATGGCTGTCTATCCCCATACGGCTGCCCATCCACATACGGCTGCATGTTTCATGTGGCTGAGAGGACCCCCCCATATGCGGCTCGGCCAAGATGATCCAGTTGAGACACGTGGCGCTCTTCGCTACAATTGAGACACGTGGCAGTCTCATCTTCTCCGGAATTATGGGTGCTAACAAATCCTAACAAAATCAGATTTGTTGCGATCGTCATAATGGCCCAGATCAAATCAAATCAAGCAAATTGGACACGTGGCAGGCTATCACAAATCACGAAGATTCATGGCAATTAACATTTATTGCCCACAGAGATTTGATGCAATCTACATTAATTACCTAGATTTGCTACAATCAGAATGAAGGGCCCAGATTAATTGATCTTTAACCGCCGACTTACCAAAGAGGCAATCATTGCAAACCCTAATGATCGCATCCCACTCCTATAAATAGCAAGGTGTCATTCCCTTGCAAAAGGGAGAGGATTTTTTAGAGCACTAGAGCACCGGAGGAGAGCAGAGAAAAAGAGAGAGAGCACTACAGAGACATCCAGAGATCCAGCAACTGAAGGCGTAAGGGAGTCTTCCCATACGTCCAAGAGCATTTCTTCACCGGAGCCAAGGTTGCATCCGATCATCCAAGGAGTAAGGCAGAGCTGCCGTCGCTTTTTAGAGCCTCTACCGTCACACCCCAGAATCTAAAATAAACAATTGTACTTAGATTGCTGTACCTAGGTTTTCGTCCCTAGGCTTTCTTTGTACAAGCGAGTTTGTATTGTGAAGTAAAAGTTCAGTCCTCCGATATAATTGTTCTGTTCTTTTATAATTCATGGCAAACACGATGGTGACTCTGCTGGGAACAAACTTCTCCACAGCTGAGGAGTTGGTGACGTAATCGGATGCAGCCAAACTTGGCTCCACGCAATAGAAGATGTTCGTCCGCTTCGACCAACAGGCATTTGAAGAAATGCTCTCCGACGGGAGCGCTGGCCCGGTCCAGAAGCGAACCCGTACGAAAAAAGCTCGCAGGGAGTGGAGGCCAAAGTCATTTGCTCCTCCCCAAGCTCTGGACGGAGTACTCTCTGCTGCCCAAGACGGCGAAGGTAACTCTCATGCGGCTCCACTTCAAACCATAGAGGACTCTGCTATCCCCAAGTCCGGCAGAGGAAAGCACTACGATGCTGGACTTGCACGGGCAAAGAGTGATTCTATGTGCTCCAGGAAGAAGTCGAACAAAGATACTAGCTGCAGGCTGAAGACTCATGTGGTCGAGATTGCCAGCCGCATGCATGATGTCCATGCGGCCGAAACTGCCAGCCGAATGCATAACACTCATGCGGCTAAGATTTCCAGCCGTATGGAGAAGGCTTATGCGGCCGAGACTTCCTGTCGCATGAAGAAAGCCCATGCGGCTACGATTGCCAGCCGCATGAAGACTGTTGATTCCAGCCGCATACTGTCTGCTCCACGTGGCTCAGTCTTCAATCACCTCTCCTATGGTCCTGATCTCTTATACTCCCGAGAAAATATGTCCGACTCTCTGCAGCACCAATTAGACTCTTCCTACTATGTGCCCTCACGCACTAGAGTGAAGAAGTCTAGGACAGCGCGAGCTTGGCAAGCTCAGTCCGCTGTTCCGACCTTTGACCATCTGAGCGTTCCACTATTATGCGGGCCTCTGATGGGAAGTTGTACAGAACCACTCGAGTCCAGCCCCCGGCGGCAAACGGACAAAGTGGTTCCAAAAAGTCTTCCAAAACCCAGGGAGCAAACATGGTCGTTCCAGACCCATATGACTTGCGTGAGGCTATCCTCCACAAGCGCAAGGAAAGAGAAGAGGCTTCGGGGTACAAAGAGTCCTCCTACGGACGTCACTGCACCCAAGTCATCGTCAACTGCTGTTGCAACAACGCGACGATACGAGAAGACCGACAGTCCGTCTTCCAAAGATTACAACAGCCGAGCTCAGAGGATGAGGCACCTCCCGTCGTCTCCTGCAACTCTACTCAGAAAATCCCCGCCGACGGGAGAGGGAAGAAGATAAACGTTTCTAGCCCAAAGATTTCAACCAATGTGACTAAGAAACTGTCGTCTAAATGGTTGCCCACCACCAGAGTTTTCCAAGGTACCCGTTCAAAGACAAAATCTGCTACAGTGGGAGATTCATCATCCACATCACTGGGGGTTGCTGGAACTGGGGGTAGCACTCCTCCGAACATTCACGACAATCCAATGTTCCAGGGAGACAAGCCGGGGAAAACAACTCTCCCATTAGATGCAGCAGATCTCGACGTCCCCGAGGATGTCCACGACTCTCAAGACGAGGCAAACTCGGAAGCTGGAGGTACTATTCCTTCTGAGTCCAAAACAGAGGAGAACATTCCCACATACCCCGATGAATTCTCGGTACAGGGGTATGATTCGGAGGGTACGTCATCCACCGTCCCTTCCACTTCTACTCATGTAAGGACGGCATTTATGACAAACGAAGAACAAGATGGTCCCAGTGATCGCTAACGCATCGATACTCTGGAGGCCATACTGTATATTTTAGTCAAATCAGTGGACGAGATCATAGCAGCCCTCCCTACTCTGCAAGGAGGGACGCCTGGCCAAACAAACTTGGGTCCCGTGGTCAATGCAGACTCGAACTCAGTGGCACCAAACCCGGGCAATAATTCTCCTGAAATGTCGGCTCCTACCGCTGCAGACGAAGCCAGGAAGGCAAGAAAAGAAGTCCAGGAGCTCCGGGCCATGTTCTATGCCCGAGAAAACTGCCAAGACCCTAGGAAACGACAACCGTATCCCGTTGCGTGGAGAGATGTTCCCTTCCCACCAAAGTATAAATCATTCCACATCAATCCTTATGATGGGAAGACCTCCGCAAGTCGGTACATCACTTACTTCGAGGTCACCACCGACCATCTGCCCCATGACGATGCCATCCTTACACGATTATTCATCGGGGCATTGGAAGGGGTCGCCTTCGACTGGTACCGTAACCTGCCAGACAACTGTATTCACTCCTTCGCCAGTTTCAAGCGCATATTCTTGGAGAGATTCTACGAAGTAGGACAGGACATCATAATATCCACCCTCATGGATGTCGTTCAAGGGGAGAAAGAGCTGACAAGGAACTATATTGAGCGGTTCTGCCAAACCGCCATGAAGTTGCCGTCTGGTAATCCGAATTCCTCCTTAATTAAAATTTGCCAAAAGAGACTGCTTCCAACAATCAGCCTCTGTATGGGTGAAAGTCAATTTAAGAACTGGAAGACGTTTATCATCAGTGCCACTAGCGCCGTGGACAGGTTGATGAGAACGTAAAATGTTATATTTTTATCCCTTAATGTTCATCATTTTATGCTCATTTTATGACTATAGGTACTTTATATTTATATTTTACTATAGGATGAATTTGGAGACACTATGTGTAAAATGGAGCTAAAATGCAATTCTGGACAGTTTTGACACCTTTTACCAAATGGGCATAACTTTCTCATCCGAAAAGCAATGAAGGTGATTCAAAAAGTTTTGGAAAGCTAAGACACAGGGCTAAAACTTTTATATTTTGTATTTTTCGCAAATCAAGCCGCATCATGTACGAAATCAGACTTGAAGTTGGGTCAAAGATGCTGTAAACAAAAATAGGAACCAAAACAACCATGTTCCTACTTGTTCTATGACTTATTCTATTTGGTTTGTGTCACTGCCACTTTTCTAGCTTGAGGGTATTTTGGTCATTTTCAAAATTTTGGAATTATTTTGGGATTATTATTAATAATTATATTTAATATGATTTTGGTGATTTTTGGTAGATTTGTTTTTGACCCTATAGAGACTTTGACTCATGTGGACTAGGAGACTGTCCTATTGGCCAACCTAGGTCCAGATACCTTGGTTAGGTTAAGTAACCCTAGTGAGACTTAAGTTAGTCATTTCAAGTTAGATAGAATTGGTTTGGGTTAATTAGGAGTTAGTTTGGCCTAAGAATGGCTTGTGAAGACACAAGTCATAACCATGACTCAACTAGTTAGGACTCAACCAACTAGCTAAAACCCTAACCCTAGGGCCTATGGCCAGCCACATAACAGCCCCTCCCCCTATTTATATCCTCCCAAATTTTAGGGCTAGCCTCTTTTCATTAGGGTTCATCAAGTTTTAGGAAGAGGTAAAGTTCCATCTTCCTAAATTCATAGTAAATTCAAATTAGGTCCTTTTTCCTTCAAACTAATTCCTATAGGCTCTAAATATTGTTCTCTTGCTGTTGGGATTGAGTTTTGACAGGGAGCAAACAATTTGGGGAGTTTTTGGTGCTTTGAAGGATCCTCTTCTTTGGAGCTTTTTGGAGCTTTGGACAACTATAGGTATAATCTCTATTAATGCTCCTAAAATCCTGTAAAAATCATTTTTAGGGTCCCCTAGCCCTCACCCAACTATAGGAAAGACCAACCCTAGGTTTTGAGCTCGTTTCGTGTCCATATCGGACACTTATCAGAGCTGTGATGAAGGTGCTCGACGAAATGTCCCAAAGGACTGCTCGATCGAGTTTTCCTAATCTTTTTGAATAGAAATTTAGATCTAAGTGTCGTCTAGGGTTTCCAAGTGTCCTGTGTTGATTTGTGAGTCGTGTCGTGTCGTGGGGATACGGGAACACGCGTGTGCGGGCGTGCGCGCGCGGCACTGTAGCTCCCCTGCTACTCGGGGGCTACTGCACTGGACACGCGTCGTGGACACACGAAAATTGGTTTGTGGTTAGTGGCCATGACTGACACGAGGCTCGTCAAGTTTCACGAGTCATCGTGTCGTGTCGGACACGTTCTTGGGTGTGCACGGGGATGGCTGTGTGTGCGTGCGTGTGCAGTGTCTGTTTGGAGTGTTTAAATCGTATTTAAATGATTGATAAATGTTGTTTCATGCTTAATTAGATCCTAATTATCCTGTCTAATCTCTGTACACTATGCTATTTAAGTTGTTTGGGTTTAAATGGTGTTTGGCTCGATTTGTGGGAAGAACAGTGTGTGTTTCCTGATACTGTTTCTTCAGTTTTTCCAATCAATCTAAAATCCCTTTTCCTGTTATGTTTTATCAGTTGTATGGAACCCACACATCATAATTTATGTTAGCTTAGCCTTGGCATTCGAATTTGGGCTTGGGAATGTGTGAATGGGATTTGAGCAATGGGTATGATTTGATATTGGGATGTTGTGTTCTGATACACACAGGATGTGTTCCAGTTAATTCAAACCTGGAAATGGTTCTTAGGTTGTTTTAAATCAAATTCCTTATTGTGTTTTAAATTGCATTGATCCTACATATTACTTCTAATGTTAGCTAGGCTTCCACATTCGATTTTAGATTATTGGTTGTGATAGGGTTCACTGAAATCTGAGAATGGTAGATTTATCATTACATGTACACTGTTCTCTTCACTAATCTCATGTGGTTTTCTGTTGGGACAGGACTTAATGTTCCTGAGTTCATGTCTTTATTTTACCAAGTTGTTATGATAAATATCAAACCTGGGAATGCAACTGTTTCCCCATGGATACAATATGATTTCTGTTGTTACCTGGGAACAATGGTGTTCCAGTTTTCTTCTTTCAATTGAACTGTTTTAGAGTTTGCAAAAACCTGGGAAACAATTGTGTTTCCAGTTTTTCCCCTTTTCATTGAACTGTTAACAACTTTGGATTAGATAGTTAGTAGATTGAATGTTGTGTTTCCAGTTTTACTCTTTTGAACTGATTTCCTGTTGATTCCAGAGATGGTTTTCAGTTTCAATCAAACCTGTGATTTAATGATCTTCCTTTCATTAACTATGAGTTCCTCAAACCTGGGAAAAATTACATTGGATTGAAATGTACAGTTGCAACCTGATATATCATTTTCCAGTTTGTTCTTTAACTGTTGATGTACCAATCTGAGATTCTTCTTACTGTTAAATTCTCCTGTTGGGAAAAACTGGGTTTGAATACTTGCATTCATTGGTTTAAACCTGAAATTGGATATCCTACAAAACCTGAAATTGATGTACATTTCTGAGTTCACTGTTTTGCATAATACTTGAACACTTCACTGTTTCAAAACACTGTACACAAGTGTCTCACACACATTTGAGTTTTTCCCTCCTTTTTGTATTACTGTTTGAACTTGTGTTTTACATAAACCTGTGAGGAACTGATCTCCTTTCCTTTTCCTTTTTCCTGTCACAATGCACACCCCCATATCCACACACTTGTATCAATGCACATGCACACAACACTTGTATTACCTCTCTTGTATTCATATATATAATAATACATGTTGTGTTGATATTTAGCTTCCTATACATGTGTGTGTGATCTATATATATATTGAATGTATAGTGTGTGTGTAGTGACTTGATATGTGCTATGGGTTATAAAGTGAGATAGAGGTCCTAATAGGCTATTAGCCATAGTACAACCTAGAGTAGACTTGTTAGAACCTAGAATGGGTTAGTGAGACTTAGTTGACTCTAGGTTGACCAGAGTTGACCAAGAGTTGACTTTGGTCTAGATTGACCTAGTTTCATGTAGAATGCATTAGTTTGCATCGTATTATCATTTTAGACTCATAGTGGCTCGTACTGTTCTATAGGAGACAGACACCCCTCCTCGGACAGCGTACTTTCTTCAGATTCTTGGGATACAGGCGAGTACATTCTCTGATCATTTCATATCCTGCATTAGGAGTATATTTCCTGCTTTAGATTACTATACATGATGCTGACACGTTGGAAACACGGATTAGTACTATATGGATCTTGTTCTGCGATGTTATCCCCTTAGTGGATACATCGGGTATTCGTGTTCGTGTACTTTATCGTGAACATCGTGTACTCCTTGTATTTGCGACTTTCGTGTACGAAATGTGTGAAATCGTGTATAATCATGTATTCACATGACCTTCGTGTACAATAACATAACTTAGCCAGATCCTTGTGTATTGATTGGGGCGGGGGAGTAGAAGTGGTTATGTATTCAATCCAGTAGATTACTCGTGTACAAACCTCTGTAGATTACTCGTGTATAACATCGTGCCGTTTACATAACCATCTTGTGCTCTGAATCACTAGACACTATCAGTTCTTTATATACTGTAGTTATTTATTTACAGTCTTTCTTGTTTATCATATTTCTTCAGTTTCTTGTATTTTACTCTATAAGCATGATTATTTATCCTGACCTGCTATGATTTGGTGAGATGTACTGTGCTTGCTCCTGTCCTGACTGGACCTGTTGAAAATATTACAGAGGACGAGGCTGAGGCGTTCTGCCCTACTTACTACGGTGCCACACTAGATGAGTGCCCAGACTTGGACCAGCAGCAGGAGCCACTAGCTGTAGATGATACTCCTTTAGATTAGGACTGTCTTTTCTATTTGGGATTACTGTACTAGACTTTGAGATATTCTGAGATGTATTTATTTTTAGACACTTAGTTCTGGAATTGTATCTCTGTGATTCTCTGTTCTGGATTTTGTTATCTTTCATTATCTATCTATCTTACCTGTTCTACCTTAGCTGTGATTGAGTTTTATATTGTGTTATGTCACCCCCATTCGGGGAGTATAACTGCTATACCTTCAATTGTTAGATGTTGTGACCTAGGACAGCGTTCTACCGCCGACACTGCGGCGTAGGCTGGACGTACCTACGTCTCGTGCCCTTACTCTAGGGTGCGGGTCGTGACACGTTTTTAGTGGTGGCCCATACAGGTCTAGGATATAAGTGTAGTGGTATTCGAACTAGAATATCGCTGCAGCCTGCAGTAGAAATTAGCGTATATTTTGTTGAAGGTACTCAATCACACTAGGAAAAACTCCTTATCAGATTCCGTATATCTATTTTGCTGCTTATTGTCTTCCTTAGAATTTTAAACTGCCCTCCTTTGATTATTTCGACTCATTCTCAGTAATTGTTTCTTGTTTGATCTGTGTCTCCAGGATGGTTGAGACGCGATCGCATCGTCCTGGGCAGGGAGATGTTGGTGAGGGGTCTAGCACCTCTCGACCTCAGCAGCAGACAGCTCCCCCTGTCACAGGGCCAGTGCAGCCCTCAGGAGTGGGAGTTTCTGCCACTTTTGGAGGAGCACCTCCGATAGTCCGAAGGCCAGTTGTGATTCCAGAGATCCTTCCCACGCAGCAGCCTCCGCCTGCGGGGATGGTTGATGCTGTCCATCTCTTCTCCTTCGTGGAGAGGATTCTGGAGTCCTCGCACCAGCGGAGTGAGAGGCAGACTACAGATTTCAGGCAGGGGATTGATGAGGCGCACCAGCTAGTACGCACGACTGTTGAGATGGTGACTGGTCAGGGGGCTCAGCAGCAGCCCCGTCGGAGGGAGAAGGATATTCAGGACTTCCAGAAGATGCATCCTCGGGAGTTCTTGGGTACAGAGGGCATTTATTATGCCGATGACTGGATTGAGCATATGGAGGAGATCTTTCGACTGGCAGAGATACCAGATCGGCTTCACATTGAGGCAGCGGGCAGCCAGATGCAGGATTTGGCCCGTGCATGGTATCAGACTGATCCTAGAGTGGAGGTAGAGGGCCAGACTTGGGCCCAGTTCAAGGAACTGTTTAAAGAACAGTTCTTCCCCGATGTAGCCTTGGGTGGGATCGAGGCGCAGTTTGAGGCTCTGGTTCAGGGGAACCAGACAGTTGCTGAGTATGCCGGGGAGTTCTGCCGACTGGCCCGGTTCATTGATGACTTGACGGAGAAGACCAAGGCGAGGAAGTTTCGCCGAGGTCTGATTTGAGAGATTCGGTCGCTGACTAAGAGCGACCGGAACGCTACATTTGCTGAGATTTATTCTGGGGCCATGGCGGCAGAGGACGACCTGGGACTGAGGCAGAAGAGAGGTCGCGACTTTCAGTCAGGCAGTAGTAGTCAGGGACAGGCCAAGAGGCCTCACTTCCAGCAGCAGCAGCAGAGGCCAGTACAGCAGTTTCAGCAGCAGGGCCGTGCACCTTTCCAGCAGGTGCAGCACCAGCATCAGAGGGGCCAGAAGGCACCCAGGCAGCAGACTGTTAGTTGTACTTTCTGCAAGAAGCCTGGGCACAAGTGGGACGAGTGCAGGATGAGGCTTGGCAGATGCTTATTGTGTGGGTCAGCAGACCATCAGATGCGAGAGTGTCCAGTTGCGTCGATGCGTCCGTTATCAGGAGGAGCTAGGGCAGCCAAGGCTCCAGCAGGCCAGCAGAGGGGACCAGCCCTGCAGACCCAGCAGCAGAGGTTCCAGCAGCACCAGCAGCAGGCACGGGGTGGACAGTAGGGGCGAGCTTTCGCCATGGCAGCTGAGGATGCTGAGGTTATCGGAGAGCTGATAGCAGGTTCGGTTCTTCTCGACTCCCTTCCAGCATTCGCATTGTTTGATTTCGGGGCTTCCCATAGCTTTGTGTCTGTATCATATGCTATTAGACACAGTTTGATCTCGGAACCATTGCCTAGGACCTGCAAGATCACGACCGGGGATGGGGTCATCCTCGTGAGTGATGTTTGCAGAGGGCGGAGTGTT
The DNA here is from genome assembly GCA_029216955.1 of Iris pallida. Taxonomy (NCBI): domain Eukaryota; kingdom Viridiplantae; phylum Streptophyta; class Magnoliopsida; order Asparagales; family Iridaceae; genus Iris; species Iris pallida. Next base: position 48,354,731 of record JANAVB010016197.1, on the reverse strand, counting down.
ATATTGGGAGGCCGAGAGTTGGGGGTGAGTTTACTCGTCATGCCATTACCGAACTACGATATAGTATTAGGTATGGACTGGCTGAGTAGACACCACGCCCGCATTGATTGCCGTGGGGGTAGAGTTTTGTTCGGGGCGCCAGGAGAGCCAGAGTTTGAGTACACTCGACGGCAGGCAGAGCAGGACGGCGGAGTTTTCTGTGGAGCATCAGTCGAGGAGCAGGTGGCTCCGCATCCCATGATCGCAGAGTTTATGGACGTATTCCCAGAGGAGTTGCCAGGGCTTCCACCGGACAGAGATGTGGAGTTCTTGATAGACTTGGTTCCCGGTGCGGAACCGATCTCCCAGCATATCTATCGAGTGAACAACAGCGAGTTGGTGGAGCTGAAGAAGCAAGTGGATGAGCTGCAGGACAAGGGCTTCATCCGATCTAGTTCTTCACCTTGGGGTGCACCGGTACTCTTCGTACCGAAGAAGGATGGGTCGGTCCGTATGTGTATCGACTACAGGGCACTTAACAACCTGACAATCAAGAACAGATACCCACTACCGCGGATCGATGATCTGTTTGATCAGTTGAGCGGAGCTCGGGTGTTCTCCAAGATTAACTTGAGGTCGGGTTATCACCAGGTGAAGGTGAAGAGGGAGGATATCCCCAAGACCGCTTTCAGGACGCGGTACGGGCAGTTTGAGTTCTTGGTTATGTCGTTTGGGCTAACCAATGCACCAGCAGTATTTATGAATCTAATGAACAAGGTGTTCCACCAGTTCTTGGACAAGTTCGTGGTGGTGTTCATTGATGATATCTTGATATATTCCAAGACAGAGGAGGAGCGAGGAGCATCTGCGGATAGTGCTAGAGACTCTCAAGCGGGAGCAGCTTTATGGGAAGCTCTCCAAGTGTGAGTTTTTCTTGGACCAGGTGGACTTCTTGGGGCATGTGGTGACTGGAGATGGGTATCTCAGTTGACCCCAAGAAGATTGTAGCAGTTGAGGCTTGGAAGGCGCCGACTTCAGTAGCAGAGATCAGGAGTTTCCTGGGGCTGGCAGGATACTATAGGAGATTCGTGCAGGATTTCTCCCGGGTTGCAGAGCCGTTGACACGGTTGACCCGGAAGGATACTGAGTATGTTTGGTCAGAGAAGTGTCAGGCAGCTTTTGATGAGTTGAAGAAGCGGCTTACGACAGCTCCGATTCTGACATTGTCTTCAGGATCAGGTGGTTTCACTATTTATAGTGATGCTTCAGGGAAGGGGCTGGATTGCGTCTTGCAGCAGCATGGGAAGGTGATTGCCTATGCTTTCAGGCAATTACGGCCTCATGAGAAGAACTACCCTACCCATGACCTGGAGCTGGCGGCGGTGATTTTTGCTTTGAAGTTATGGAAGCACTATCTGTACGACGAGAGGGTGGAGATCTTCACAGACCACAAGAGCTTGAAGTATGTGTTCACTCAGGAGGAGTTGAACATGAGGCAGCGCAGGTGGCTTGAGCTGATGAAGGACTTTGATATCGCACTCCAGTATCACCCGGGGAAGGCCAACGTGGTTGCCGATACCTTGAGTAGGTATCCGACAGCCATGTGTTTGACTATGGATCGGCACCTGCTTGCAGATTTGGAGAGCCTTGAGATTGAGGTGATCGTGCCCGGCGTGCAGATGCAGTTATGGGGCCTTCAGATACAGTCAGACTTGATGGACAGGATCAAGGCGACACAGTTTGATGATGTGGCTCTGCGGAGTATCCAAGAGCAGATCAGTATGGGAGTGCAGGATATTGAGTTCTCACTTACAGAGGATGGTGCCCTGAGGCACGGTGCCAGGTTATGTGTGCCCAGCGGGGAGCTCAGAGAGCAGATTATGCAGGAGGCTCACAGATCGCAGTACTCTATACATCCTGGTGCCAACAAGATGTACAGGGATCTGCGAGAGCATGTCTGGTGGTACGGGATGAAGAGGGAGGTGTCCAACTTCGTAGCTAGATGCTTGATCTGTCAGCAGGTCAAGGCTGAGAGGCAGAGGCCTGGAGGATTATTGCAGCCGCTGCCCATTCCAGAGTGGAAGTGGGAGCACATTACCATGGACTTTGTATCAGGATTGCCCCGTACACCAGGAGGGAAAGACGCGATTTGGGTCATTGTTGACAGGTTGACCAAATCGGCCCACTTCTTGCCATTCAAGGTGGGTACGTCTATAGAGAGGCTGGCGGAGTTGTATATGAGACAGATAGTCAGGATTCACGGAGTTCCCGTCAGCATAGTCTCAGATCGGGATAGCCGCTTTACTTCCCATTTCTGGAGGAGTCTGCAGACTAGCTTGGGCACTCAGCTCAAGTTCTGCATACCACCCCCAGACGGACGGACAGTCAGAGAGGACTATTCAGACCCTTGAGGATATGTTGCGGACGTGCGTCCTGGATTTTGGAGGTTCCTGGGAGGATCACCTGTATTTGGTGGAGTTTGCTTACAATAACAGTTTTCAGGCCAGCATTGAGATGTCACCGTTTGAGGCTCTGTACGGGCGTTGGTGTCGTACACCCTTATCTTGGGATGATTTTGGAGAGCGAGCTTTACTGGGACCAGAGATGGTTGTTGACGTAGCCAAGAAGGTGAAGCTTATCAGGGACAGACTTCGCGTGGCGCAGGACAGACATCGGCACTGGGCCGATAGCCACCGGAGGCCGCTGGAGTTTGAGGTACAGATTTAGAGTAGTATTAGAATTAGGTTGTATTTTGTTTTGTCGATTGATCATGTTTGATTTTTAGTAACTTGAGACCTTGCTTGTGATTAGGTTGGAGACATGGTTTTTCTGCGGATATCTCCGACTCGTGGTACGATACGCTTTGGTGGAGGTGGAAAGCTTAGCCCGCGCTTCATCGGCCCTTTCGTTATCAGCGGGAGAGTCGGTGATGTGGCATACAGGCTAGACTTGCCACCTGTACTAGTGGGCGTCCACAACGTATTCCACGTATCACAGCTGAGACGGTACGTGGCTGACCCTAGCCATGTGCTCGATCACTCGGAGATAGAGGTTGGACCTACTCTCAGTTATCCAGAGCAGCCTGTGGAGATTCTGGATCGCCGAGAGAAGGTATTGAGGAACCAGGTGATACCCTTGGTACGCGTCGCATGGAGGCATCATTCTCCAGGAGAGTCTACCTGGGAGCGGGAGGATGAGATGCGCGAGCGGTACCCCTATCTTTTTGGACCTTGAGGTATACTTTTCTATCCTTCTCAGCAGTTTAGTTTCGCCTTTAATTTCGAGGACGAAATTATTTTAAGGGGGGTAGATTTGTCGCTGCCACTTTTCTAGCTTGAGGGTATTTTGGTCATTTTAAAATTTTGGAATTATTTTGGGATTATTATTAATAATTATATTTAATATGATTTTGGTGATTTTTGGTAGATTTGTTTTCGACCCTATAGAGACTTTGACTCATGTGGACTAGGAGACTGTCCTATTGGACAACCTAGGTCCAGATACCTTGGTTAGGTTAAGTAACCCTAGTGAGACTTAAGTTAGTCATTTCAAGTTAGATAGAATTGGTTTGGGTTAATTAGGAGTTAGTTTGGCCTAAGAATGGCTTGTGAAGTCACAAGTCATAACCATGACTCAACTAGTTAGGACTCAACCAACTAGCTAAAACCCTAACCCTAGGGCCTATGGCCAGCCACATAACAGCCCCTCCCCCTATTTATATCCTCCTAAATTTTAGGGCTAGCCTCTTTTCATTAGGGTTCATCAAGTTTTAGGAAGAGGTAAAGTTCCATCTTCCCAAATTCATAGTAAATTCAAATTAGGTCCTTTTTCCTTCAAACTAATTCCTATAGGCTCTAAATATTGTTCTCTTGCTGTTGGGATTGAGTTTTGACAGGAGCAAACAATTTGGGGAGTTTTTGGTGCTTTGAAGGATCCTCTTCTTTGGAGCTTTTTGGAGCTTTGGACAACTATAGGTATAATCTCTATTAATGCTCCTAAAATCTTGTAAAAATCATTTTTAGGGTCCCCTAGCCCTCACCCAACTGTAGGAAAGACCAACCCTAGGTTTTGAGCTCGTTTCGTGTCCATATCGGACACTTATCAGAGCTGTGATGAAGGTGTTCGACGAAATGTCCCAAAGGACTGCTCGATCGAGTTTTCCTAATCTTTTTGAATAGAAATTTAGATCTAAGTGTCGTCTAGGGTTTCTAAGTGTCCTGTGTTGATTTGTGAGTCGTGTCGTGTCGTGGGGACACGGGAACACGCGTGTGCGGGCGTACGCGCGCGGCACTGTAGCTCCCCTGCTACTCGGGGGCTACTGCGCGCTGGACACGCGTCGTGGACACACGAAAATTGGTCTGTGGTTAGTGGCCATGACTGACACGAGGCTCGTCAAGTTTTATGAGTCCTCGTGTCGTGTCGGACACGTTCTTGGGTGTGCACGGGGATGGCTGTGTGTGCGTGCGTGTGCAGTGTCTGTTTGGAGTATTTAAATCGTATTTAAATGATTGATAAATGTTGTTTCATGCTTAATTAGATCCTAATTATCCTGTTTAATCTCTGTACACTATGCTATTTAAGTTGTTTGGGTTTAAATGGTGTTTGGCTCGATTTGTGGGAAGAACAGTGTGTGTTTCCTGATACTGTTTCTTCAGTTTTTCCAATCAATCTAAAATCCCTTTTTCTGTTATGTTTTATCAGTTGTACGGAACCCACACATCATAATTTATGTTAGCTTAGCCTTGGCATTCGAATTTGGGCTTGGGAATGTGTGAATGGGATTTGAGCAATGGGTATGATTTGATATTGGGATGTTGTGTTCTGATACACACAGGATGTGTTCCAGTTAATTCAAACCTGGAAATGGTTCTTAGGTTGTTTTAAATCAAATTCCTTGTTGTGTTTTAAATTGCATTGATCCTACATATTACTTCTAATGTTAGCTAGGCTTCCACATTCGATTTTAGATTATTGGTTGTGATAGGGTTCACTGAAATCTGAGAATGGTAGATTTATCATTACATGTACACTGTTCTCTTCACTAATCTCATGTGGTTTTCTGTTGGGACAGGACTTAATGTTCCTGAGTTCATGTCTTTATTTTACCAAGTTGTTATGATAAATATCAAACCTGGGAATGCAACTGTTTCCCCATGGATACAATATGATTTCTGTTGTTACCTGGGAACAATGGTGTTCCAGTTTTCTTCTTTCAATTGAACTATTTTAGAGTTTGCAAAAACCTGGGAAACAATTGTGTTTCCAGTTTTTTCCCTTTTCATTGAACTGTTAACAACTTTGGATTAGATAGTTAGTAGATTGAATGTTGTGTTTCCAGTTTTACTCTTTTGAACTGATTTCCTGTTGATTCCAGATATGGTTTTCAGTTTCAATCAAACCTGTGATTTAATGATCTTCCTTTCATTAACTATGAGTTCCTCAAACCTGGGAAAAATTGCATTGGATTGAAATGTACAGTTGCAACCTGATATATCATTTTCCAGTTTGTTCTTTAACTGTTGATGTACCAATCTGAGATTCTTCTTACTGTTAAATTCTCCTGTTGGGAAAAACTGGGTTTGAATACTTGCATTCATTGGTTTAAACCTGAAATTGGATATCCTACAAAACCTGAAATTGATGTACATTTCTGAGTTCACTGTTTTGCATAATACTTGAACACTTCACTGTTTCAAAATACTGTACACAAGTGTCTCACACACATTTGAGTTTTTCCCTCCTTTTTGTATTACTGTTTGAACTTGTGTTTTGCATAAACCTGTGAGGAACTAATCTCCTTTCCTTTCCCTTTTTCCTGTCACAATGCACACCCCCATATCCACACACTTGTATCAATGCACATGCACACAACATTTGTATTACCTCTCTTGTATTCATATATATAATAATACATGTTGTGTTGATATTTAGCTTCCTATACATGTGTGTGTGATCTATATATATATTGAATGTATAGTGTGTGTGTAGTGACTTGATATGTGCTATGGGTTATAAAGTGAGATAGAGGTCCTAATAGGCTATTAGCCATAGTACAACCTAGAGTAGACTTGTTAGAACCTAGAATGGGTTAGTGAGACTTAGTTGACTCTAGGTTGACCAGAGTTGACCAAGAGTTGACTTTGGTCTAGATTGACCTAGTTTCATGTAGAATGCATTAGTTTGCATCGTATTATCATTTTAGACTCATAGTGGCTCGTACTGTTCTATAGGAGACAGACACCCCTCCTCGGACAGCGTACTTTCTTCAGATTCTTGGGATACAGGCGAGTACATTCTCTGATCATTTCATATCCTGCATTAGGAGTATATTTCCTGCTTTAGATTACTATACATGATGCTGACACGTTGGAAACACGGATTAGTACTATATGGATCTTGTTCTGCGATGTTATCCCCTTAGTGGATACATCGGGTATTCGTGTTCGTGTACTTTATCGTGAACATCGTGTACTCCTTGTATTTGCGACTTTCGTGTACGAAATGTGTAAAATCGTGTATAATCATGTATTCACATGACCTTCGTGTACAATAACATAACTTAGCCAGATCCTTGTGTATTGATTGGGGCGGGGGAGTAGAAGTGGTTATGTATTCAATCCAGTAGATTACTCGTGTACAAACCTCTGTAGATTACTCGTGTATAACATCGTGCCGTTTACATAACCATCTTGTGCTCTGAATCACTAGACACTATCAGTTCTTTATATACTGTAGCTATTTATTTACAGTCTTTCCTGTTTATCATATTTCTTCAGTTTCTTGTATTTTACTCTATAAGCATGATTATTTATCCTGACCTGCTATGATTTGGTGAGATGTACTGTGCTTGCTCCTGTCCTGACTGGACCTGTTGAAAATATTACAGAGGACGAGGCTGAGGCGTTCTGCCCTACTTACTACGGTGCCACACTAGATGAGTGCCCAGACTTGGACCAGCAGCAGGAGCCACTAGCTGTAGATGATACTCCTTTAGATTAGGACTGTCTTTTCTATTTGGGATTACTGTACTAGACTTTGAGATATTCTGAGATGTATTTATTTTTAGACACTTAGTTCTGGAATTGTATCTCTGTGATTCTCTGTTCTGGATTTTGTTATCTTTCATTATCTATCTATCTTACCTGTTCTACCTTAGCTGTGATTGAGTTTTATATTGTGTTATGTCACCCCCATTCGGGGAGTATAACTGCTATACCTTCAATTGTTAGATGTTGTGACCTAGGACAGCGTTCTACCGCCGACACTGCGGCGTAGGCTGGACGTACCTACATCTCGTGCCCTTACTCTAGGGTGCGGGTCGTGACACGTTTTTAGTGGTGGCCCATGCAGGTCTAGGATATAAGTGTAGTGGTATTCGAACTAGAATATCGCTGCAGCCTGCAGTAGAAATTAGCGTATATTTTGTTGAAGGTACTCAATCACACTAGGAAAAACTCCTTATCAGATTCCGTATATCTATTTTGCTGCTTATTGTCTTCCTTAGAATTTTAAACTGTCCTCCTTTGATTATTTCGACTCATTCTCAGTAATTGTTTCTTGTTTGATCTGTGTCTCCAGGATGGTTGAGACGCGATCGCATCGTCCTGGGCAGGAAGATGTTGGTGAGGGGTCTAGCACCTCTCGACCTCAGCAGCAGACAGCTCCCCCTGTCACAGGGCCAGTGCAGCCCTCAGGAGTGGGAGTTTCTGCCACTTTTGGAGGAGCACCTCCGATAGTCCGGAGGCCAGTTGTGATTCCAGAGATCCTTCCCACGCAGCAGCCTCCGCCTGCGGGGATGGTTGATGCTGCCCATCTCTTCTCCTTCGTGGAGAGGATTCTGGAGTCCTCACACCAGCGGAGTGAGAGGCAGACTGCAGATTTCAGGCAGGGGATTGATGAGGCGCACCAGCTAGTACGCACGACTGTTGAGATGGTGACTGGTCAGGGGGCTCAGCAGCAGCCCCGTCGGAGGGAGAAGGATATTCAGGACTTCCAGAAGATGCATCCTCGGGAGTTCTTGGGTACATAGGGCATTCATTATGCCGATGACTGGATTGAGCACATGGAGGAGATCTTCCGACTGGCAGAGATACCAGATCGGCTTCATATTGAGGCAGCGGGCAGCCAGATGCAGGATTTGGCCCGTGCATGGTATCAGACTGATCCTAGAGTGGGGGTAGAGGGCCAGACTTGGGCCCAGTTCAAGGAACTGTTTAAAGAACAGTTCTTCCCCGATGTAGCCTTGGGTGGGATCGAGGCGCAGTTTGAGGCTCTGGTTCAGGGGAACCAGACAGTTGCTGAGTATGCCGGGGAGTTCTGCCGATGGGCCCGGTTCATTAATGACTTGATGGAGAAGACCAAGGCGAGGAAGTTTCGCCGAGGTCTGATTAGAGAGATTCGGTCGCTGACTAAGAGCGACCGGAACGCTACATTTGCTGAGATTTATTCTGGGGCCATGGCGGCAGAGGACGACCTGGGACTGAGGCAGAAGAGAGGTCGCAACTTTCAGTCAGGCAGTAGCAGTCAGGGACAGGCCAAGAGGCCTCACTTCCAGCAGCAGCAGCAGAGGCCAGTGCAGCAGTTTCAGTAGCTGGGCCGTGCACCTTTCCAGCAGGTGCAGCACCAGCAACAGAGGGGCCAGCAGGCACCCAGGCAGCAGACTGTTAGTTGTACTTTCTGCAAGAAGCCTGGGTACAAGTGGGACGAGTGCAGGAAGAGGCTCGGCAGATGCTTGTTGTGTGGGTCAGCAGACCATCAGATGCGAGAGTGTCCAGTTGCGTCGATGCGTCTGTTACCAGGAGGAGCTGGGGCAGCCAAGGCTCCAGCAGGCCAGCAGAGGGGACCAGCCCTGCAGACCCAGCAGCAGAGGTTCCAGCAGCACCAGCAGCAGGCACGGGGTGGACAGCAGGGGCGAGCTTTCGCCATGGCAGCTGAGGATGCTGAGGTTATCGGAGAGCTGATAGCAGGTTCGGTTCTTCTCGACTCCCTTCCAGTATTCGTATTGTTTGATTCCGGGGCTTCCCACAGCTTTGTGTCTGTATCATATTCTATTAGACACAGTTTGATCTCGGAACCATTGCCTAGGACCTGCAAGATCACGACCGGGGGTAGGGTCATCCTCGTGAGTGATGTTTGTAGAGGGCGGAGTGTTATATTGGGAGGCCGATAGTTAGGGGTGAGTTTACTCGTCATGCCATTACCGAACTATGATATAGTATTAGGTATGGACTGGCTGAGTAGACACCACGCCCGCATTGATTGCCGTGGAGGTAGAGTTTTGTTCGGGGCGCCAGGAGAGCCAGAGTTTGAGTACACCCGACGGCAGGCAGAGCAGGACGGCGGAGTTTTCTGTAGAGCATCAGTCGAGGAGCAGGTGGCTCTGCATCTCTTGATCGCAGAGTTTATGGACGTATTCCCAGAGGAGTTGCCAGGGCTTCCACCGGACAGAGATGTGGAGTTCTCGATAGACTTGGTTCCCGGTGCGGAACTGATCTCCCAGCATATCTATCGAGTGAACAACAGCGAGTTGGTGGAGCTGAAGAAGCAAGTGGATGAGCTGCAGGACAAGGGCTTCATCCGATCTAGTTTTTCACCTTGGGGTGCACCGGTACTCTTCGTACCGAAGAAGGATGGGTCGGTCCGTATGTGTATCGACTACAGGGCACTTAACAACCTGACAATCAAGAACAGATACCCACTACCGTGGATCGATGATCTGTTTGATCAGTTGAGCGGAGCTCGGGTGTTCTCCAAGATTGACTTGAGGTCGGGTTATCACCAGGTGAAGGTGAAGAGGGAGGATATCCCCAAGACCGCTTTCAGGACGCGGTACGGGCAGTTTGAGTTCTTGGTAATGCCGTTTGGGCTAACCAATGCACCAGCAGTATTTATGAATCTAATGAACAAGGTGTTCCACCAGTACTTGGACAAGTTCGTGGTGGTGTTCATTGATGATATCTTGATATATTCCAAGACAGATGAGGAGCGAGGAGCATCTGCGGATAGTGCTAGAGACTCTCAGGCGGGAGCAGCTTTATGGGAAGCTCTCCAAGTGTGAGTTTTTCTTGGACCAGGAGGACTTCTTGGGGCATGTGGTGACTGGAGATGGTATCTCAGTTGACCCCAAGAAGATTGTAGCAGTTGAGGCTTGGAAGGCGCCGACTTCAGTAGCAGAGATCAGGAGTTTCCTGGGGCTGGCAGGATACTATAGGAAATTCGTGCAGGATTTCTCCCGGGTTGTAGAGCCGTTGACACGGTTGACCCGGAAGGATACTGAGTATGTTTGGTCAGAGGAGTGTCAGGCAGATTTTGATGAGTTGAAGAAGCGGCTTACAACAGCTCCGATTCTGACATTGCCTTCAGGATCAGGTGGTTTCACTATTTATAGTGATGCTTCAGGGAAGGGGCTGGGTTGCGTCTTGCAGCAGCATGGGAAGGTGATTGCCTATGCTTCCAGGCAATTACGGCCTCATGAGAAGAACTACCCTACCTATGACCTGGAGCTGGCGGCGATGATTTTTGCTTTGAAGTTATGGAAGCACTATCTGTACGGCGAGAGGGTGGAGATCTTCACAGACCACAAGAGCTTGAAGTATGTGTTCACTCGGAAGGAGTTGAACATGAGGCAGCGCAGGTAGCTTGAGCTGATGAAGGACTTTGATATCGCACTCCAGTATCACTCGGGAAAGGCCAACGTGGTTGTCGATGCCTTGAGTAGGTATCCGACAGCCATGTGTTTGACTATGGATCGGCACCTGCTTGCAGATTTGGAGAGCCTTGAGATTGAGGTGATCGTGCCCGGAGTACAGATGCAGTTATGGGGCCTTCAGATACAGTCAGACTTGATGGACAGGATCAAGGCGGCACAGTTTGATGATGTGGCTCTGCGGAGTATCCGAGAGCAGATCAGTATGGGAGTGCAGGATATTGAGTTCTCACTTGCAGAGGATGGTGCCCTGAGGCACGGTGCCAGGTTATGTGTGCCCAGCGGGGAGCTCAGAGAGCAGATTATGCAGGAGGCTCACAGATCGCAGTACTCTATACATCCTGGTGCCAACAAGATGTACAGGGATCTGCGAGAGCATGTCTGGTGGTACGGGATGAAGAGGGAGGTGTCCAACTTCGTAGCTAGATGCTTGATCTGTCAGCAGGTCAAGGCTGAGAGGCAGAGGCCTGGAGGATTATTGCAGCCGCTGCCCATTCCAGAGTGGAAGTGGGAGCACATTACCATGGACTTTGTATCAGGATTGCCCCGTACACCAGGAGGGAAAGACGCGATTTGGGTCATCGTTGACAGGTTGACCAAATCGGCCCACTTCTTGCCATTCAAGGTGGGTACGTCTACAGAGAGGCTGGCGGAGTTGTATATGAGACAGATAGTCAGGATTCACGGAGTTCCCGTCAGCATAGTCTCAGATCGGGATAGCCGCTTTACTTCCCATTTCTGGAGGAGTCTGCAGACTAGCTTGGGCACTCAGCTCAAGTTCAGTACTACATACCACCGCCAGACGGACGGACAGTCAGAGAGGACTATTCAGACCCTTGAGGATATGCTGCGGACGTACGTCCTGGATTTTGGAGGTTCCTGGTAGGATCACCTGTATTTGGTGGAGTTTGCTTACAACAACAGTTTTCAGGCCAGCATTGAGATGTCACCGTTTGTGTCACTGCCACTTTTCTAGCTTGAGGGTATTTTGGTCATTTTCAAAATTTTGGAATTATTTTGGGATTATTATTAATAATTATATTTAATATGATTTTGGTGATTTTTGGTAGATTTGTTTTTGACCCTATAGAGACTTTGACTCATGTGGACTAGGAGACTGTCCTATTGGCCAACCTAGGTCCAGATACCTTGGTTAGGTTAAGTAACCCTAGTGAGACTTAAGTTAGTCATTTCAAGTTAGATAGAATTGGTTTGGGTTAATTAGGAGTTAGTTTGGCCTAAGAATGGCTTGTGAAGTCACAAGTCATAACCATGACTCAACTAGTTAGGACTCAACCAACTAGCAAAAACCCTAACCCTAGGGCCTATGGCCAGCCACATAACAGCCCCTCCCCCTATTTATATCCTCCCAAATTTTAGGGCTAGCCTCTTTTCATTAGGGTTCATCAAGTTTTAGGAAGAGGTAAAGTTCCATCTTCCCAAATTCATAGTAAATTCAAATTAGGTCCTTTTTCCTTCAAACTAATTCCTATAGGCTCTAAATATTGTTCTCTTGCTGTTGGGATTGAGTTTTGACAGGGAGCAAACAATTTGGGGAGTTTTTGGTACTTTGAAGGATCCTCTTCTTTGGAGCTTTTTGGAGCTTTGGACAACTATAGGTATAATCTCTATTAATGCTCCTAAAATCCTGTAAAAATCATTTTTAGGGTCCCCTAGCCCTCACCCAACTGTAGGAAAGACCAACCCTAGGTTTTGAGCTCGTTTCGTGTCCATATCGGACACTTATCAGAGCTGTGATGAAGGTGCTCGACGAAATGTCCCAAAGGACTGCTCGATCGAGTTTTCCTAATCTTTTTGAATAGAAATTTAGATCTAAGTGTCGTCTAGGGTTTCCAAGTGTCCTGTGTTGATTTGTGAGTCATGTCGTGTCGTGGGGACACGGGAACACGCGTGTGCGGGCGTGCGCGCGCGACACAGTAGCTCCCCTGCTACTCGGGGGCTACTGTGCGCTGGACACGCGTCGTGGACACACAAAAATTGGTCTGTGGTTAGTGGACATGACTGACACGAGGCTCGTCAAGTTTCACGAGTCCTCGTGTCGTGTCGGACACGTTCTTGGGTGTGCACGGGGATGGCTGTGTGTGCGTGCGTGTGCAGTGTCTGTTTGGAGTGTTTAAATCATATTTAAATGATTGATAAATGTTGTTTCATGCTTAATTAGATCCTAATTATCCTGTTTAATCTCTGTACACTATGCTATTTAAGTTGTTTGGGTTTAAATGGTGTTTGGCTCGATTTGTGGGAAGAACAGTGTGTGTTTCCTGATACTGTTTCTTCAGTTTTTCCAATCAATCTAAAATCCCTTTTCCTGTTATGTTTTATCAGTTGTATGGAACCCACACATCATAATTTATGTTAGCTTAGCCTTGGCATTCGAATTTGGGCTTGGGAATGTGTGAATGGGATTTGAGCAATGGGTATGATTTGATATTGGGATGTTGTGTTCTGATACACACAGGATGTGTTCCAGTTAATTCAAACCTGGAAATGGTTCTTAGGTTGTTTTAAATCAAATTCCTTGTTGTGTTTTAAATTGCATTGATCCTACATATTACTTCTAATGTTAGCTAGGCTTCCACATTCGATTTTAGATTATTGGTTGTGATAGGGTTCACTGAAATCTGAGAATGGTAGATTTATCATTACATGTATACTGTTCTCTTCACTAATCTCATGTGGTTTTCTGTTGGGACAGGACTTAATGTTCCTGAGTTCATGTCTTTATTTTACCAAGTTGTTATGATAAATATCAAACCTGGGAATGCAACTGTTTCCCCATGGATACAATATGATTTCTGTTGTTACCTGGGAACAATGGTGTTCCAGTTTTCTTCTTTCAATTGAACTATTTTAGAGTTTGCAAAAACCTGGGAAACAATTGTGTTTCCAGTTTTTCCCCTTTTCATTGAACTGTTAACAACTTTGGATTAGATAGTTAGTAGATTGAATGTTGTGTTTCCAGTTTTACTCTTTTGAACTAATTTTCTGTTGATTCCAGAGATGGTTTTCAGTTTCAATCAAACCAGTGATTTAATGATCTTCCTTTCATTAACTATGAGTTCCTCAAACCTGGGAAAAATTGCATTGGATTGAAATGTACAGTTGCAACCTGATATATCATTTTCCAGTTTGTTCTTTAACTGTTGATGTACCAATCTGAGATTCTTCTTACTGTTAAATTCTCCTGTTGGGAAAAACTGGGTTTGAATACTTGCATTCATTGGTTTAAACTTGAAATTGGATATCCTACAAAACCTGAAATTGATGTACATTTCTGAGTTCACTGTTTTGCATAACACTTGAACACTTTACTGTTTCAAAACACTGTACACAAGTGTCTCACACACATTTGAGTTTTTCCCTCCTTTTTGTATTACTGTTTGAACTTGTGTTTTACATAAACCTGTGAGGAACTGATCTCCTTTCCTTTCCCTTTTTCCTGTCACAATGCACACCCCCATATCCACACACTTGTATCAATGCACATGCACACAACACTTGTATTACCTCTCTTGTATTCATATATATAATAATACATGTTGTGTTGATATTTAGCTTCCTATACATGTGTGTGTGATCTATATATATATTGAATGTATAGTGTGTGTGTAGTGACTTGATATGTGCTATGGGTTATAAAGTGAGATAGAGGTCCTAATAGGCTATTAGCCATAGTACAACCTAGAGTAGACTTGTTAGAACCTAGAATGGGTTAGTGAGACTTAGTTGACTCTAGGTTGACCAGAGTTGACCAAGAGTTGACTTTGGTCTAGATTGACTTAGTTTCATGTAGAATGCATTAGTTTGCATCGTATTATCATTTTAGACTCATAGTGGCTCGTACTGTTCTATAGGAGACAGACACCCCTCCTCGGACAGCGTACTTTCTTCAGATTCTTGGGATACAGGCGAGTACATTCTCTGATCATTTCATATCCTGTATTAGGAGTATATTTCCTGCTTTAGATTACTATACATGATGCTGACACGTTGGAAACACGGATTAGTACTATATGGATCTTGTTCTGCGATGTTATCCCCTTAGTGGATACATCGGGTATTCGTGTTCGTGTACTTTATCGTGAACATCGTGTACTCCTTGTATTTGCGACTTTCGTGTACGAAATATGTGAAATCGTGTATAATCATGTATTCACATGACCTTCGTGTACAATAACATAACTTAGCCAGATCCTTGTGTATTGATTGGGGCGGGGGAGTAGAAGTGGTTATGTATTCAATCCAGTAGATTACTCGTGTACAAACCTCTGTAGATTACTCGTGTATAACATCGTGCCGTTTACATAACCATCTTGTGCTCTGAATCACTAGACACTATCAGTTCTTTATATACTGTAGCTATTTATTTACAGTCTTTCCTGTTTATCATATTTCTTCAGTTTCTTGTATTTTACTCTATAAGTATGATTATTTATCCTGACCTGCTATGATTTGGTGAGATGTACTGTGCTCGCTCCTGTCCTGACTGGACCTGTTGAAAATATTACAGAGGACGAGGCTGAGGCGTTCTGTCCTACTTACTACGGTGCCACACTAGATGAGTGCCCAGACTTGGACCAGCAGCAGGAGCCACTAGCTGTAGATGACACTCCTTTAGATTAGGACTGTCTTTTCTATTTGGGATTACTGTACTAGACTTTGAGATATTCTGAGATGTATTTATTTTTAGACACTTAGTTCTGGAATTGTATCTCTGTGATTCTCTGTTCTGGATTTTGTTATCTTTCATTATCTATCTATCTTACCTGTTCTACCTTAGCTGTGATTGAGTTTTATATTGTGTTATGTCACCCCCATTCGGGGAGTATAACTGCTATACCTTCAATTGTTAGATGTTGTGACCTAGGACAGCGTTCTACCGCCGACACTGCGGCGTAGGCTGGACGTACCTACGTCTCGTGCCCTTACTCTAGGGTGCGGGTCGTGACAGTTTGAGAAGTTGTAACTTTTAGAGGATATGTGGGGAGATATTGTGGGCTTGACACAACTAATTTATGGTGTATAAAAGGGGGTAGAAATTATGAGAAGAAAAATACAACACAACTCTTCTTCTTCTTCTCCAACTTTTC
The DNA here is from genome assembly GCA_029216955.1 of Iris pallida. Taxonomy (NCBI): domain Eukaryota; kingdom Viridiplantae; phylum Streptophyta; class Magnoliopsida; order Asparagales; family Iridaceae; genus Iris; species Iris pallida. Next base: position 48,338,936 of record JANAVB010016197.1, on the reverse strand, counting down.
TTTTGAAGTTTTGATGAACATGTGCGGCTAGAAGTCTTGTTGGTCGAAGTGTACGGAAGCCTTGGAATGAGTAAACTTGTGAGATCTAAATTGTTTTAGCATAAATTAAATCATACTTTGAATATTTACCGTTGGAAGTATCTTCCTATCTCTCTTAGGCTTAGTTAATCAGATACAAGCGACCTAATTAACTTTACTTACTAAATAATCTAAGACAAGCGCTATAGATTTAATCTAGCAATTTCTTAAAGAACAAAGAGATCGATAAAGCAAAACAATACAAGCACAAGCGGTTGCATTTAATTTTGTCAAACATTTTTCTCCTAAGATCTAATAAAACAAAGCAGTTTATTAAAGCTTGGTTGCTTCACAAATTAGAAACATCAAACTATTACGGATTTGATATCTAATTTAACGGTAGATCGAAATGAATAATAAACTAGTAGGCCTCCTAGTAATTAAACAAAACAATCATGAAAGTTGGCATAGAAAAACATTCAATATTCAAAGTATAACTCAAATATATAAAGCAATTTCGGACAGGTTAAAGAAGGCTCGCCAACTGGAATTACACATCTCGGAGGGAGAGGACAAGGGCAAGCGCCCTAATACCAACAACAACAATGGTGGTAACTCCTCCAACAATCGGGACAACAAGGGCAAGTAGGCTATGGTGGCCGACACAGCCCAAAAACCTGAGTCAAAACCGGCAGACAAGTAATGGCCACAAATGACCTACTCCTTCGAAGACGGCCATGTCAAGCCCATCTTGGACATGCTCATACAAGGAGATAGAATTCAGCTCCCTCCACCAAGCCGGGAACCTCGGTCGGTAGAAATGGAGAACCCAAAGTACTGTCATTACCACCGCTACGTCCACCATGCTACACACGACTGCTACCAAGTAAAGCGATACATCCAACATCTCATCGATTCGAAGGCTCTGGCCATTGATTTCGAGGAGGTAACCGTGGCAGCCAATATGGTGTCCGTACAGTTTTGTAGCTTCCCTCCGACAGAGACTCAAGACGGCATGATACCCATCCCTCGGGCGATAATGGAGATTGTTAATCTTCCACCTCCTCGAGATCAGGCTACTGGTCTAGTACCCCTTACCACGTCACGAGGGAAAGTCATGTGGGTCCATCCAGACTTGGTGCCTGAAGTGACTCAGTCCGTACCACTCCCCATTGGCAGGAAGAAGGATGGAAAGGTTAGATCCTGTCGTACAATCTCGGTAGATGTCAAGGAAGCTGCAGCTGTCGTTACTCGGTCTAGTGCTCAATCCCAACCTACACCAGATAACTCGACTGAAGAACATCAGTCGGCTACTGCTGACGCTCCGGGACCTTCTCAACCTCCGATGACCGACAAACCTAGGCCGAAGGAGACTCGCTTTGACAAATCCCTCCGAAAAGAGGCATCTCATGGGCTGGAAAGGCCCTACAACTTTGACATCTTGGCACAATTGGCCAACACACCGGCCAAATTATCATTATACGAGCTCTTGAGACTCTCCAAAGATGTTCGTGCAGCTTTGAGCGATGCACTCCAGAATGTCGACGCATATCTGGCTCAGGTCAACCTTACGGGAGAGAGCCCGCCTGTAAATCTCCAAGACAGCGCTTGTACAGGAGCGATGCCCAATATTGTCTTCACTCCACAGGATATGCTCATCAAAACCAACCTGCACAATCATCCGTTATATTACACGGGATACATCGGCGACGTAAAGGTGATCAGATGCACATTGATCCTGGTTCTTCCATAAGCATCATCCTGAAGGGTCTATTACACCATCTTCGCATTCCGATGCATCGCCTGACGCCAACAAGCACCGCCATCAGCGGTTTTAATTCGGGCAGGAGCTACCCAATTGGAAAGATTTGTTTGAAGTGCCAAATTGGCGATCTTCAGTCAAAAGTGACCTGTTACGTCATAGATGCGGACACTTCCTACAATATCCTCCTGGGGCGCCCTTGGATACATAATTACATGATCGTGCCTTCCACGCTGCACCAGTGCTTCAAGTATGTCGACAAATACGGCTTTGTGAGGACAGAATTTGCCGACATCGATCCCTTCAAAGGGGTCGAATCCTACTACTCAGACTCCTGCTTATACGAAAATTCGAAGAGGCACCTTGGTGAAGGAGATGTACAAGCTCGTGCCGAGACGGCCACAGGATCAGAAGAACCTCTGACGATCCACCTCCAAGCTTGCAAAGCCTGCCAAGTCCATGCGGACTTCATCCACCAGCCATCCGAATTTCTACATCCGACAGTGGCGTCCTGGCCATTCGAAGCATGGGGAATGGATATCATCGGTCCGATCACTCTACCTTCTTTCCGAGGACATCGCTTCATACTCGCCATCACAGATTACTTCTCCAAATGGGCGGAAGCTGTTCCGCTGGCAGAAGTGAAGACTTCAAACGTGATCAGCTTCCTCAAGCATCACGTCATTTATCGCTTTGGGCTGCCCCGAAGGATCATCCACGATAATGGTCCGCAGTTCGCAAGCCACGCCTTCTATCGATTCTGCGACAAGCACCGAATTTAGAATGTTGCTTCGACGCCATACAATCCGACAGCGAATGGGTTGGCAGAAGCATTCAACAAAACCATCATCAAGTTGCTCAAAAAGTTCGTATCATCCAACAAACGCGATTGGAACGAAAAGCTTGGTGAGTGCTTATGGGCGTACCGTACTACAGTCCGAACAGCCACAGGGAATACACCATTCTTCCTGGTGTACGGGAGTGAGGCAGTTCTCCTATTGGAGACTCAAATACCCTCGCTCCGCGTCGCTCTCACTTACCAATTAACGACGGACGATAACTACCATCGTCGACTACAAGATCTGGAGGCCTTAGATGAAAAGTGCCTATTAGCTCAGCAACGAATCGAGCTATACCAAGCACGTATCTCCGGAGCCTTCAACAAGAAGGTTAAAATTAGAACATTTCAAGTGGGCGATCTCGTTTTGGCAGTTCGGAGGCCGATGGTTATGACTCACAAAACCGCCGGTAAATTCTAGCCAAAGTGGGAAGGTCCATTTATCATTGAGGCTGTATTCTCCAACGGTGCTTACCGCCTCCCAAAACAAAATGGAGACTTGCTCATGTTGCCCGTCAACGGCAAGTTCCTGAAGAAATATTATGTCTAAGCGACATTCTCTAAATCCCAGATTATTGAGTTATGTACCCGCCGGTATCACTGAACTCACATTCTCCGAATCTCAGATTATTGAGTTATGTGAAGAACAGTTTGGCAACTCTAGAGGGGGGGTGAATAGAGTATATATGTATAATGACCAATAAAAAATTAACTCTTTCACTAACAATGAATAGTCAGAGTAAAATGCGGAATGTAAATGAAAGACAAGAGAGCATACGCAAACACAGCAATTTTAACCTGGTTTCCCTCGTGGAGGACTAGTCCAGGCCTGAGAACTCTAGCTCAGGATTAAATCCACTATTTGTGAAATAGTAGCTTACAACCCGTGCCTTTTCTTCAGAAGAGCACGTCAACTTCTTACAGAGAATCGCAGTGGCGATTTGCTTGGAATTGTCCAAGCGATTTCTTCACTCTTGCACAAGAATCCTAAATGAGAGATGCTGAGCACTCGAGACTTAGGAGGCTTGTGGCTAGTAGATGGGAAGGGTATGGCTTATAGAGCTTGTAGGAGAGAAGAGAAGAGAAGATTGAGTGATTCAAAATGAGAGAATTCATGCCCTATTTATACTGATTTTAGGGACAGAATTCGGCCAGAATTCGGGTAAGGAAATTCAAAAATTTGGCCGTTGGACAGCTAGCAAACAGCTAACCCTAAAATTAGGGTTCCTGATTTCTAGGGGACAGAGTTCGGCCCGAACTCTGTGTGGAGGCAGAGTTCGGCCCGAACTCTGTCTCCAGAGCACAGAATGGTCCTAAGAGGGACTTGTGGGCAATTTGGTTTTGGTGGAGCTTGGGATTTTGGGTAGGCTTGTATACTAAGTTCCAAGAGCTCAGCATAACTCAGAGTACATAAATCTAGACTCAATGAAATCATAAAATACAGACTCCAGAACACACTGAGAGCTGAAGACTGAGCTGTCATCTGTCTTGAACTGAATGCAGTCGTCGTGTGTCGTATTGAATTTATACAAGTATTATTTGGTCAATATAGTCAATATTTGGTTGACTGTGACTTTGTGTCAACAATCTCCCCCATATTGATAATTGACAAAATAATATATGTATATTTCAATATTCATACCTGGACACAGTTGATTGTAATATAGCTCCATAGCTCCCCCATAAACGATGCCTGAGCTAAGCGAAAATAGCTCCCCCGTAAACCATGAGCGGTGTCGAGCTAGAAGCTATAGCTCTCCCCCGTACAAATTGCATAGTTCCTGTGATCTGATAGATGATATTTTCCAGAGCAAGAAGCACAGATATACACAGATATACGAATGCATAGAGCCAGTAATAGTATCCCAAAACAAGTTCCCAAAACAAGCACAAAATATACATATGTTTCTCCCCCTTTTGGCAGTTAGCAATATAATAAACAATGAATAGTAATGCAACCACACTAAGAGAAGAAACAGTATAATATGGAGCAAAATAAGCATTGACATAGAATGATAATAAAGATAGATAATGTCATCCACCAAACCAAGTGGCCAACTCATAAACATAGTATATAAAACCAGCTACATGAATCCATAAGAAACTAAATAACTGAAAGCAAAAATAACTAAGACCATCAGCAGTAGCAGCAGCAGCAGATAGTAGCCAGTCTCCATCATGGAGCACGAGAAGGTCCTGGAACATCTGATGGACCATGGAAAGATCCAACGAAAAGGTCCTGGAACATCTGAAGATCCACAAAAGTATCATCTGGATCCATATACTGCATGACCCACGGATCATCAATGCGATAACCCGCGCTCGCTGGATCCCTCTCAATAGGCATATGCAGATCAGGATGACGAGCAAGTGAATACCGCATATCATGCAGAGAGTTCCCAAGGGCACTAATCTGCAGAGTGGTACGGTAATCATGCTGCGTCCAGCGATCATCCTCAATAGCAAAACGATCGCGAAGCATAGTCTGAAGTGAATCCAAGGTAGCAGGAGGTGCAGTCTGACCGAGTGGAGGGGCGTTAGGCTCCTCATCAGCAGACGAATTAGTAGCAGCAACAGGCTGAAGGAGTCGTGCCGGAGATAGAAAGGTAGGTGCCGGCAGAAACGGACAAGCATCAAGTGGTATGTGAAAAGCACGAAAGATCATAGGAAGATACAGAGGATAAACCAAAGCTCGTGGTTTCCTCCTACAGCGAATCATCCAGTCCATCATAGTACGTGGAAGATTGAAATGAATTCCAAAGTGAAGATGATAAAGAGCAGAAATTTCAAGATAAGTAATTTCATCAGGGGAACCGATCTTGGGTAGAATGGTGTTAGAAATGATCCAATGAAGATCAGAAAAATATGGGTTGAGATATTTTGTCATGAGCTTTCGAGGACGTGTGTAAGGAGTGCACAAATCGTCCTTGAAGCTTTCAAGAGAAAGTCCGTTGGGAAAATGGAACGAGCGAGCATCAACAAGTCTTTCCCAAGAACTTGGCTCAAGAAGATCAAGAAATTCTGCTAATTCAAAGTCATCAAACGAGATATCGATACCAGCAACTCGTGAATAAATACGAAGATCATCAAAGGTTAAGTTGCAGTAGAACATTTGAATGGCATGATGATAAATAGCAGAGGATGTAGTGACAAGTTCATCAATATAAAGGTCATGGAATAAAGAATCATATTGAGAGAATATTGAAAAATTGATAGGATGTCCCGTGAATACCTGACGATTCCGAAAGTCACTAAACCAGTTGTTTGATGCATCAAGTGAGACAAAAAGTCTATTGTCATAAGTGGAAGGATGTAGAGGACGAGGTGGATTGAATAAAGGGTGAGGTGGTTGAGGAAGTTCAATGATTTGTTCAATTGATGGAGAAGAATCTGAAGAGGAAATACTCTCAATGCGAATCCTCTTCCCACGATTGAACAAGCAAGGAGCCATTAAAAGATATTAACTAGAAGATAGAAAATATGAATGATACCTCAAAAAGAGCAATGGAGGATAATGGAGAGGAGACACCTTTTTGTTGATTTGAGAAACAATGGAGTACTCTGGATCAAAAACTAGGGTTAGGGTTTCAAGGAAAGAATGTGTATAGGTGAAAAAAGGTGGTAATAGTGAAGGAGAGAGGTAGAATCCCGACATAAAGTAGGGTTTTGTCTTTTGGTCGGGTGAAATATGGACCATTGGATTAGAAAAGATCCAACGGTGGAGCCAGATCCCGATTCTGGAACCTAGGGACCGAACTCGGCCCGAACTCTGATAGGGGAAGAGTTCGGCCCGAGTTCTGGCTCAATAGTCCAGAACTTAAAAAGGCAAAAGTCAGGAAGAAAAAGTTCAATAATTAAACAAAATGACAGTCGGGAATAACAAAGAGTGTTGAATGAAAGAAATAGATAGAGAGGTATACAGAAAATAGAATGAACTTTTAGAAAATGTCAATTAGGCAATATTAAATTGAAACAAGCCATATAATAAATAAGGACATATACTGTGGTTCAATAGTCCAAATTTGCCATGGGTTAGCTGCAGGGGCCGGATCCCAGCTAGCGGTAGTCCTGAGGACTAGTGCACCGTGTCGCTTAGGCTTTTACGCCTTGTTGTCAGAAGGACCCTTTCGGCTTGTACCCATACCAAATTCTTTGTAAGGAATCACAATATACACGATATTTACGCAGGTGAGTTTCAATTTATGACTGCTTCATCTAAGATTCCAAGTTCACGACAAAGAAAATTGAAGCGCTCTTCGGATAGTGGCTTAGTAAAGAAGTCTGCCAGCTGATGATCAGTGTCAATAAATTCTAAGTTAATCGTGCCATTTTGCTGATGATCACGCAAAAAGTGGTGTCTGATCTCAATGTGTTTAGTGCGTGAGTGACAGACAGGGTTCTTAGTCAAATTGATGGCACTAGTATTGTCACAGAATATAGGAATATGCATGAAAGATAACTTATAGTCTTCAAGGGTTTGCTTCATCCACAGAATCTGTGCACAACAACGCCCAGCTGCTATATATTCAGCTTCTGTTGTGGATAGTGCGACAGAGTTCTGCTTCTTGCTAAACCATGAGACTAGAGCCTTTCCTAACAAATGACACGTGCCGCTCGTACTTTTACGGTCGACCTTGCATCCAGCAAAGTCAGCATCAGAGTAACCGATGAGGTCAAATGATGTTGACTTGGGATACCATAGGCCCACTGTAACCGTACCCTTAAGGTATCGAAAGATACGCTTAACCGCGGTCATGTGAGATTCCTTAGGATTTGCTTGATATCTAGCACATAGGCAAACACTAAACATGATATCGGGGCGACTAGCAGTTAAATAAAGTAAGCTGCCTATCATACCTCGATACTTACGTTGATCAACAGGTTTGCCGCTCTCATCTGGTTCGAGTTTGGTTGAAGTAGCCATTGGCGTGCTAATTGGTTTGACGTTGTCAAGGTCGAACTTCTTCAGCATGTCCTTGGTATACTTCGATTGACAGATGAAAGTTCCATTTGCCAGTTGCTTTACTTGCAGGCCAAGAAAGTAGTTGAGCTCTCCCATCATGCTCATCTCAAATTCTGTCTGCATACACTTGGCAAATTCTTGACAAAGAGTTTCATCAGTAGATCCAAAAATAATATCATCAACATAAATTTGAATTAATAGAATGGTGTCTTTGAAAGATTTGATAAACAGTGTAGTGTCAATTTTCCCTTTAGAAAAACCTTTCTCAAGCAGGAAGCTGCTTAGCCTTTCATACCAAGCTCTGGGAGCTTGTTTAAGGCCATAAAGCGCTTTCTTTAGCTTGAACACGTGGTCGGGAAATTTGTGATTTTCAAAGCCAGGGGGTTGTTTGACATAAACTTCCTCCTTAATAAAGCCATTCAAGAAAGCACTTTTAACATCCATTTGAAATAATTTAAAGTTCTGATGATTAGCAAAAACACAAAGCATCCGAATGGATTCAAGTCTAGCAACAGGAGCATATGTCTCATCGTAGTCGATACCTTCCTCTTGGTTGTATCCTTGAGCTACTAGACGAGCTTTGTTACGTGTGACTGAACCATCTTCATTTACTTTGTTTCTAAACACCCATTTGGTACCAATTATTGAATGATTGGCCGGTTTAGGAACTAGTTCCCATACTTGGCTTCTTTCAAATTGGTTGAGTTCTTCTTGCATAGCAGAGATCCAAAATTCATCAGTAAAAGCTTCAGAAATGTTTTTAGGCTCTACTTGTGAAATGAAGGCAGTGCTAGCAACAGAGTCTCTTAATGATGATCTAGTAGTAACTCCACGTGACACTTCACCTATGACTAAATTTTCTGGATGTGAAGGTTTGAATGAGAATTTCTTAGGCAAACCCTCCAGAGAATTAGTTTCAGTTGAAGTATTCATTGGAGTAGAGGAAGTTGATGGCACAACATCATCATCAAGAGTACTTACTGCACTGTTATCTTCATCAAAAGTCACATTTGTTGACTCCTCCACAATAAGTGAGCGTTTATTGAAAACTCTATATCCCTTACTTTTGGCAGCATAACCAAGAAAGATACCATCGTCAGCTTTGGCATCAAATTTGCCTAAGTTGTCTTTGGTGTTAAGGATAAAACATCTGCAGCCAAAAACTCTGAAATAAGAAATATTTGGGGTTCTCCCAAACCAAAGCTCATAGGGTGTTTTCTTCGAAATGGGACGAATAAGCACCCTATTTAAAATGTGGCATGCTGTACTTACAGCTTCTGCCCAAAAATATTTCGGAAGAGAAAATTTATTCAACATGACTCTAGCCATATCGCCAAGAGTCCTATTCTTCCGCTCCACAACACCATTTTGTTGAGGAGTTCTAGGACAGGAAAATTCATGATCAATACCATTTGCATTACAAAAACTTTCAAAATCTGAATTTACGAATTCGCCTCCATGATCACTTCGGATTCGAGTAATCATGTAGCCTTTTTCGTTTTGAACTTTATTTACAAAAACTTTGAAAACAGAGATAGCATCGCTTTTATTAGCGAGAAAGAAAACCCAAGTAAATCTCGAAAAATCATCAATAATAACAAAAGCATATAGTTTGCCACCAAGGCTAGCTATTCTACTAGGACCAAATAAATCCATATGGAGTAATTGCAAGGGTCTAGTAGTACTTACAGAGTTGATGGAATGAAATGAGGATTTAGTTGCCTTGTTAAGTTCACATTCGGCACATACCGTGTCCTTTTTGAATGTGATGTCAGGCAATCCTCTCACTAGCTTCTTGGTAGAAAGCCTGGATATAGCATCCATGTTGGCATGACCGAGACGCTGGTGCCATAGTAGTCGTTCGTCTTTGTGTGCATATAAACATCTACCTGCATGGTTAGTATTTATAGAGAGATAGAAAATATAGATATTGTCCTCTCTTTTCCCTTCAAAAGCAATGTCTCCTGTTGACCTATCGTAGATGTAGCAACAGTTTTGTCCAAAGTTAATATCATATCCATGATCAGCAAGATGGCTAATGCTGAGCAGGTTATGCTTTAACTCGGTCACTAGGCAGACATTCTTTATAACAGGAGAAGGAGGATGACCAATGATACCGTTACCTATTATATGCCCTTTGAAATTGTTACCGAAGGATACGTATCCTTCTCTTTTCATCGATAGTGATGCAAAAAGATTTGCGTCTCCCGTCATATGTCGCGAGCATCCACTATCGAGAATCCACTTACTCTCAGTTGAGGAGGAAAGGTCCACCTACATCAAGAGTAGATGTGACCTTTGGTACCCATTTTCTTGAGGGTCCTGAAAAGTTAGTTTTTGGAAACCAAGCATATATTTTCTTGTCTACCAGTCTTCTAACTCTACACTGTGGTGAAATGTGTCCATGTTTTCCACAGTAAGTACAGATGGCATTTTTATTTATACTAGGAGCATGAGAATGATATCTATGAGCAACAGGATGAGGATGATATGGAGAATTAGCATGGTAATGATGACTATGCTTAGAGTGAGTGGCATGATGATGATGTCTGTGTGTCATAGCATGATGATATTGACTGTGAGGAGTGGCATGCTGAAATTGTCTATATGGCATAGTGTGATGTTGTGGCATGATATGATGATTTTGCTTATGTGGCATAACATGATGATTTTGTCTACGTGGCATGGCATGTTGATGAGGTATGGTATGATGACTTTGTCTATGTGTAGAGTGATATTGGTTGTGTCTTTGTGCAATATGATGAGTATGAGGAGTATTTTTACGTGCATGTGGTTTGTGAAAGTTTGTGTAAATAAAAGCATGGTTATGTGCTGTATGAGGGTGACGTGGTTGACTAGCATGAGTGGTGTTGTGCTCATGTGATTGGGTTTGAGGTTTAGCCACCTGTTTTCCCAATTTGATTTCTAATCTTTTAGAAACAGCTTGTAATTCATCAACTTTAATATTCAAGCCATAGATCTTAGTCAGAGAAATCTTGTGTCTACTCTTTTCTTCAGCAAGCAATGTATTGAGAGTAGTGATTTCTTGAGTTTGTTGCTCAATGCGTGCTTCAGCATCATGTAAGCTTAATTTAAGCTTCGATACTTCATCAGTGTCATTTGTGGGAGATGTGTTTCTAACATTATTAAGAAGCAAGGAAATTCTTTGTATCTCATCTTCTAGACTTTTGATTTTGTCCTTGGCATGCTTGTATTTACCGATAATCTTTTTGTGATCATCAAGTAAATCGGTGAAGGCATCGCCAAGTTCATCAAAAGAGAAGTCATCTAAAGTTTCGTTTGATACCTTGGTGGAATTTGCCATGAGGCAAACATTTGCTTTGTCTTGAGGAGAGTTCTTTTCTTCCTCGGAGTCACTTGCTTCGCTTTCATGCCAAATGCTTGTGTTGGCATATCTTTTTGATGAGTTCTTCTTGTAGGGCTTTTCATACCGGTTGCTCTTCTTTAAGAGCGGACAGTCTCTTCTGACGTGTCCAGTCTTTTTGCAACCATAGCAAGTTGGCTCTTCTTCATCGTCTTCTTGTGGTTCCTTCTTTCTTTGATTGAAGCGAAGGAATTTCTTGAAGTTACGTACCATGAGAGCTTGGTCTTCATCATCTGAAATATCGTCTTCAGTCTCATCGTGATCAACCTTTCGTCGATGGACTTTGAGTGCTATCTCCCTGGTCTTCGGAGCAGGCTCTTCGAAGTCCTTGAGGTCAAGCTCGTGAGTCATGAGCTTGCCCATCAAAGTCTCCATAGACATACTTGTGAGATCATTTCCTTCTATGATGGCTGTCACCTTAGGGTTCCAAATCTTTGGTAACCCTCTGAGTAGCTTGCGGATCTTCTCATGGTTTGAGTACTGCTTACCGAGCGAGGATAACGGGTTGATGATGTCGAGGAATCTTGTAAACATTTGAGTGATCGTCTCATTTGGCTTCATCTTGAAGGCTTCGTACTCTTGAGTGAGACGGCTTATCTTTGATTCCTTGACTTGAGTGGTTCCTTCATGCGTCACTTCCAGAAGTCTCCATACTTCATGAGCAGTGGTGCATGTAGAGACCCTGTTAAACTCGTTCCTGTCTATAGCACAGAATAAAGCATTAATAGCCCTAGCATCTAGACTTGCCTGTTTCTTCTCCTCGACAGAATATTTGTCGTGTGGCTTCTCAGTGAGGTCACCATCGACAACTATTCTGGCGGGCTTTTTGTAACCGTCAGTTACGACAGTCCACAGGTCAAAGTCTAGAGACTTCAGATAAAAACTCATCCTTGTTTTCCAATATGTGTAGTTAGTCCCATCAAATAGGGGAGGCCTATGAGTGGACTGACCTTCACCATGATTGGAGATCAAGGATTGTGTGGTTGCCATGGATCAGCTCTTAGGATGTTAGTCCTTATAAAGAGAACAGAGCTCTGATACCAATTGAAGAACAGTTTGGCAACTCTAGAGGGGGGGTGAATAGAGTATATATGTATAATGACCAATAAAAAATTAACTCTTTCACTAACAATGAATAGTCAGAGTAAAATGCGGAATGTAAATGAAAGACAAGAGAGCATACGCAAACACAGCAATTTTAACCTGGTTTCCCTCGTGGAGGACTAGTCCAGGCCTGAGAACTCTAGCTCAGGATTAAATCCACTATTTGTGAAATAGTAGCTTACAACCCGTGCCTTTTCTTCAGAAGAGCACGTCAACTTCTTACAGAGAATCGCAGTGGCGATTTGCTTGGAATTGTCCAAGCGATTTCTTCACTCTTGCACAAGAATCCTAAATGAGAGATGCTGAGCACTCGAGACTTAGGAGGCTTGTGGCTAGTAGATGGGAAGGGTATGGCTTATAGAGCTTGTAGGAGAGAAGAGAAGAGAAGATTGAGTGATTCAAAATGAGAGAATTCATGCCCTATTTATACTGATTTTAGGGACAGAATTCGGCCAGAATTCGGGTAAGGAAATTCAAAAATTTGGCCGTTGGACAGCTAGCAAACAGCTAACCCTAAAATTAGGGTTCCTGATTTCTAGGGGACAGAGTTCGGCCCGAACTCTGTGTGGAGGCAGAGTTCGGCCCGAACTCTGTCTCCAGAGCACAGAATGGTCCTAAGAGGGACTTGTGGGCAATTTGGTTTTGGTGGAGCTTGGGATTTTGGGTAGGCTTGTATACTAAGTTCCAAGAGCTCAGCATAACTCAGAGTACATAAATCTAGACTCAATGAAATCATAAAATACAGACTCCAGAACACACTGAGAGCTGAAGACTGAGCTGTCATCTGTCTTGAACTGAATGCAGTCGTCGTGTGTCGTATTGAATTTATACAAGTATTATTTGGTCAATATAGTCAATATTTGGTTGACTGTGACTTTGTGTCAACATTATGTACCCGCCGGTACCGCTGAACTCACATTCTCCAAATCTAAGATTATTGAGTTATGTACCCGCCGGTACCTCTGAACTCGCATTCACAGTCTTTCTCTAAATATCCCAGATTATTGAGTTATGTACCCGCCGATACCGCTGAACTCGCATTCACAATATCCTAGATTGCTAAGTTATGTACCCGCAGGTGCCTCTGAACTTACATTCTGGTCACTTTTTTAGATAGTAAGTCATGTATGACCATACCTCTGAACTTATTCTTCTGAAAGGGCTCCTCCCTCATAATCTACTACCCGTACTTTCAGTACACAAAAAGGGTAATAGATCCACAAAATTTCCAAAACGACCACGTCGATGTTACTTCTGAGTCGTTTCACTTCCGCCAAAAACAAATCATCCCTCCATAGAACTTCCATGTCCTCATTACCTCTGAGTCATTCTATGTACCCCTTCATGGAGCCCACTCCTGCCATGTCCTCATTACCTCTGAGTGGGAAGGCTCCATTGAAGAAACCCTCATATTTGCCATGTCCTCATTACCTCTGAGTAAGTATATTGGTTTTCTCTCTCGTCTTATTATCCGTATCCTGAACCAGGGTACGCCAAGGATAATAGGCCCATAAATGTCCTCTGTTGACCACAAATATCCTCCGTTGAGTCCACTCCTACCATGTCCTCATTACCTCTGAGTAGGAAGACTCTGCGGTAACACCCCCATACTTGCCATGTCCTTATTACCTATGAGTAAGTATGTTGGTTTTCTCTCTCATCTTATTATCCGTATCCTGAACCAGGGTACGCCAAGGATAATAGGTCCACAAAAAGTCTCCCATTGGGACAAGTACTACAAGCAAAGAACGGAGCGAATGTATTCCGTTCAAAATCTGTTATATTCACATGATTACATATCATGAGCAAGCCAGAAAAGTTCTCTATTATTTCATTCAGATAAGAAGGAAAGAGATTACATCGATATCCAAAAGAAGCAAGACATAAACCGCAGCCAAAGACAGACAGAAGTATCAAAATAAAGACGGACATTTTTGAGAGCCCACGAATCCTAGTTGTGGGGACGCATATACCAATCCCTCAACCATTTTGCATATGAAGGATGTACTTGAATAAGATCCTCGTCTGAAATAGGAAGATCAGAACACCCAGTGCTACCGCCGTCAGACTGGGGCTCCTACTTTACAGCAATGAGCGCCAGCTCTCCTTTTTGTTCCTCCGCTTCTGGTGTTACCTCCTACTTAACAAGTGATAATTCTTGTTTGAAAGGGGGCAGCAACTCTTCCTTCACAATGATCTCAGCCTTCGGCATGGTTGCTGCAAGAATCAAAGATAAAAAGAAACAAAGTCAAAAGATGGTCAGAGCCTTATACGGCATAGTCCAAAAGGGGAACTCATGCGGCTCGATGCAGCACAGCCTCAGGCAGCCCAATTTAGATGAGCTTATTCGGGCTCGATTCAGAGGGACTCATGCGGATCTGATCGACAGGTCATTATGCGATTCGGTTTATGAAGTGCTCATGCGGCCCACTAAGACAACTCCCATGCGGCTCGGACGTGGGGTATCCCTATGCGGCTTGGTCAGCCTATACGATTCGAACAGTTTGCATTAAAGGCTTGTGCATAAAGCATGCAACAAAGCCATTGTTAGGATTTTGAAGTATAAGACTTTCTCAAATCCTTATCCTTAACAGCAGGATGAACATCGGAGTGATCTTCGGGTGCCGCAGCCGACGTCGAGGCCACGCCCTTACCCTTCGTCGCAGCCTTCGCCGTAACCTTGGAAGACTTGGAAGCCATGGCTGATGATCAGAAAAGAAAGATGAAGACAAGAAAGCTAGGGCAAGAACAGAAAGTAAAGAAGTCTTCTTTCCAAGAATACGCTGCTATTTATAGACGAAGCCCATAGACCGACGCATCGATCTATGTGCAATGAACCGACTCTTCGGTTATCAAGGCGATCCGATTATTCAAGACTAAACTCTTGGGATCCTTCCCCCAAAAAGACGGCTCAAATCAAAGGCAATCAATGCAAAGATCTGCACACATGGCAAGGAGCCTATGCGGCTCAGATGGCCATGCGGCTGAGGAGGCCATGCGGCTCAGAAATCCATGTGGCAGAGGAGGCCATGCGGCTTAGACATCCATGCGGCCAGAACATCCTATGCGGCCTGAAGAATTTTTACATGGCCATGCTTCTTATTCAAAGTATTTTAATTTTGCAAATTGAAAACTTTGAAGGGGGTCTTGTAGAAGCATGGAAAAGAATAAAGAAAGACCTATACGGCTCAGGATCCCCATACGGCTCAGAAGTCCATGCAGTTCAGGGGTCCATGCAGCTAGAATAGATCTATGCGGCTCAGAAAGAAGCCACGTGACCTTCAAACAGTTCTTCTCTACAGGCGGCTGTATTTAATGCCCTAATGACTGCTCTGACAAAAAATAGCTATGACAGCTCTGACATAAAGACGCAATAATGACTGACATGATGGCATGTTTATGGAAAAGAGGAGAAAATTTCCTTACGACTGGCAAAATCTACCAAATCTTGAGGCCACTCCATGCGGCTGCCCATCTGTATGCGGATGCCTGTCCGTGTCCCCATGCGGCTGCCTATCTGTATACGGCTGCCTATCCCTATGCGGCTGTCCATCTGTATGCGGCTGCCTATCCCCATGCAGCTGCTCCTCTGCATGTGGCTGCCTATCCCCATACGGCTGCCCCTCTGTATACGGCAGCCTATTTCTATGCGGCTGCCCATCCCCATGCAGCTGTCCATCCACATACGGCTGTATGTTTAATGCGACCGAGAGGACCCCCCCATATGCGGCTCAGCTAGGATGACCCAGTTGAGACACGTGGCGCTCTTCGCTACAATTGAGACACATGGCAGTCTTATCTTCCCCAGAATTATGGGTGCTAACAAATCCTAACAAAATCAGATTTGTTGAGATCGTCATAATGGCCCAGATCAAATCAAATCAAGCAAGTTGGACACGTGGCAGGCTATCACAAATCACAAAGATTCATGGCAATTAACATTTATTGCCCACAGAGATTTGATGCAATCTACATTAATTACCTAGATTTGCTACAATCAGAATGAAGGGCCCAGATTAATTGATCTTTAACCACCGACTTACCAAAGAGGCAATCATTGCAAACCCTAATGATCGTATCCCACTCCTATAAATAGCAAGGTGCCATTCCCTTGTAAAAGGGGGAGGATTTTCTAGAGTACTAGAGCACCGGAGGAGAGCAGAGAAAAAGAGAAAGAGCACTACGGAGACATCCAGAGATCCAGCAACTGAAGGCGCAAGGGAGTCTCCCCACATGTCTAAGAGCATTTCTTCACCGGAGCCAAGGTTGCATCCGATCGTCCAAGGAGTAAGGCAGAGCTGCCGTCGCTTTCCCGAGCCTCTACCATCACCCCCCAGAATCTAAAATAAATAATTATACTTAGATTGTTGTACCTAGATTTTTGTCCCTAGGCTTTCTTTGTACAAGCGAGTTTGTATTATGAAGTAAAAGTCCAGTCCTCCGATATAATTGTTTTGTTCTTTTATAATTCATGGAAAACACTTGGTCTTCCTTACCAGGGCTAATACACTAGTCAGAGCACGCCATTGCACTTTTTGTGCCACAATTTCTAGTCACCTTGTATTCCAAAACTCAACCATGGCTAAAATTATTTACCGCAATAATTAACTAAATAATTATTTATAAAAAAATTAAAAATCACCATTTAATACAAATAAATAAATAAAAGAAAATATATTATCAAAATTTCTGGAAGAGGGGTTACAGTATGTCATTCTTGCACTTTTCTTCGGATGAGATTTTTTGGCTTCAATTTTACGTGCAACTTGGAAGCTGACTTCCATCGTGTATTCCCTTGTAGATAAGGAGAGGGAACAAAGCACGGAGGTTGCTCTCGATACCGGGGCTAGACAGGAAGCTGCCCTTGGTTCTCCCAGTAAACCGGTATCGGTTACTGGAGAAGTTCTTGATCGGCCCGTTGAGACGACCATTATTAAATCTACTTCGGGTCTAGCTGGGACCGTAGAAGGCAAGCAGCCTGATGCTGCTTTGGCTGATGTTGACAGTGAGCGACCTGGGTCCGCTCTCATTTCCCCAGTTCCAGCTGATTCTGAGCCGGCATGAGGTATGAACTTACAACTCCTTCTTTAAGTAAGTTTTTTTGTTACTGATATGTATATTGCATTATTTGTCAGGTTCAGCTTCCTTCCAAGTACCTCTCCCTGGGACAGAAGATCCTCATCAAGCTTCATCTCCAACGACATCTTTTGAAGATGATGAGATGACTCAGGAAGTCATAAGGGCTTTCTACTCTGTTTTGAAAGTAAAACTTTCTGGAGTTTTGAACCGAAACGCCGACTTCGGGCCTGTGAAGGCTGTCGCTGAATGCCAGGTGACAGCTGTTGAAAGCAATACCGGCAATGAAGAGCGAGCTAATGCTTTAAGGATGGTCATGGCTGACCTGGAAAATCAAGTAGCCAAACTCCAAGAGGTCATTCAGCGAAGCCCAACATAATTGCCTCTTGAGGAGGACGTGGCTCTAATTGTGGCTATTGAGGAGGAGAAAGCTACCTTTCAGGCAAGGAAGAAGGCGCTGGCTAAAGAGATCAGTGAGCTGCCTGATCAATATAAACAGTTTGATGCTGCAGGTAGGGCTCGTATTGCCTCAAAGAATAAGCTGGCCATCCAGATTGCTGAAAAGTACAATCAGATTGTGCAGCTTCGCAAAGAGATTGCTCAGCTTGAGGCTGACTTGCGAACAGTTATATCTGAGCAGGAAGACTACATGGTACAGGCTGCTGTGACTGCCACAACTTCAGACCAATTAAAGGCTCAGCTGGTGAAGTTGGAAGATGAGCATATGAAACTGATTCCTTTTAAGGATGAAGCTGCTCGACAGAAAGAAGCACGTCGTCGTGCCACTGTCAAATCTTAAGCTAAAATCAAGGCTTTGAGGGATAGCATCAATCGATTGTGTATTCCTTAAGTCTTTTGTTTGTAACTGTCTGTTTTAGCCGTCAAGACTCTTGTATCTTTTTCTTTTCTCCGTCTTTTGATAGACGTTTTTAATAAAGAATCTTTTGGCTTTCAAAATTTATGAATGAAGCTTGTGAAATATCATAACTAGAGGTAATATGGACGTAGTAAGGATATTTCTGGTAGGTTTTCCGCTGGAGAATTTGATGTAGACTAATTATTCGTTTTATATTCAAGGTTCTTGAATATAGATAATAAGTTGAAAGAAGCTGCTAATAGAGGTAATATGGACATAATAACAGAGGATGTTCTCTATCTGACCAGAGGTAATATGGACGTAGATGGATATATAACATTAGGTACGAGTGAATAATTCAGAGGTAATATGGACGTGATTATCTTTGATGAATGCTTTGCTCAGAGGTTATATGAACGTGGCAAAACGTTTCTTAACTATCCCACTGGAGAAATAATTATCGAAAAATAGTTCAGAAGAAATATGGACGTGACTTGTTTTTGTCAGACCAAGTTTGGGCAGAGTCCAAAATAGAGATAATTCTACTGGGGAATCTTTTTAAAGGACCTATTATCCATGGCGTATTCAAGACTCTTAAAATACGGATAATATTTAGATGATTTTTTTTGAATCACATAAACATTGCACTGTACATTTACATGACTGAAACAGGGTATATGTGAACGCTATTCACGAAGGTTACACATAATCTTCTTCAGGAACTTACCGTTGATCGGCATCATGAGCAAGTCACCATCAGGCTTGCTTAGTCTTTACGCTCTGTTAGAATACACTAACTCTATAACGAAATGACCTTCTCATTTAGGTTGGAATTTTTCTTTTGTCTTGTGCGTCATGACCATTGGTCTTCACCTTTTTATTAAAGGCTCTGGAATGGCGTGCATGGTATAGCTCAATACGCTGTTGAGCTAATAAGCATTTTTTGTCTAGCATTTCCAGCTCTTGTAGTCGCAGATGGTAACTTTCTTCGACAGTCAACTTACTGGCTAAGGCTACTCGAAAAGTGGGAATATGGATTTCTAGGGAAAGAAATGTTTCACTCCCATAAACCAGATAGAATGGCATACTACCTGTTGGAGTCAGGACCGTTGTACGATAGGCCCAGAGACATTCGTCGAGCTTCTCATTCCAATCGCGTTTGTTTGAAGACACGAACTTCTTGAGAAGTTTGATGATAGTCTTATTGAAGGCTTCTGTTAACCCATTAGCCGCTGGATTGTAAGCAGTAGAGGCTACATTCTGAATTCGATTCTTATCGCAGAACCGATAGAATGTATGACTCGTAAATTGTGGACCATTATCATGGATGATCCTGCGAGGTAGGCCGAAGCGGTAGATGATGTGATGTTTGATTAAACTGATCACGTTTGACATCTTTACTTCGGTGAGCGGTATAGCTTCCGCCCATTTGGAGAAGTAATCGGTTATAGCTAGGATAAACCGACGTCTTCTGGAGGATGGCGGGCTGATTGGGCCTATGACGTCCATACCCCAGGCTTCAAAAGGCCAAGATGCCGCCATCGGGTGTAGAAACTTCGAAAGTTGATAAATGAAGTTGGCATAGAACTGACAAGCCCTACACTTCTTTGCATATTCAACAGGATCTGCTATCATCTTGGGCCAATAACAACCCATTTATCTGAGGCGATCTTGTAATTTAGGGCCTGGTTGATGTGTACCATAAATTCTGTCATGAGCCTCATGGAGTGCATGTTTGACTTCTTTATTTAATAAACATCGTAATAGTATCCCGTCGTAAGAGCGTCGGTACAGCATTTTGGTAGCTGTATCATAGTAAAATCTGAGGGATCGGCTTTAGAATAACACTGCTTCCTTTGGGTCCTCAGGGAGGATTTCGTAGACGGCGTAGTCTATAAAAAAAAATCTCCAGTCTTTAACATTGATGTTTGTTTCTGTTGCATAACTGTGATAAATATGCAAGACATCTTTCACACAGAATAGCTCTCGACCAGACACTGTAATCGAATGCTGAGTATTGGTAGGGACGGTCAAGGAAGCAGCAAGACCAGCTAAAGCATCTGCTTCTATATTCTGTAATCGAGGCACGTGCTCGATGAAGAATCCAGCAAAAGTAAAAGCTAATTCGATTATCGCTTTATGATATGGGATGAGATCTTCATGACGAACTTTATAATCCCCTCGGACCTGACTAACTATTAGCTTAGAATCGTCGTAATCTTCTAGATAGTCAACTCCCAGTTGTTTTGCTAGTTGAAGGCCGATCAGTAGGGCATTATATTCGGCCACGTTGTTAGTATAAGGTTCTACGAGAGAATATGCACGGTGTATAACCAGATGGTCGGGTGACACAAGCACGATGCCTACTCCGACCACGATAATTCCCTTAGGTCCTGTCCTTGATGCACCGTCAAAGAACATTCGCCAAATGGGGATTTCCTCAGTTGCGGTGTTAGACTCCACTACTTCATCCGGGATTTCATCGTAGAGTTTAGAAGATTCTGGCATCGGATGAGATGGTAAGAAATCAGCTAATGCTTAGCCTTTTACTACCTTCTGAGGAACGAACAACATATCGTATGGAGTCAACAACATTGCCCATATAGCTAAATGGGAATTAAGAGAATCCGGTTTAGTCATGAGTATTCTGAGAGGATTAACTTTAGATATGATGTGGATAGTCTATCCAGACACATAGTGATGTGTCTTCTGGATAGAAAATACCAGTACGAGACATTCTTTTTCCATAGGTGTGTATCTATGCTCGGCACCCACTATCGTGCGGCTGAGGTAGTAGATTGTCTGTTCATGGCCGCCTTCATTCTTCTGAGCTAATAGGGCACCAAGGGAATGATCTATAGTGCGGATATATAACAAAAAATGCTTTTCCATTATTGGAGCCACCAATACTGGAGGGCTTATGAGATACTTCTTGATGTCGTCAAATATGTGTTGACATTTTTCAGTCCAGACGAAAGATACTCCTTTCTTCATGAGCCAAGTAAACGGTTGACACCTTTCAGAAAGATTTGAAATGAATCGTCTGATGTAGGCTAGCCTTTCTTGAAGTCCGCGTAGCTCTTTGAGATTTTTTGGGGGGACCCATATCGAGGATAGCTTTCACTTTCTCTGGGTCAAGATGTATACCTTTTGAAGTGATAACAAAACCAAGGAACTTGCCGCTGGAGACTCCCAGAAAAGACTTGGCTGGATTCATCTTGAGTTGGTGTGCACGCATTTGTTTGAACACCGTTCTCAAATCTTGGAGGAGGTTGCCCTTCAGACGACTTTTAGCTGTAATATCGTCTACGTAGCATTCTACTGTTTTGGTAAATGATCACAAAAAATTGTGTTCATAGCTCGCTGGTATGTCGTGTTGACACGAAATCACAGTCAACCAAATATTGATAAAATTGATAATATAATACTTATCATAATTCAATATGACACATCAAGACAGAACTCAGTACAAGACGGACGTTGGCTCTTACCTGCAGCGTACTTAGTCTTTGAGTCTGTATTTTTACTTTTTTGAGTCTAGATAAATATAAACTAAGTCGAACTTAGTAGTTTGGGCCTATACCTATATCCAAACCACAAACCAAAAGCTCCAGCAAACCAAACTAGTCCACATAGCCCATTTAAGCAATTCTGTCTCCTGGAGACAGAGTTCGGGCCAAATTCTGTCCTCTAAATTACAGGACCCTAATTTTTAGGGTTTGCTGTATGCTAGTTGTCCAACGGCCAAAAATTTAAATTCTTGACACAGAATTCTGGCCGAATTCTGTCTACCCAGAACCCTATAGATAGACCTTGAATTCTATCATTTTTAATCATACAATCTTCTCTTCTCTTCTCTCTAAACAGCCTTATACAAGCCTTACCCTTCTCATCTACTAGCCACAAGCTCTCTAAGCCTCAAAGTGCTCAGTGCTCTTCAGCTAGAAGTTTGTGCAAGAGTCAAAAAAGTCGCTTAGAAAATTCCAAGCATCGCCACTGCGATCTCTGTAAGAAGTTGACGTGCTCTTCTGAAGAAAAGGCGCAGGGTGTAACTGCTATTTCACAAATGGTGGATTTAATCCTTAGCTAGAGTTCTCATGCCTGGGCTAGTCCTCCATGAGGGAAACTAGGTTAAAATCGGCTGTATTTGCGTATGTTTTCTTGCTCTTTATAATATCCGTATTTACTCTGATTATTTACTGTTGGTGAAAGAGTTTAAATTTTTAATTGGCTATTATTGTCATAAACTCTATTCACCCCACTCTAGAGTTGCCTACTTGTTCTTCATGTCGCCCCTGCATTTTTTAATCCGAAGGGCATCACCGTATAGCAGTATACCCCCAACGGTGTTCGAAAATATGTGTGTTTCTTATCGTTGGGGAACATCTTAATCTAGTTGTAGCCTGAGAACCCATCCATGAAAGATATTCGTTCGAAGCCGCAAGTATTGTCGATCATTACGTCGGTAATCGGTAGAAGAAACTCATCTTTCGGACATGCAGAGTTTAAATCATGGTAATCGATACAGACTCAAACTTTACCATTCTTTTTTATAACTGGAACAATATTAGCGACCCAGTCAGGGTGTTGTTCTTCTCGAATGAACCCGCTTGAAAAAAGCTACTTAACTTCACTCTCGATGGCCTCCATGATATCTGGTCGGAACCGTCGTTGTTGCTGCTTCACTGGCTTAGCTTTGGACGAGATATTTAGGCGGTACATAGCAACTTTTGGTTCCAATCCTGGCATGTCTTCATAGCTCATGTAAAGACGTCAATGTATTCTCTTATAAGCTGTATAAGAGATTGTCGTTCTTTGCCAGACAGACTTTTGCTGATTAAGATTGGTTTAAAACATGATTCATCTCCTAAATTAACTTAGACGACTTCGTCTTCAGTAGGTGGTTTACGTTGTTCGAAACATAACTCCTATCTAGTATCCATCTTTTGAGCCCATTGTTCAAGCTCGATTGATTGAACATCGTCTACAATTTGGTCAACTGACACCATATTGATGGACAAGATTGCTTTGAACATGTCTCCAATGCTGGAGTCTGAATCCCAGAGGCAGGAATCAGAAGAATGAGAACAACGATCCACTTCGATGTTTGATCCTTCAGGAGTTGTTGGAGGAGTAACGTAGCCCAAACCAATACCATTTTGTTGATAATAGTTCTCGGGTTTGCCGGGAGGAGCAAAGTGACGTATTGGCAATCGTCGCCCTTTATCGTAGTTTAGTCCCTGGTCGCTTTTTATATCATATCCCTTGTTCTGGATGATATTCTTGGCCTGCCAACTATATCAGTATAGTTGCATTTTTCCAGAATCATAGTCAGCTTCAGTGTTGTGGTTAGGAGAAGTAGAGTCTAGAACGAACTTTCTTTCGCCAATTATTCGATCGAAGGTGATCAATTCTTCACCCTTCGTTCTAGTGGATATCTTCTGGCCATACTTTTTCCCACAGACGAGGCGTCATGACCGACATGTAGAGAAGTGGTCCTATGCCATGCTCTAGGGCGTATATCGTATCTATGTACTGGTTTACTAATTGGTAGACATCGGAGTAATTCAAAGATAAACCTTTACTTAGGAAATATACAAGTTCTTCTTCAGGGATAACATCATCCACTAAAGGTACATTATTTTGAGTATTGATATACTCATTGAGGGGATCACTGTCTGGAACAGGAGCTACAGACTTGGCCAAGTTCACCACAAAGGATAACTCTTCAGGATTGGGAGGACGGACTTCAGCAGGTTCTACCCGAGTTGTTTTGCGGAGAGTGATGGACAATGGTTTGACCTTATCAGGATTCTTTTTTTTGACCCAGATTGTGAGAGGATTTGGAGTACATTTTGGAGTAGTACGTTCTTTGACTCGGATAGACAGGGGACCATCACTGGCGGATGAACTCACATCATCTTCATCGTCAGCTTCGTTGCCATCATCCTTAGAGGGCTGAGATTGGTAAAGTACCGAATCTCTATAGTCGGCTTCAATACCCTAAAAAGGATCGACATCGGCAAATTCTGTCTTTACGATGCCATCGCTGTTGACGTACTTGAAGTACTGGTAAAGGGTAGAAGGAATGATCATGTTCTCGTGTATCCATGGACGTCCTAACAAGATGTTGTAGGACACATTGGCGTCGATTACATAGCAAGAAACCTCTGTTCGAAGATCACGAATCTGGCACTTAAGACGGATCTTGTCCAGCGGGTGGCTTCTTCCAGCATTGAAAGCCATGATAGTTGTATTGGTTGCAGACAGCTTGTACAGAGGGATCCCTAGAATTTGGAGTAGACTTCTAGGAATGATGCCGAGGAAGGAACCTGGATCGATATGCATCTGATCCACCTTAATCGCCCCGATATACCCTATATAGTATAGAGGTCTATCATGACGATTGTTTTAGAGTAGCATGTCCTCTTGTGAAAAGATGATGTTAGGCACCACTTCCATAGTGCTATGACAGTGAGGACAGGAGACGGGATCTTCAGCAGGGGCTTTGACTTCAGTGAGATAAGATTCGGCATAGAGTAATGTCTCACTTAAGGCTTTTCGTGTCTCTTTGGAGAGTCGTAATAGATCGAACAAAGACAACCTAGCAGGTGTATTGGCCAGCTATGCTAGTATGACAAAGTTGTAAGGCCGATCCATGCCTTCGGGAGTTGGTGCCTTCAGAGACTTATCAAATCGCGTCTTCTTCTGCTTAGCTTTATTGGTAGTTGAGGAATTAGATGGACCAGCCTCTGAACTTGTGTGGGCAGCAGGAGCTTAAGAAGGTAATATATCTTCTTGTGCTAGGTCATAAGTCCGTAGGTAGGTCATCCCAGATCGCGTCTCACCAGATAAAACTTCATAAGCGGGAGAAGACACCATATGGCATGATTTATATTTCTTGCCCCTCTTTACTTTGGAAGACACCACCCCCTGCATCATTTCTTGCACAAGGTCTGGATGGACCCATATGATCTCACCACGTTCTATCGTGAGTGGCACCAACATTGAGTTGCGAGCTGGTGGAAGGTTGACGACTTTTATTATTGTCTTGGGGATTGGGACTACACCGTCTGGGATTTCTATGGGAGAAAATTCACCAAGTTGAAGAGAGATCATATTAGAAGATACGACCTTGTCTTCAGCTTCGAGGTTGATCACTTGGCTGTCGATAAGCTATTGTATCTTCTTCTTCAGGATGATGCAATCTTTGGTAGAGTGCTACACGAACTGATGATAAAGACAATACTTGGGATCGTTGAGTTGGTTCGCCTCTACAGGACTTCGTGGTGGAGGCAATGTCAGTTTATTACCCTTCATCAATGTGTAAAAATGGTAATAACATCATCTTCGTCAAAGGAGAAAGTTTTCTTAGGTTTGTCAGGAGCGCCCTGAGAATTGGAAGCTTCCTTAGAAGTGTCGACCTTCAAGACTTCTTTTCCTTTACCCCCACGGATACGGATAGTTTGGGAGTGCTTGCTTTTGTCTTCAGATTTGGGTGTCTTCAATCGCAGTAATTCCATATTAGGGACGTCATTTTCAGCAGCATCAGCAGCCCCGATAAAAGCAGGCCATGTATCATACTTATGTATACCCAGACAGAACTTTATTATAGAAAGGAAGTTATGTCGACAAGTATCCATAAGTTCTGAGTCTGGTATACCGAAGGGCATCTTCAATGCTAGTCGCCTGAAGCATTCGATGAAAGCAACAGTCCTCCTTTACTTAGTCTCGATGAGGGTGGACATACTAACATGCATGCCACTCTCATAAAACCTGTTGAAGAATAACCTCTCCAAGTCTTTAAAGGAATTAATACAACTGTCAGGCAGACTGCAGAACCATTCAAAAGCTACCCCCTGCAAGGTGCTAATGAATAGCTTTGACAAGAACGGATCGTACCTTGGTAAGTGTAGAGTCTGCGTGTTAAAGTATGTCGCGTTGGCGAGGAGAAGTCATCCTGTCAAATGAATTTAGCGTCAGTGGCTTGTAGTTAGGAGGGCAAGTAGCATTCTCCTATTCAGGAGGATAAGGTTGAGATATCCCAATTTTCTGAAGCTCGTCTTTGTGTGAGATAGTATCGAAGCGTGCAACAAAAGAATCAATTGTATCCTGCTGATTGAGCAGGTGTTGAGAAACGACTGCTGTATGGTTGTCAGACGTCGTTGGCGAAGGACCACCCCCAGCATTTACGAGATTTGGAGGAGGCACAATGGAATGATACTCCTTTTGTAGTGAAGGAGGGTTGTTGCTATGCGCCGGACTAACGTGTGCTGAAATGTTCGGTTAAGATATAGGAATAGCTCCAGCAGTTTGGACTGCCATGATACTGGTAAGTATATTAGAGATCTTGGCAAATGCCGTTTCAAGACTCTCTAGCCGCTTGTTGGTCTGATCATTGGCTTCTCCAGGTCTCTCTCCATCTGCCATGTACGTAGATAACATACGAGGATGATTAGAGGAGACAGTACAACTGCTGCTGATACTGTCTGTCTCTGAGTTGAAAAGACCCTCGTCTTCAAGCAGGGGAGGTAGATAGTCACCATCGGACTCGAAGAGATCATCGTCATCTGGGAGGCTACCCCCGGTGTGAAGGTCGTCTACTTTGGATTCTGAGGGAATACTACCCCCAGCTGAAGAATCATCACCCCCAGCTTGGGAGTCCTCAACTTCTATACGAAATCTCATCTTTGACCGAGTACCCATATAGAATCCTTCAGATGTAACAGCTCGTTGGCTATCTGTTGGTAGACTTCTTCTTCTTCTGTTCGTAGAACTAAAAGAAAATATTGGGTCAGTGGTCCACCTTCTTTGATTGGGGCTCCCGTTAGGAGGACCCCATGAAGCCATATTGAATGAAACACATAGCGACTTTTCATCATCAGAGCGATGCAGTCGTCGAAATACGGACTGCCTCTGAGGCACTTTTGTTGCTTTGGAGCAGCAACAGTTGATGACAATACTGGTGTACAGATATACGCCATGAATTGTAGTATCCTCCCTCACTTTACGCTTATGATTTATCATGTCGCATAAATCAGCGAAAGGAAGTTTTGCCTTAAAATCCTATGTCACATGCATCGTCGAGCTTTGTATATGGGTTTGTAAGGAGAGTTGGCACATCCGAACTTAGTTCACGTGCAAGGGCAACCCTCACACTATAAGTTCCGTAATGACCTTGAAGACAGCCTCGTGCTATACATGGTGGGGTCTGACTTTTTGCTGTGGGTGCATAGACCCTGGAGCATGCCCTTGGGAGCATGCTTTTCTGAAGTCCTGACAGCATGCCTGGCCCTCCAGGATGTGGGCACATAGAATGGGTCATCAGAGACTGAACGCATGGCCCAGGGCGCATAGCCTATCATAGACAGAAGTCCTCTGGCTAGAGTTATGCACCCACATACTGCCTTGGACGCATGACTCTGGGCGCATGCTTTGGAAAACAGTGCTGTTTTCTCCCAGTTTCGCTTTCTTCGTTTGTGAGCCTCGTTGAGTTTGTCCAGAGCGTCGAACACATCAATTCTTGGCATCGTAGTATTTTTTTTATCCTGTTTCGAGTGTTGAACACTCCGTTGTTGGTTGTACAAGAGGAAAGTCGCTGGGCTACTAGAGCCCGGAACGGTATGCGCCTTCTTTATGTCAGGAGCCTCTGTGGTAGAGCTATGTGCCCACAGGGGAGCTCCATGCACCTACGTGGACGGCCTATGTGCCCACGTGACAGAGTTCTTCGGTTGTATATCTTCTACGACACTTGCAGGATATGCACCACGAGCCTTCGGAAGCCAAGTCTTGCGAGACTTGTTTGGATTCACTGATTTTGAGGGAGTAGAGCCGTCCCTCGAGAGCATATCTTCGAACATCTGCTGATCGAACTTCACGATCAACATCTTCTGAGTGCTCCCCACTTTATCGGTATCGGATTGTATCATCACCTTCTCGTCAGAGAAAAAGGTAGTCCCCAGCAGAGTCACCATTTTTGTGGACACACACAAAAAAGAAGAAAAAGTGCTATCTTTTTTTATTGGCATAAGGCACCACAAATCAAGTACCCCTGAGAGATCCTGCATTGATGATCCCCGAGTACAAAAAGAATTCTGGGGAATGGGACGATGGAGATCGAACGACGGTTGCTCCTTTACTCCGTTGATACTCCGATTACAAAAGTGGGAGACAACCTAAGAAAATTGCTAACTCTCGGCTCACTGGCAAGAAGGACAGCAATTTAGCTCTTGAAATACTCTTCGTTCTGTCTATTTTTAAAAAGGTATGAGACCCCTATTTATAGTCGTTTTGTTCTGAAATGATTGTTTATGCGCCCATAGGTAGAAAATATACTAATTTCATTGTGGGCGCATAACACCCCTTTGGGCACATAGGGTGTAGGTACATGGACACTAGATGATCGCGGGTTGACATGGCCGTATGCTTCGGTGCACAATTGCTCGTGGAGACTATTGTGGCCGTATGCTTCGGTGCACGATTGATCGTAGATGTTGACTGAGTCGTAGGGATCTGCTGCCTTAGGTGCATAGCATTTAATCTACATAAAAATAATATGGGCACATAGCTACTCTTCGATCATGTGCGCGCATAGCTCCTCTTCGATCATGTGGGCATATAGCCCGTCTTCGATCATGTGGGCGCATAGACTCCCTTTGGTTCTGTAGGCGCATAGCCCTCTTTTGGTTATGTGGACACATAGCTTCTTTTATCTTTATGTGGGATACATAGTCTTGTATTTTTCATGCTTCTACATACATGTTGTGGGGAATTCAATTCTACCCAATTTTGGTTTTTGAATCGCATGATTTCGACTTCGTATGAAGAAGTTATGGCATTTTTGTGTTCCTGGATTCCGGCACATCTTCGGTGCTGTCGGGATGATGAACAGTGCCGTGCGCGTGTGCCTACGTGCCATGCCTCCGCGCCATGTGCGCCAAGCACCCGTACGCTGAGCAGTTCGCTCGCAGTGCGCCCGTGCGATTTTATGCTACGTGTCTGCGCGCCGTGCCTCCACGCCATCCGTGCCGTGCATCCGTATGATTTTCTACTGTCCGCCCGTGAGCCGTGCCTCCGTGCCGTACGCGCCGTGCACACATGTGATGCGTGTTTCGCTTACCGCACGCCCGTACGATTCGTTGGCCGTGCGCCAGGCGCCGTGCTTTCACGATTCGTGCGCCGTAGGCAGTTTTGTCTGCTTACGCAGCGTACCCGTGCGCGAATGGCTATTTTTGCCCGTTTGAGCTATTTTATAGCTAGAATCTCGTAAAACTCAAATCATGAAAGTTGTAGATCTTTGTCTTGGCTTCGAGAATCTTTATGTCTCATTTTAATTAGACTTTGTATGTGATTGATAATTTCAATTACCCATGGGTGTCCTCGATCTTCTTTGCATGTTTTCTATACTTGACCTAAATTACGACGATCCGACTTGACAACTTGGTAACCTTGAGCTAGTAACTTGAACTTGAACTTGAACATGATAATATGATCCCGTCTTGATAGTCTTGATTGTGGTCCGTCGAGCCGCACTCCTGACAAGTACTCCTAATAAGTGACAAGTAAACCTGACATGACATATATAATCTTGATTGTTGTTATGACAACTATTCCTGTCTTGCTAGTGTAACTCTTTCCTTGACTCTGTGGTTGATTGTGTTTATACAAAGCTATCTGCCTCGTCATGTATCATATCTAGGACATCGATTTCTGGTTACCGTGGTCAGGGATTCATAATGAATCTGACTAGGTTAATGACTAGATTGATCAAGTAGTTCATATAGGGACATTTTTACTTACAGATGGTCCCATTATCTCGACCACACCTGTGGACTTGTAGCCTGTCGACGAGTAGGACATATTTTCAGTACACTGTCATGTGTTGCACTTCTTGAATCATAAGTACTAAAGTACACCAGTAATCTTGTAACTCTTGTAGCTCTTGTAATCTCGCCTGGATAATCTGGATAGTTTGCAGGGCTTGTGACTGCGGGAACATCTCATTATATCTTGTTAGTAACTAGGCATGTGACAACCCTAGTTAGCTAATGATAGCAAGCCGAAGGACTTGATTGGTTGTACCTAAATGATTGTCTATGATTAACATGTGAATTATATTCTACATCTTATTTTCTTAATATAAGCTAGTATGTTCTTTAAAGCATGTCTTTTGCGTTATTTAATTATGTTCTTTTATCAGTTCTTCTATTCCATTCATGCTGGTTTTAGTTCCTAAGTGGAGCCCCCTTGTGGAACTTGCTCTTTCTGGGGTCTGACCCAGCTGGTTTTGTATGGCCAGATTTCAGAGTAGCACCCGAGGATCTACCTGCCTTTCAGCCAGATGGTGAACACCAGGTGTAACCGTGGCAACGAGTTGATTTTCTTATTTTGCTCTTCCACTCTACTGTAACTTATTCTTTTGAGGCGTTTAGCCGTCAAGCACATATTACACTACAAGAATAAAGGCTTTTCTTGACAGGGATTCCCCGTCAAGAAATCGGTTTCTTGACGGTTGCGTATCCGTCAAGTAGGCCGGAGTCAAGAAAAGACTTCCCTTTTCTTGACGGTCGCTGGCATGGCTTTTCTTGACGGTTTTTGGCCGTCATATGAAGTAATTTTCTTGAATATTTTTAGCCGTCAAGATAGCAGTTTTTAGAAACCGTCAACGTAGGCAAACACTTTTCTTGACTCCGGCCTAGATGACGGCCTTTAGCCGTCAAGAAAATCTTCAATGCAAACAGCAATTGCAGCAAGATTGAGTTAATTGTGACATTTTATAACCGTCAAGAGAAGCTAAATTTTGTATAGCCAAAATTTTGTTTATAATTATATATAATGAATCGAACACACACATAATATCAGTCATCCATAAGATATACACACATCAAATAACTGTAATTTCAATTTTTATATTAATAAATTATATTATTCATACACCACAAACTTCCAACATATCCAACATCCTTTTCAACCACAAACATCCAACACACGTCCAACCAAAACATATCCTACCAAAGTATGTAGTCTTTGTACATCTTAAGAATCCAAAACTGATATTTATATAACTAGAAACAAAATATGTAGCAAACTCGGCCGGAGCACATCCCGCCCATATTCACAGCATCTTTATTTTCCATGTAGTTCATGAGAGAAGAAGAGAAATATA
The DNA here is from genome assembly GCA_029216955.1 of Iris pallida. Taxonomy (NCBI): domain Eukaryota; kingdom Viridiplantae; phylum Streptophyta; class Magnoliopsida; order Asparagales; family Iridaceae; genus Iris; species Iris pallida. The sequence goes on along the minus strand of JANAVB010016197.1, from coordinate 48,307,769 downwards.
TTTAATCACTATATGTACATGTTTTTATAAACTGATATCAACTAAGAAAAAAACTCTAAAAAATTTAGCTTATTTCAACTAAGAATAAGATATATGACAAGTGCTGTGAGGTCTGATACTCACTGTATCAGAGTGGTATCATTGTTATTTTTGTGAGAGTGTTAGAGAGTTAGTTAGCATTTTGGGTTGTATTGTGAGTATCAGCTTGGCATTGGGTTTTGACCCTTGTATGTGTATGACTTGGGTAGAGGATGCCTTGGTGACAGCTAAACTAATTAGTGTCCTAAACTAGAGTAACATTTAAAGAGTATGAGGATGAGAGTACCAGTTAATTAGATATTAATATTAGTATAGAGTCTCATGGGCAAGGATAAGAAGGAACTAAGTTTCAGTTTTCGGGTGAGATCAGTGGGTGGCCTATGCATTAGAAAGTGAGGATTGGGCTAGACAGGGAGCTTGGGAGTGTTAGAAGGTCCTGTTGAGCCCAGGCAACAGGGTATGACCCTGCCTAGGCCAAGTGGTTAGGGGGCAGGCCCTGTGCTTGCTCATGCAAGTGCCGGAATGACCTGTAGTATGTAGGTTGTAGGACATTTGGGTACTATTATAGGCCTCAGGCCTGGCAGCAAGGGGATACTTGCTTATTTGCCTTGGCAAATGGTGACTTTGGGTGTTAGAGTTTTGTGTTGAGTGTTTGGATGTAGAGTATCAGAGATATTTGAGAGTATCGTATTTTGGTAATGTGGTTCATATTTGAGTGTTTTTATGTGTCATGTGAAGGTGTACCAATATGGGTTATTATAGAGTATCATATATTAGGGTCTGAAGTGTAGATAGTGTATTAGTGTTTAGGGATTAAGTAAATTTTGTGTGAGAGTGTGTTAGTATGCATCAGTTGGCTTTGGGTTTAAGACAGAGGCATGTGGGGGTTAGTATCAGTTAGAGACTAGGGTTACATACAAGTTTAGGGGACTTTAGCCTTTAGGCCACTGTTCCATGGCAGAAAGGGGAAGGGAAATCATTTTCTGTTGTTGTGCAGGCCAAATATGGCCACTGCTTGGCAACTAGAACACTACTCGAGCGCTAGTACAGCAGGACCAATTTGTTCAGGCCTTGGGCCATATTGGTTAGGCCAGTATCTTGAGTGTTTCAGTGGCTTGGCCATCTCAGATAGAGAGATCGTGTGAGTTAGTGTTAGTTAGGAGGTTGGCTTAGAGGTTGGCTTCATGATGTGGTGGCTGTTAATTATCAGATATAGGACATCCATGTATATGCTAGCGAGTTAGATGTTAGCTTCAAGAAATTTTACAGGTTAGAAGGTTGTATCTTGGTTTTGTTAGTATGTTAGTATCAGAACATAAGTGTATCAGTGAGTTCAGTTGTTGGAGATTTGAATCTTGAGTTAATAGTGTGGAAAGATTGGGTACAGATTAGTGTAGCTTGATTAGGAGTTAAGTTAGAGTATCTTGGTTGGTGGTATCAGTACATGGAGATTAAGGGGCTCGAGCTTGCTATAGCACCTATAGCAACAAATGGCAATACAGCAGCAGAAAGTGGTAGTAGCTGCAGCAACATTGTTGTAGTACTAGCAGCAGCAACAGGCTGCAATGGCCACTTGGCCACTGAGCTTTGGCCATTGGCCATGGGTTTGGGTCTTTTGGTTTGAGTATCCTAGAGAGCCTAAGGAGGTTAGTATCAAAAATGGTTGTGAGTATCTATTGGTATCATAACGGGGTTAGTATGTCGGTATGTATTATAATGGTTTAGGTATTGGTCCAATTAAGCTATTAACCTAAGATAGAGGGTTACCTATAGCGTAAATAGATGGGTATATTAATATAATTATAAATGTACATGTATAAGGTAATGAGGAATACAGGGTATCCTACAAGCTAAGGTATAGGCCAATACCTTAGATATCTTGGTAGATGGATTTACCTAGTAGCAAGGTTTAGAGTGTTGCCACTCTAGAGTCTAGGGTAGATTGCCATGTTATGTATATGTAAATGTACTTGTATTAAGGTAAATTGAGTATATGGATACCTAGACTAGGGTATCTTATAGGATTACTTAATATAGGATACTAGATTTAGACTTAACCATGGTTGACCAAGGTTGCACTTACCTGTGCATGCAGGGAGAGTTCCCTGCTGTGCAGGAACACAAAGTCCCTAATCCCCCATCTCTATTATCTACTGCCCCTTACATTCCAAGTTACCTAACTTTCTGAGCCATTGGCACACACACTTGCATTTTTCTTCAAACTGACACACACACACTTGCATTTTTCTTGTGCCCATGATAAGCTGCCCCTTGCAAACACTACAAAAATAACCCATATTGCGACGTCAGGAGACGTCGCTAAAAATGGAAAATACGTCGCTAAAACCTATTTGCGACGTATTTAGCGACGAAAAACGGACGTCGCTTATATGCAAGTCGCAAATGGCAATTTAGTCGCCGAACATCGCTATTGGCGACGCGGCGTTCATTGTCGCTAGACGTCGCTAAATGGAGCGACAGATAGCGACGTATCACTACGTCGCCAACGTTGCGACGTAAAACGACCACTGGCGACGCTGTATAATTTATATATGATGACATGGCATGGCAGCCACGTGGGCAACTTAGCGACGTCTACCGACAGATTAGCGACGGACAGTAGCGACGTCTAGTGACGTGCCGTCACTATTGAGCGACATATAGCGACTTCTACATTCCGTCGCAGAACGTCGCTATACGTCGCAGATATTATAAAAAAAATTTAAAAAAATATAATTGATATTTTTGTTATGCTGTGTGTCTGTGTTTACAGTGTGTGTGAAGTGCAGTGTTCGAACCATCGACAGTTTCGCTTACTGTTCTATGTTTTATCTTGGATAGAAAGAGCAACAGTTCAGGGTGCACTTCTCAGAGCTTCCGCTTCACGTCCTTCACCTTCTCGGGAACCTTTACGACGTCCCGAAAAAGTGAAGGACGTGAAAATGAAGCTCTCAGAAGTGCACCCTGAACTGTTGCTATTTCTATCTAAGATAATACATACAACAGTAATCGAAACTGTCGATGGTTCCGAACACTGCATTTCACATTCACTATAAATATAGACACACATCATAACAAAAATACACAATATATTTTTTTAAATTTCTGCAGCACCTCCTTTGTATATCAGATCATCGCTTATAACCCAGCGTAGGTATATTTGTCATCTCCGTCGCAGATATCACAAAGTAAATATCACAATAAAAACAGGAGGCAGTACAAAGTAAATATCATAGACTCAAATCCTCACAAACATCCAATAGAGTCAAATAAAAATGGAAGATGATAAAAAGTCTCCCACCAAGTGTATAAACAACAGTTGTATGAATAAATAATTTGCCCATAGGGCCAATACATACAAGTCATAAAAAAACTAATAAAATCACTGCGGACCCCTGCCGCGCAACTGGGATAGAATGTAGTCATACTGCTCCTGGGTGAGCTGTACCGTAGGGGCAGTAGGAGGCAGTACAATGTCTGGAGTCGGCGCCGGAGGCAGTACAGTATCTGGAGTCGGCGCCGTCGATGTACCGGAAGGACGTATCTGCTCCAGCTCTCGCAGTCGCTCACCATGCGCAGCAAGGGATCTCACCATCCTCTCAGTACTCGCCTCAAGCGAAGCCGAAACCTGAGTGAGTGAGGCAGACATACTCCTCTGCGATCCCTCCAGCTCGACCTGTCTATGCTCTGTGCGCTGCGTAGACTCGGTGAGCGTCTACAAGCTGGCAGCTGTAGCCTGATGTAGAGTCATCAGCTCCTGTATACTGTGCTCGACCGTATCAAATCGTCCGGTGACGATCGGAGGGTCGAATCGTCGCTCGACCGCATCAGAAATCTGCTGCTGTAACTCGCGACGCAGCTCCTCGATCTGACGAAGGATATCCCCAACTCGTGACGACGCCTGCGAAGCCGGAGACTGCGCACTGACAGAGGGGGCCCAGGATGACTCCGTAGCCAAATACGCACCGTAGGATCCCGTACCGTAGTACGTACCCTTTTGAAGACCGCCAACGGCGGTCATCCAGAGCTCGTCCTGCGATGGAGCTGTAAGCGGCTGGAAGGAACTACCAGCCCCTCCCTCTGTTGGCGTACTAGCGGCAGCAGCCGCCTCCTGCTGTAGCCGAACAAACTCGGCCAAGAACATGTTTGCTAACGTGTAAGTGTTTGCTAAAGTCTATATTGATATCTATTTTCATGTTTTCTAAGTTATAGTAAATTAATATAAAGAATAGAACGTACATATGCCTGCGTCGCCCTCTCGTCAATAAACTCCGCAGCCCTCCGATGTGTGACCAGGAAGACGGTCACCATGTTCGGGTCCTCACCCTTTTTTACCTGTTAAAATATATTATCTATTATTAGTATTAAACATTCTATATCGAACTATATATAAATTAATATCCGTCATAGAAAACATACCAAACGATGAAAATGCTCCGTCATCGGAATGGAGCCACCACACCACTTACCGGCGCTCGACCGCGCCACCTTGGCCTTCTCAGACCGCTCTTGGTACCTGCGCTCGCTGAATCTAGCCTTCATCGCAGTCCACTGCTCTGGTGTAATCCAACCCTGGATCGGCTGTCCGGAGCGATCACGATGCTTCTGGTCGTCGATCGCATCACGGATGAGCTTGGCTGCGACGGCAGAAAATTGGCCCTCGATCCTCGCCGCCCGGTGTGGTGGATAGAAATAGGTCCTCTACAAGAAGTAAAATACAAAAGTTGTATAATATACACAAATGATTATTAAAATTTAAAAATAAACAAATTTTTTACCTTGAAGTGGGCGAACCAAAAGGCTTCCTATCTGCGGGAGCATCTGAGTAGTTGAGCCAAGGCCCACCATAGTTCTGCCTCAGAAATTGCCCCAGCTGTCTCTGTACTACAGAAGGCCGATATCTATACAATAAAAAAATTTCATGAATATATATGTACATATAATCATTTGAAAAATATATATTAATTAATTAACTTACTTCATAGGCCCGTCCGTCCAAATCTCCAAACACGTCTCGCCCGGGGGAGCGCATGGAGGGTCGCTCTCACCTCCTGCCTGGGCAGGTTCAGTCTGATCGCCGGCCTCCATATGCTCGGCGTCGGCTGCCCCCATAGAGCCGTCGACAGAAGGAATGTTGGACGGGGGATCGGGGATGCTGGACGACGAGGGATCAGGAAGGCTGGACGACGAGGAAGGAGTCGACAACCTGCTGGAACTGCCCTGTCCCGGTAATGGACCGGGAACAGAATGGTACAATGTCGTACTCGGAGATGAGGATGAGGGTACAGAACTGCCGTCTCCATCCCCAGCCCGAGGCTGACGGGACTGGCTAATATATAATCCTCCGCGTCGTCCTCCTGGTCTAGTCATACCTGATAATAACATATGACAATAAAACAAAAATACACATTTATATGATAGACATTACAGATTTTTGAAAAATATCATGGTCACAGATAAAAGTGTCACTAAAGTGTCACAGATTTATTATTACAAAAATACATATTTATATGATAGACATCACAGATTTTAATCCTCTTCTAAAAATTCATCTAGTTCGTTTAGCTCATCTTCTTCTTCTTCTTTTTCCTCCTCTACATCTTCACTTTCATCTACATCTTCCTCTTCAGATAATTCTACTTCTTCTACACAATTAGATGTGTAATGAGGAACTTCTGTCGTGTCCACTTCTATAATATTTGTTACAAGAGGTAGTTCATCCGGTTGACAAGCTATATCGTCAACCTCAAAGGTATTTCTAGCTTTGGTCTTGCATACTGCCCACCAGTCCGACCTTGTTGTTCCCCGTTTAGGATAACTTGTGAAGTACACGAGTTGAGCCTGACTTGATAGGACAAATGGTTCATAGGCTTAATATCGACGCCGATAGTTTATATCAATAAGACCGTGCTTGTCTACTTTCCAACCCTGACCTTCAATCGGATCGAACCAATCACACCTGAATAATACAATCTTAGCAGGCTCTATTCCATAACTATATGTCAGCTCCACGATCTCCCGTAGCACGCCATAGAAATCGTTGCCTGCATCAACATCTTTGTAGTTCGAAGATCTGATACACAAATAGCTGTTTTTGGTGGAGTCGAGATCCACAAAGTTGTCTCTAGTCGGCCATGAGTGCTCCATCCAGATAACATTCCATAGGCCAGAAAGTCGTTGATGGTCCACATAAGGGTTGACTTCATCTGAAAATTCTGCTTCCTGGATACAACGTACGTGTTAGCGCCTACTTCCCATAACTGATTCAACTCACCTATCAAAGGCTGTAAGTACACGTTAATATTCCTCTTGGGATTGTTCGGACCAGGAATTATAACGGTTAGAAACATGTACTGAGTCTTCATGCACATCCAAGGCAGTAGGTTATACGGAGTGACAATCACAGGCCAGCACGAATACTGGGATCCCGAAAGACCAAAAGGAGTAAAACCGTCAGAAGATAGTCCCAACCTGACATTACGTGGATCTGAAGCAAAATCAGGATACACTCGATCAAAGTGCTTCCACGCTTCTCCATCGGATGGGTGATCCAACACTCCTTCAATCTGTTCTCGCATGTGCCAACTCATATTTTCGGCCGTCTCTTTCACCATAAATAATCTTTGCAACCGCGGCGTTAAAGGCAAGTAGTGCATTAAATCGGTCGGTCTTCTTGCACCGGTAGACCTTCCTGTACTAGTTGTCTTATAGCGATCAGCACCACAAAATCTATACACATCTGCGTCCTTGTCGTCTTTGTAGTACAGCATGCACCCATTGCGACAGGAATCGATTTTCTCGTATCCCATCCAGAGCGATCTCACCATCCTCTTAGACCGGTAGAAGTCTTTAGGCAACTTAGCACCCGCCGGCAAGATCTCTATAATCAACTCCAACACTCGGTTGTAGCATTCTTGCGACATGTTAAAATCTGACTTAATGCTCAACAGTCTTGTAACCACCTCCAACGGTGAATGATCCTCACAACCAGGATACAATGGAGTCCTTGCATTCTCCAGCAACTCCATGAACTGTACAGCATCGGCGTTCGGTGCCTCCTCAGGTGCATCATGAACGAAACTAGGCCCCGCAGCGTCGAAAACCATGTTTACGCACCCGTCGTCGTATGCATGATTATCTGAAACAAAATTAGGTCCCGCATGCATATACGGCTCAACGTAAGGCTCCGGCTCTGATGCTAAAGACACAAGTTCTCCGTGTGCGGTCCACTGATAGTAATTAGGCGTGAAACCCCTCGAGTACAAATGATATGTCACTTCCACTTCTGGATAATATTTTATGTTATGACATTTCACACACGGACACTTAATTTTGGTGCCGTCCATGTACTGAGGGAACTCCTTAGCAAACTGCAGGAACTGCTCTACTCCCGCTATGTATTCATCCCGCACACCACACATATCATCAGGACGACGATTGTACATCCATGAACGATTCCGCAAGTAGTAATTCATATCCATTTGGAAATAATTCTGCAAAGATGGACACACATTATCCAACAGGCACAAATTCGTATATTATGTCTTATTATAGTTCAAACTAAGTTGTACTAAGTCAAACAAAGTCAAACAAGGTCAAGCTAAGTCAAACAAAGTCAAACAAGGTCAAACTAGGTCAAGGGTTGACCTACAGTTGACTTTGTCAACTCTTAGTCCAATCTAGGTCAGATGTTGACTCTACTTTGACTTTCAGTCAAAATAGTCAACCTTAGTCAACCTACGGCCGATACCGATATCGCCGATACGATACCGCCGATACTACCGATATCGCCGATACCAATACTCATAGGAATAGTCCGATATCGATTCCGATACCGATATTGTGAACCTTGGGTATATATCGTCAACATTTCAGATTCTTAAAATAAATTTCAAATGGATTTTGGATTGCATATATATGTGTATTTGTGTGTATATCATGGTTTAAAGTATCGGCTGATACCGATCCGATACGGCCGATACCGAGACGGTTTGGCAAGTTCCGATCCGATACCGACCGATACCAAATATTGATCGATACCGACATTGGGGGTCTTTGTTCCGGTCAATTCGACAAAACCAATCGGTAAGGGTGACTACTATTTCATATAATTTCAAAACTACTAAAAATTAACGCTAAAATACTTAAAATTGTGCCTAAATGTATAAAATATATGTTTATAAATATAAATAATTTATTAATAATTATTTGTTTTCTGATACCAAAGTCTGATACTCCGATACGATACCGCCGATACTACCGATATCGCCGATACCAATACTCATAGGAATAGTCCGATACCGATTCCGATACCGATATTGTGAACCTTGGTGTATATACATTGTATACATATATATTTATATATGTATTTGTGTGTGTATGTAAGTGTGTGAGTATATATATATACATGTATACATATGTATTTGTGTGTGTATGTAAGTGTGCGAGTATATATATATTTGTGTGTGTATGTAAGTGTGTGAGTATATACATGTATATATATTGTATACATATAGTCCGATACCGATTCCTGCACCGTCCCCTGCCCCCCTCCCCCTACCCCTGCACCCACCCCAACCCTCCCCTGCCCCCCTCCCCCTACCCCTGCCCCACCCCAACCCTCCCCTGCCCCCCTCCACCCTCCCCTGCCCCCCTCCTCCTGCCCCTGTACCCACCCCAACCCTCCCCGGCCCCCCTTCCCTGTCCCCCTCCCCATACCCCTGCACCCACCCCTGCACCCTCCTCTGCCCCCCTCCCCCTACCCCTGCACCTACCGCAACCCTCCCCTGCCCCCCTTCCCCTACCCCTGCACCCACCCCAACCCTTCCCTGCCCTCCCCCCTCCCCTGCCCCCTACCCCTGTACCCACCCAAACCCTCTCCTGCCCCAGGGTACCCCCACCCCTCCCTCCACCCCTCGACAGTAAGACCCCCCCACCCCCTGCACCCACCCCCACCCCTCTCTCCCCCCTCGACAGCTAGGATTAGGGTCTCGTGTCCGTGTCTAGATAGCTAGGGCTAGGGTTTGGGTTTACCTGAGGAGGGTGGCTTCGTCGGAGGATGGAGGCGGCGAGGAGGATGGCTTCGTCGGAGGAGGAAGGTGGCGAGGAAGGCTCCTTCATCGGAGGAGGGAGGCTGGTCGCCGGAGGGAGGGGTCAACGGGCGAGCGGGGTCGCCGGGGGGAGAAGGGGGAGGGTGTCGCCGGAGGGAGGGGTCGCCGGAGGGGAGGGTTCGCCAGGGGGAGAGGAGAGAGCGGGAAGAAAAATTTTGGGTGAAAATTTTGTGATTTTGACCGGGCCAGGAACCCTATATGAAATACAACAGCGACGCATAAATTATACGTCGCTAAACGTCGCAATACAGCGACGTAAAATGGACGTCCGTCGCAAAATATCGCCCATCAGCGACGTAACTTATACTGCGTCGCTGAACGTCGCTACACAGCGACGGATAGCGACGTGTAACACAAGAAGTCGCTATCGGCAATTATCAGCGACGGGTATTTCCGCCGTCGCTAATATACGTCGCTATTTTAGCATATTTTAGTAGTGAAAGTCGCCTTTTCCAGCATTCAGAAATAAAAAGATGCAATTAGTTTTGACATCAGAACCTCATAACCTATAAGAGAGATCCCCACATCTAATAGACAAATGAAAACAAGAATAGTTGTTTATTACATGCATGTTCCGATTCATGACCGACCTTTAAGAGTTGTGAAGCCATTTCATTCATATACATCCTATCATACATCCTTTAAGAGTTATCCCACAATATTGGGGCTGACTATTAATACTATTTAACATTGAGAAATTTGAATATACAAATTGACTATTTTTTATTTGACTATATGTCAACAATGCTGATACTATGTAATTTGTAGAAACTGCATGCCAAGGAAGCTATAAGAAAGAGAGCAATCTTCATAAAACCTTATAAGCCAGTTGTATTCTGGGTAGATTGGTATCTTGGACATGCAGTTTAAATTCGGAGAGTTAATTTCAAAACACATACCTGTATTAATTGAAATTCTCCAATTGGTCGTCCAAATTGTTCTTGTTGTCGAATATATGGAAGAACAACATCAAGGCATGCTTGCATAAGATCCACAGGGCCAGCAGCCGAAACAAGCCTTTCCAAATCTAGTCCTGACATCAGGACATAAACACCTGAAACAAGGAAAAGATAAAAGACTACTTCAGTTTAAGATCAGATAGGGAACATGGAAATATGAAAAATAATAGTAAAGTCCGAGTAGCTATTTGTTGAGTTGTATAATAAGATAATATAACAAGATAAGTAAATAAAAAATAAAAAAATGTTTCAAAAACACCATATTAATATCAAAGGCATATAACAAAACAACTTTTTTATCAAGAATCTGACCCAAACAGATTACTAACTTCCAATAGTTCCCACTTTCCTCTCGCTTCAAAGACATAATGAAACTTCCAATACGCGCACAGTACAATATTATCTTAATAACTTAAAGAAATGATATTAATACCATGAAAAATGGCAGGAATTGACAAACAAATTCATACACATTAAGCTGATAAGAAGGTAGATTAGCACAAAAGAGAAGACAAGAGACCCAAACACAATTTAATTTCCTTGTAAGTTGTCCAGAAGACATATTCTTGTTTTAACATCAAATATGTTCTTATTAAGGGCACTAGTACCTCTCGAATCAAGACGGAGTACGATAAAATGTACACAATCGTCCCAATATGATCAAAAAGTATGGTTATAGTCATATTCAAAAGTATAATATCTACAAACATATTAGTGAAACAACAATCAACTCGTAAACAAAGAACCAAAAAATATGTAAAAGAATCTGAATAAAAAAATGATACCAAACTCTAGCAATTCATTAGCAAAGACGAATATCGAGACATCTATGAAGCAGGAATGGTCCAAAAATAGGTACATGTTAATGGAGCTGGGGATTCCCAGGACCCTTCCTTTGGTGTGCGTATTGATCGATAGAAAGTTAAACAGATCTAATACGTGTTCTAACCCTTCATAGGCGGAAACTAGGGTTCACGAATTATACCTGCGGCAGAAAGGAGAGAAGTAATTCCTGGCAATCTCGAGCGAACGACCTCAAGATCTTCTGCACGTATTCCTTCCTCGAGTTGGACGTCGTATGGGCGACGATCTCCCAACCTTTTTCTTCTCCTTGGCAGCCCTCTCTTTTTCTCCTTACGTGAATCACGAATTTAGAGAAAATTTCATATTTCTGATCTATATTATGGCGGCCAGAGAATAGAGGATATATATAGGCTACGGCAGGGACCATGAGAAGAAATTAGGGTTAGGCCTCCTAACGGATCTGGATATCCCGTGTTCAGCCCGAACACACAATCCAGGCCCATTAACAATAGTTCGGTCCACTAATGAGCTATTGTTGCACTACCTTCCTAATCCCAAATTATGTTTGTGGGCTCCTTTTATTATATGCTCGTTTGGTTCCCCATGTTAAGATATCGTATGTCCGTCGATCAAATTAAGTTACTGACAACTATATTGATTCGACATCTTTTATCCTTAAGTAGTACCGCTCAACTTTATTTGTCATGTCGGATATAATCCACCTACAGGGTTTATATGACAATCCTTATGAGCTCCTTAAGGGGACATCATCAACCCGATGTATCGGGACATGGATTCCATTTATAATCAACAGTCCATCATACATACAATGTTATTACCCAATTCATAGAGGTTATTGATCCATAATAAATCTCACTCTTTTATGTGTCAAAATAATACACACTGCATATACATGTCCGTTATTATATCCGGGTTAAGAGCACAAGCATCCATAATAACAGAGGTGTTTGTTCTCTTATGTAGTCAGTACAAAGAGAACAACCTCAAGTGGTCCTGTTCAATACACACAAAGTATACTAGTATAAACCTATAGTCAAGATAGACTAATACCAGATTACACTACAACCTTTCCAATAGATTGTCCAAGTCCACCTAGGTTTTGAACTATTTATATACTCCATAGGGAACTGATAATATGATCTTCTGTGTGACACCACACACCATATTATCTACAATATAGAATATCAGACATTTGCATTAACACTTGCAACAAATATAATATGCAAACATTTGCCCATATGATTCTCATTCAAAATTTAAGGAAATAAGGTTACTAAAAAAGTGATGCTTTTAGTATATAACCCTAACAATGTCCCACTTATACTCAAAGTATTGCTTTTCAGTATACTGTTACAAATCTCCCACTTATACTTAAAGCCATGCTGCTACACATCTGACTCCCATTCCCTCAACATGACTATCAAAAGCCTTAGCTGGTAAGCTCTTTGTAAAGGGATCAGCTAGGTTGTCGGCTGATGCTATCTTGATCACAGCAACTTTTTCTTTCTTTACAAAATCTCGTATCAGGTGGTACTTGCGCTCAATGTGTTTGCCAGTCTTATGGGCTCGTGGTTCCTTCGAGTTTGCAACTGCACCACTATTATCATAATAAAGTGTAATAGACTTAGGCAAACTAGGTACCACATCCAAGTCCAACAGAAAGTTTCTGAGCCAAACCGCTTCTTTGGCTGCCTTAGAGGCTGCCACATACTCGGCTTCCATGGTGGAATCAGCAATACATTTTTGCTTGATACTCCTCCACACAATGGCTCCACCTCCCAAAGTAAACACATAACCTGAGATAGATTTCCTGGAATCCCTATTTGACTGAAAATCTGAGTCTGTATACCCCAAGGGAACTAAACTATCTGTCTGGTAAACTAGTATATACTCTTTAGTCCTTTTCAGGTACTTCAAAATATGCTTTACGGCAGTCCAATGCTCTTGTCCTGGGTTAGACTGATATCTGCTGACCATGCCTACGGCAAAGCAGATGTCTGGTCTTGTACATAGCATTGCATACATTAAGCTTCCTACTGCTGAAGCATAAGGAACTGCCTTCATGTTCTCTATCTCTTTAGGTGTCCTCGGACACTGCTCCTTTGATAGAGCAATTCCATGTCTAAAAGGTAAGAAACCTTTCTTAGAATTTTGTATACTAAAATGAGTTAGTACAGTATCGATATAGGAAGCTTGGAATAAGCCCAACATCCTTTTCTTGCGATCTCGTAGAACTGTGATCACAAGGATGTGACCTACTTCTTCCAAGTCCTTCATATCAAACTGTTTGGATAACCATACCCTTACATCAGATAACACCTTCACATTGTTTCCAATGAGCAAGATGTCATCCACATAAAGTACTAGGAACACCACCACGTTTCCGTCACACTTTCTGTATACACATGATTCATCCTGACATTGATCAAATCCATAGGATTTTATCACCTGATCAAAACATATGTTCCAAGATCTGGAAGCTTGCTTAAGTCCATAAATGGACTTCTTGAGCTTACAAACAAGATGCTCTTGGCCCTTTTCAATGAACCCGTCTGGTTGCTTCATATAGATGTCTTCCTCAAGACTTCCATTAAGGAAAGTTGTCTTGACATCCATTTGCCAAATCTCATAATCGAGATGAGCTGCAATAGATAAAAGAATCCGGATAGACTTAAACATGGCTACAGGAGAAAAGGTTTCCTCATAATCGATACCCTCTCTTTGAGTAAAACCTTTTGCTACAAGCCGAGCTTTAAAGGTTTCAACCTTACCGTCTGATCCTCTTTTTCTCTTATAGACCCACTTGCATCCAATGGCTTTTACACCAACGGGTGGTTCTACAAGCTCCCAGACCTGATTAGAATCCATAGATTCTATTTCAGATATCATTGCTTTTTGCCAAGACTCTGCATCTTTATCTTGGAGTGCTTCATTGTAGGTACATGGATCATAATCTTGTTCCTTAGGGACGAAGTCTGATGACTCTCCCAAGAACATATATCTATCAGGTTGTATCACAACCCTCCCACTACGACGAGGCACAATCGGTTGTATTGTAACATTTGTGACACATTGTGCAATTATTTGTGGTTCATCCTCTTGTACTGTTGGTACTGAAGTACTTGGTGTCTCACGTCTCAATTTTTCTAGAACAACTCTACTTGTGGGTTTATGGTTCATCATATAATCTTCCTCTAGGAATCGGGCATTGGTGCTAACAATGACCTTCTGATCCTTAGGACTATAAAATAAACCTTCTTTTGTTTCTCTTGGATAGCCTACAAATAAGCATACTTCTGTACGAGATTCCAACTTATCTGCTTTCCTATTCAGCACATGTGCTGGACTACCCCAAATGTGAACATATTTCAGACTACGCTTACGCCCAATCCACAGCTCTGTGGGAGTAAGAGGTGCTGACTTAGAAGAAACCAAGTTCAAAATATAAGCTGCAGTCTCTAAGGCATATCCCCAAAACGAATCTGGCAAATTCGAATAACTCATCATTGATCTAACCATCTCCATAAGAGTTCTATTCCTTCTTTCGGCTACACCATTCTGCTGGGGGGTTCCAGGTGCAGTCAATTGGGATACAATCCCAGCCTCTGATAAATAATCCCTAAACTCTCCAAAGAGGTACTCGCCACCACGATCTGATCGTAATGACTTGATACATTTTCCATGACGTTTCTCCGTTTCAGCCTTGTACTCTTTGAATTTCTCAAAGCACTCGGACTTACGGCGCATCAAATAAATATATCCATACCTTAAATAATCGTCAATAAATGTGGCAAAATATTCAAAGCCACCTCTAGCTTGGATAGTCATGGGTCCACATAAATCAGAATGAACCAATTCCAACACATCTTTGGCCCTATACCCCTTTGCCGTAAAAGGCCTTTTGGTCATTTTACCTTCTAAGTAGGATTCACAGACTGGTAGTGCCTCCACTTCCAATGAACTCAAAGGTCCATCTTCAACCAGTCTTTGAATCCTTCTTAGGTTAATATGCCCCAATCGCAAGTGCCAAAGATATGTTTGGTTCATACAAGAAGGTTTTTTTCTCTTATTTAAGTTAGATGACATATTATTCATTTTCATTAGTTGCATTGTGGGCAAAATAGGATTAGTGACATACAAATTATCAACCAATGCACCAGAACAGATAAAATGTTTATTCTTTCTAATAACAATATTGTCATTAAAATAAACTGAATATCCATCCTTAACTAACATAGAAACAGAAAATAAATTCCTTCTAAGTGAATGTGCATAAAGACAATCTCTCAATGTCAAAGACTTATTTCTACCAAAAGATAAAGTAACATCTCCTAATACAACGACCGATACTTTTGTAGCATCACCCATGAACAAGCATATCTCTCCATCACTGAGCCGTCTGGTTTTCTGGAGCCCCTGTAATGTATTGCAGACATGATTAGTGGATCCTGTATCTACACACCAGGTGCCGGTAGGTAACACCGCTAAACATGTTTCAACTACTAGTAAATGAGATATACCTTCTTTGTCCCCTTGTTTGAGAAGTGGACAATCAGTCTTCCAATGTCCTGACCCTTTGTACTTGAAACATTTGTCTTTCGGCTTTTTCACCGCGCCTTGAGGTCCCATGCCCTTCTTTGCTGAGTTTGTCTGTTTCTGAATGTTATTCTTCTTCTTACCGCCTTTTGGCTTAGAAGTAGAAGCCTTTTCAGAAACAAAAACATGTCCACTCTGCTTAAAGAGAGATTCAGCATCCTGTAGCTCTTTTGTAAGTTCTGCCAAACTATACAACATGTTGTTCATGTTGTAATTAAGGCAGAAATTGTCAAAACTTTTAGGCAGAGTCCTGAGAATGATATCGACCTGGGATTCCCCATCGATTTTAGCTCCAAGGATCTCCATCTCATTCAGATGGCCCATCATCTTGAGAACATGATCCCTTACTGGTGTACCCTCAGCCATTTTTGTATTCATCAAATATTTTATAGCAAACTGCCTAGCTGCTCTACTCTGATGTCCGAAGAGTTCCTTGAGGTTATACATCATGTCATAAGCAGTGGCCATGACCTGATGCTGATGTTGCAGTACATTTGACATAGATGCCAGAATGTAACACCGTGCCATCTCATCTGCCTTTTTCCACTTCCTATAAGCCTCTTTGACCTCTTCATCAGAGTTAGCATCAGGCTTAGGTGGGCATTCCTCAACAAGTACATATTTGTACTCCTCAGCAGTCAGAACAATGTCCAAATTATGTTTCCAGTCAATATAATTAGGTCCAGTAAGTTTGTTTTCTTTAAGAATCACCATAAGTGGACTGAAAGAACCCATTTTTGAAATCCTGAGAATCACATAAATAAAATTATGTAGGGCAAAAAAAACTTTTTGAATTAACTAAATATTAATTCCCTCAAAATAATAATAAGAAATTCACCAACACCTTCAACACCATGAATTTAGCATGCCACGATAGTGTGGACGTATACAAATTCAACTTTGTTCAAGTAGATTTTTCTTATTAATTTTACTATCATGTCAATATAACTTTATGACAAATAAAATTAATATGCTGGTCTTGCTCTGGTCATACAAATAATAGCAGTGACTCCGATGGGGAGGATACCATTATTTGTATCTAAGTGTATACCATTACTTAATACTAAGTCCATTACCTTGTAATGAGTTCCTTCAGATGGAGAAGTGAACACATACTAGGTAACTTTCTACAATTATCCCTAAGGAAGTTTGTACGGGTGATCCATAATTATACTCATCCGATATGGAGGAAAGCACTAAAGCCAACACGCAAGTATAATTACATCACCTACAAACCAGTAATGGAGACCATAGGATTTATACTAAATAAAAATTCTCTCCCACTTAGTTATTTAATAATGAGGGTTTTTCTACTAGTTGATATTATGTCCATGTTGTCCATTATTAATGTAGGCTTGGTTTTTCAAAAAAAACAACCATACAATAATAAATATGCATAATCAGAAAAAGCAAAATGACAAAAATAAGAGAAAATATTCAACTATTATGGTCATCTTTGCTGCTCCGTCTTCAACTATCCGAAAATCATCTGTCTGCCTCTGGACTGCTTAAAACCAGCATCTCGTCCGGCGTCAGAAACAGCCACCACCGCCATCACGATTGATCAAAAATAATTAAAATTACATCAATCCTATGCCTCCCGAAGGAGTTCACACATAATTTAGATTAAAAAATTAAAATAATAAGCACGATCAACCCTCGTGATTTTAATTACATCCACAACAACAATAACATCCACGACATGTCCGTGGTTTAAACAACATAATAAAAAACATGTATTGGACCATAATAGTTGGATCTAAGATGCCTGCAAAACCGAGTTAGAACAGATCTACATCTACCGACTATTACACAGCGTAGGTTTTATTGGACAACATGGACGTATCAATCAATACGTAGATCCAAAGTGGCTCTGATACCAATTGATGGAGCTGGAGATTCCCAGGACCCTTCCTTTGGTATGCGTATTGATCGATAGAAAGTTAAACAGATCTAATACGTATTCTAACCCTTCATAGGCAGAAACTAGGGTTCACGAATTATACCTGCGACGAAAAGAAGAGAAGTAATTCCTGGCAATCTCGAGCGGACGACCCCAAGATCTTCTACACGTATTCCTTCCTCGAGTTGGACGTCGTGTGGGCGACGATCTCCCAACCTTTTTCTTCTCCTTGGCAACCCTCTCTTTCTCTCCTTACGTGAATCACGAATTTAGAGAAAATTTTAGATTTTTGATCTATATTATGGCAGCCAGAGAATAGAGGATATATATAGGCTACGGCAGGGACCATGAGGAGAAATTAGGGTTAGGCCTCCTAACAGATCTGGATATCCCGTGTTCAGCCCGAACACACAATCCAGGCCCATTAACAATAGCTCGATCCACTAATGAGCTATTGTTGCACTACCTTCCTAATCCCAAATTATGTTTGTGGGCTCCTTTTATTATATGCTCGTTTGGCTCCCCATGTTAAGATATCATATATCCGTCGATCAAATTAAGTTACTGACAACTATATTGATTCGACATCTTTTATCCTTAAGTAGTACTGCTCAACTTTATTTGTCATGTCGAATATAATCCACCTGCAGGGTTTACATGACAATCCTTATGAGCTCCTTAAGGGGACATTATCAACCCGATATATCGGGACATGGATTCCATTTATAATCAACAGCCCATCATACATACAATGTTATTATCCAATTCATAGAGGTTGTTGATCCATAA
This sequence comes from Iris pallida, assembly GCA_029216955.1. NCBI lineage: Eukaryota > Viridiplantae > Streptophyta > Magnoliopsida > Asparagales > Iridaceae > Iris > Iris pallida. Next base: position 48,289,548 of record JANAVB010016197.1, on the reverse strand, counting down.
TGAATCTCACTCTTTTATGAGTCAAAATAATGCACACTGCATATACATGTCTGTTATTATATCCGGGTTAAAAGTACAAGCATCCATAATAACAGAGGTGTTTGTTCTCTTATGTAGTCAGTACAAAGAGAACAACCTCAAGTGGTCCTGTTCAATCCACACAAAGTGTACTAGTGTAAACCTATTGTCAAGATAGACTAATACCAGATTACACTACAACCTTTCCAATAGATTGTCCAAGTCCATCTAGGTTGTGAACTATTTATATACTCTATAGGGAACTGATAATATGAACTTCTGTGTGACACCACACACCATATTATCTACAATATAGAATATCAGACATTTGCATTAACACTTGCAACAAATACAATATGCAAACATTTGCCCATATGATTCTCATTTAAAATTTAAGGAAATAAGGTTACTAAAAAAGTGATGCTTTTAGTATATAACCCTAACACATGTGTCCCTGTAGCATCGGACATTCCAAATAGTTTCCCCATATTCAAATCTTTAACAGGGATCAGCATTGTAATTTCTAGACAAAAGTAGCATTCTCAATACAATTCCAATCACAAATCACCTCCTTAAAAGTTTAATTTCTTCCTCCAAATTAAAAATAACCACATGTAGAAGAATTCAAAGATAACAACTTTGCAAAGAATCGAACAGAAAGATTGCAACTTTAGGAGCTGACAAGCAGTTTACGACGAGAGAAGCACCGGATCCTCGTGTCCGGGGAACTGCCTCTTCGACTTGGACGGAAAGCAGCCCATCGTCTCCTCTTCCCACCGCAGCCAAACTCCAAACCTCAATCCTCTAAATTGAAATCCATGAAAACCCTAATCTCTATCTCCCCTAAACTCCGATCAGAAAAAAAAAACCCTAATTTTCCAATTCAGCACCTAATAATAAAAAGCTTCAATCGTTGGTTAAAAAAATTGATACTTTGGGAAGAAATCCTAACCCTAGCCCTAGCCGTAACCCTAGGGATCACCAGAACGGCAGAATTCCAGAGGGAGGAACTTCGCCGGAGGGATTGAGCGGAGGGGAGGGGGAGGGGAGGGCCCTATTAATGGCGATCGAACGGTCAGGATACAAAAAAGCGGCTCAAAAAGCGACCGCTCGTCCCCGTGCCCTAGTTCGGAGTCGCTGAAGACGCGGAGGTCGGGCGCCACCGTACGGTAGCTTCGGTCGGTGAGGCCGAGGATCCGGTGGCTCGTGGAAGCTGAGGAGGAGGAGGACCTTCGACTTCGCCATGGACATCATAAGATTTCGGTGCCTACGAAGAGTCGATGAGGGAGAGGAGGAGGACGAGGAGGAGAGAGAGGGTTTTCAGAGTGGTGGGGAATTTGGGGATTATGGTTCGGGATTTAGAAAGGATCTATAAGAGAGAGAAAGGAGGAGAAAGAGGAAGAAGAGGAGGAAAAGGGTGGAGAGGAGGAAGAAGAGTTTGTTGGTTTTGGCTCTCCTTCTCCATCTGCTCGTAGAGAAATAGAGCGGAGAGGAAAGAATCGGGAAATAAAGAAAATGGGATTGAAAGACAACCCGTCAACATATATCAAATTTTTAAAAAATTACCAAAATGGTAGCTAAAAAAATTGTGCCAATTTTTTTAGACATATGTTAGTTGACGGTTATTACCGAACCGTCACTAAATAAAAGGATGTTTCTTAACGGATCATCTAAAACCGTCAACTATTATGCTATAAGTGTCACGACCCGGTCCCCAAATACTTGGGTCGAATCGGATCATGCCCAGCCTGCACCGTTGATGAGACGGCGGCAGTAAGCTGTAATCCATATTGCAGGTAAATCAACAACAAGTTTGAATTTAAAAGTTGCCACAACATTTATTCGATAATAAACTTGTCCAGTACAAAAGTTTAAAAGATCCAAAAACTGAAATAAGACTAGCTAACACCAACAGCATCTAAGGAGACGCCGATCCATCGTCGTCAGGTAGTACCGCCGGGTACCGAACAGGATTGTTGAACATTAGCTCTGTGCCACCAGATACTCTAGAAAGATCAACCTCAGAGTAACCTAAAATGTTGTTCTCCAGTCAGGAGTGAGCAAAGTACAGTTCATGCAAATTTTAACAATTAAAAATGACAATTTATAACATGCATTTTTAAACAGTTTGAAAATGAACAATTTTGAAATAGTACATTACAGTGATATGAATAGGTAAAGAATATGACCGGTTTGGGTACATTTGTATCCTAGCGATACGGTATGGCTTATCCCCGTGTGAGAGAGGGGTAAGCTAACACATTCATTATCCTAAGTTTGGATTTGGTCATATCCAGTACACTATTCCCCCAGTCCCCAACAATACGATCAATGCTCCCGAAGGAGTTCGTGTATAATTGTGGTTTAAACTTGCAATGAAACAATTGTGAAAATAATTGTAAAATCTACATAAATGTACTTGCCTTAAACTTCCGATTGAACAAGGTTGGTACTTCGGTATTCGAAAGGTCACGCTCTTCCTTGAATTCCTACATTCCGGGAAAACTTTGTCTCAGAGCCAAACTTAGAGTTATCTAGTTACAATCTCTATTTGTCTTTCCTAGTCAATTTTAGTCAACAACATCACAACGTTTACTAATGAGTTTGAATTTAGAAATTCAATTTATTTAGGTTTTTCGGGAAAAACTTGTAATTATCAAATTAATATAAAACTTGGTATTTTATCTACTTATTGGACAAACTTGTTAAAATACATAAAATATTTTCTTTAAGATGAGAAATTCATATATTATTAATTAATAATAATTTAACGGTTAATCCTACGCTTTCCACATTCCCAGAAAATAAAATAAAAATTACTTCCTACTTATTACAAGACTTAAATCATAGAAACTGGGCTTATGCCCTTACAATATTTAATTACATAAATTGAAATAAGAAAAAGACAGGTTAGTCCGAAAATTACCTACAATTTAACAAAAAACTAATAAATTTCAAAAATAATATTTAAAGAAAATCATAGTCTCAGACTTTGGTCCAAACTTCATTTTCAACTACTCTGCCTCAACGTCCGGTCTAACCGGTGCGTTTACATTTCGTTGGGGCCCAGTAACCAATTATGGTTGTCGCCCAAAATACCAAAATCATTTTAAATTCATTTTATTAAATTTTCCGAAAATTTCGGCAGCATTCCCTCTGTTTTCGGTCAACCCAAGAACTGGGAAATGCTCCGGTTTTACCTGCAAAAATATTCCCAAAACCCGAATTTTATATAAACAACCATATAATATATTTTTTTCTCCAAGCCAACCATCACTCCCGAAATAGTAACGTAATGGCCCGAAAACCCGAAATTCATAACAGAACCCAAAATCCTACCAAAACTTCCATCACACAGAACCAGAATATAGTTATATATGAATATATATAAATTCCGAATTATCCTGCGAATTCTCAGAAAACCCGAGGATATCCAAACACAGAATTTCTTCCTAAAAATTCTCGAAAAATTCGAAAATATTGGAAAATTCCCACAGAACCATCAGCACCAAAAATAACCATCAACATAACCAACAGAAATCCAAAACTACCATTTCCGAAGAAACTTCGGAATCGAAAATGACAACGTAACTGTTACGTTGTCGAAATCCCGAATTCTCGAGGAATTCGGTTGGACCAGTTCATCATGGACAGTAAAGAAAATAATTGAGTCAGAGTGTACCGACAACGGAAAACCCGAACTGGATCTCGGAACTGGAACGGTCAGCACCGAGAAACGGACGAGACGTCACCGGGAAGCGGACAGGGCAGTCACCGCGACGAACGCCGGCGAACTCGGACGGCCAGGGGCCGCGCGGGTCAGACGATCGACGGAGGCGGCGGTTCACCGGCGAGTGGGCGTGGATCGGCCGCGGGGTTCGGCGCCGGAGTCGGGTGAAGCGCCAGTGGTCGGCGGACCGGGATCGGGTCGGGTGCCGGAAAGGGTTTTGTAGAGAAAGAAGAGGAGAATGGAGTTGGTGATGAGGAAAATAGAAAAGGGGTTTATATAGGGGAAAGAGTGACCGGGGGTTACCGTAGGAGAAGATGAAGGGCCTCCATAGCCATCAACTCTGGCGGCCGGGGAGCCGAGGGGCCATCGGTTTGAGAACCAAACGGATCTCTACGGTTGGGAAGGAGAAAAGCTTCAGAGCTTTTAAAGCTCTTCAAGCCAAAGGAAACTTTCTTCCTAACAATGTTCTGTACACTAGCTGATGCTAGTAAAGACATTGGGTTTGAGAACAATTGGGTTGGAACAATTGGTTTAAATAAACTTAGCTATAAGGAACAATTGGACTTGGGCTTTGGAAACATTATGAGTAACGCTTACTCATGGACTTCTAATCTAATGGCTAAGGTTTTGTAAAATAATAGGTTATAAAAATTCTTGTTGGGCTGGATTTTAAGGCTTGAATCAAAGCTTATGTAAAGAAAATCATTTTGATCCAAATATTTAAGTAATAGCTTAAAAGATAAATGATTTCTTTTTAGAAAAATTATAACTAATAATTTAAAGTTCTAAAATATTTAGAAATATTTTACTGTCTCATATCGGGTTTGAACCGGGTTCGGGTCTGGACTGTCAAAAATCCAAGTTTAACTATTTGGAAAATAATTTACTCTTAAATAAATATTATTAACATCTAACATTATTCTAAAAAAAAAAAAATTTATTGCTAACAAAATTTTATTTAGAAGTAAACTAAAATACGGGTTTCACAACCTTCCCTCCTTAGAAAATTTCGTCCTCGAAATTTAAGGACAGGTAGGACAGGATTCCCACAATTCAATTAGACACGAGTATGGTGTTCAGGTTCAAACAATAAGAATTTTTAAAGGTAATCATGGATGAGACAATTTAGGGACAAAATAAAATATAAAGCGAACCAAAGTGTATGAGGTTGATCAGACCATCATTGCACCGGTTCTGATTAGACAATATATTAATGGAGGCCTCCAATAAGATAATGTCATGATCAAGCTTGAAAAAGGAATAGCTCGCAAAACTAGGCTAACAAGCATAATGTCAAATTTGAAAATGAAACAGATGAGTATGGAAAGAAATAGGAATAATGATTCAACTTTGCCTGATCTTCATCTCACCTCTGACTATGCTTGTTACTGGTTTCTCTGACACTGCCTTCTTCTACAAATTCCAGTGGTTGACAACTGTTGTCTGCCCAGTGCTTCTGTCTATCATAGCTTGTCTCTGATCATCTTCACTTCCTCTGCTGCGCCAGTTACTCTCTCTGGATCTAACAGTATTCTTTCTTCTACATCGTCCTATGCAAGTTATGTACGAAAACTACATCCAAAACTTCAATGATGTTGTACTGATGCTAACTGGGTATTTATTGTAAGAAAACTCTACCAAAGATAATTGATCTTTCCAAGATCCTCCAGATTCCAGGAGGCAAGATTCTTCAGCATGTCTTCAAACGTCTAGATTGACTTCTTTGATTGTCTGTCAGTTGGAACTTCATGAATCCGGTAGATGTGTCTCTTGCACATTGCCGCCAACTCTTTCGTGAATAAAGCAACTTCATAATGAACTGACTTGGTCAGTCAGTCCACAAAATCCAATTGATGATCTTCCCTCCTTAGGAACAAAGTAATCCTAACACAAGGTCCATTTATGTGTTCCTACTTCTACTCCGAAATATCCAGCGTCTGCAGGAATCTTGCTAATTTCCACATGTTGACAGAATACCTAACCTCATTCTTGGAATTTGTCCTTCTTCATTACATAACACCATTTAATGGTACACACATCCCGATACATCTGGTTAGAGTGTGTGGGATACTGCACTTCTTAGTTCATCAGAAGGTATACAACCTCGTACCATTCTTCAAAAGCTTCATTGTTGGCAATAAAGAAACTCCCAAATGTTCCTGTCAACACTTGATTTCTAAGTTTACAAGTGCCTTGTCTTGAAACTGCGTCTCCTTGACTTTGTCCATCAGGCTCGAGCTCACTTGCAGCTTTATTGACACTGAATCAGCATCTAGTTCCATCCTTCTATCTTCAGACAGTATGCTCTCCAGCCCAACTTCCTGATGTCTAGGTGCCGCTTCTTGGTCAAACCATCGATATCAGCTTCAATCGTCTTCGTTTACCCAATATTCCGCTCTTTCTGAGTAGAAATATATTTCAGACTTTTATAGTCCGTATATAATTTTACTCCCTTTCCATAATAATTCCATAGCCTTAAAGCAAGGATACTTACAACAAGTTCCGAATTATGTGTGGGATAGTTCTTCTCATGAGTCCGTAATTGCCTAGATATGTAGACAATTATTTTCCCATGTTGTTGAAGAACGCAACCCAGTCCTTTGCCTGAGGCGTCACTGTAGATTGTGAAACCACCGGATCCTGCGGGTAGCACAAGGATTGGTGCAGTGGTAAGCCTCTTCTTCAACTCCTCGAATGCTGCTTGGCAGTCCTCCGTCCAGATGAATTCCTCATTCTTCCGAGTCAACTTCATCATCGACTCAGCAATCTTGGCGAATTCCTACACAGATTCCAGTAGTATCCCATCAAGTCCAAGAAACCATTGAACTTAGATATACGACTTCTCCACAGCGACTATCTATCTAGAGTCTATCAAATTTTCTTCTCTTGTGACATTATGGCAAAAACCACATTGTCTAAGAAAATTCATGTCTTGATAGCTTACCAAAAACTTCTTCAAAGTTCCTAGAAATTTCTCAGATGCTCTTCATGTTCTTCTTCAGTCCTTGAGTATATCAGATTTTTGTTATCTAAAGAAAAGACAACAAACTGATTCAATTACTCATAAAAAGACTCTGTTCATGAGATTCATGAACACAACATGAGTATTCATCATTCCAAGAGACATGATCCAAAAATTCAACTACCAGTATTTGGTGTTGAATGTCGTCTTGAGAATGTACTCCTTCATGATCTTAATCTGATGGTAGTCAGTTCTTAAGTTAATCTCCGAAAACCCTTAAGTTCACTCAACTTGGATAGATCATCAGTCAAGAAAAAGTAATTCTTCAGTGCCCTGATAGTCTACTCTCATCCATATTGTTTTATCCTTCTTGGATACAAACAAGACTGATGCTTCTTAGAGTGAAGCTCCGTCTTATATGAAACCCAACACCTTTAGTCCATTGATCTAATCCTTCATTTCCTTGGCTTCCTTCAGGTCGATTCTATAGTATCACTTAGTCATAGGGAAAGAGCTAGGTACTAGGTTAATGGAATATTTCTATGCATAGGGTAATCCAGAAACTATTAGGGAAAACTTCTATCATGAAGATGTAACTAAGATTTTTATTCATATAAGAGAATTACAACAAAACTCTCATAATTGATCTAGGGACATCTTGTTACAGCTTCTTAATAGATAATACTACTCAGCAGTCCTAAGTACTATTCTTCATGGTTCTGGTTCTTGCTTGGGCATCTCCATTTTCTTCCTCTTCTATGATCCTTGATTCTGCTTCATCCCTTCCTACGGTCTGTTGGATAGAGTCCTGAGGTTGTGGCATAATAGACGCTCCGATACGATGATAAGATAAGAGGCAGTCCTTAACTTGATGTTCAGCAGATCCACACACCAAACATTGCCTTAATCTCTTGCGACAAATGTTGGCTTGATGACCAGGTCTCTTACAGTAGGCACAAGCCAAAAGCTTCTTGCAATATGGTTGTCGGACAGGGCCCAAATATCTTCTATTCTCATGGGTATCCCTCCTAGGACGAGGTTCCGCTCCAACTTGGTTTAAAATGGCTAAGGTTGCGTCGTTGATATTCTTCATGACTTCTCTCGAGATATCCATCTGTTCAGCTTGAATCTTCTGATACTCTAGGATTTCTTGAAATAGAGCAACCATCTGAGAGGTGTTCTCTGGTACTGGTGAAGCAACATGAGTGGGTACTTCCTCAAAGAAAAGTAACCCAGTTAAAGGAGAGGTAGGATTTGCCAGTGTGGGGAAAACTTCACTGGATGATTGGTGAGGATGATCAATCAGCTGGTTGGGTGAAAAGCTCTGACTTGACTGAAGAGGCGGGGTTCGATCCGGAGATGATACCACATCACCAGCAGAGTTGGTTTTGTCAGTGGTCATTCTCTGGAAGGTTTAGGATGCAAGCATAAGCAAGGTAACCTACCAGTCTATAATAAAAATATTTATCATATATAAATCGGTCCTATGTTGTGGCAATTTTGATGTTCTAGTGTTCCTAATTGTTTCTAGTTTTCCTAAATTGTTGATTTAGTTGGACCTGCATGGGCCACCACTAAAAACATGTCACGACCCGGTCCCCAAATACTTGGGTCGAATCGGATCATGCCCAGCCTGCACCGTTGATGAGACGGCGGCAGTAAGCTGTAATCCATATTGCAGGTAAATCAACAACAAGTTTGAATTTAAAAGTTGCCACAACATTTATTCGATAATAAACTTGTCCAGTACAAAAGTTTAAAAGATCCAAAAACTGAAATAAGACTAGCTAACACCAACAGCATCTAAGGAGACGCCGATCCATCGTCGTCAGGTAGTACCGCCGGGTACCGAACAGGATTGTTGAACATTAGCTCTGTGCCACCAGATACTCTAGAAAGATCAACCTCAGAGTAACCTAAAATGTTGTTCTCCAGTCAGGAGTGAGCAAAGTACAGTTCATGCAAATTTTAACAATTAAAAATGACAATTTATAACATGCATTTTTAAACAGTTTGAAAATGAACAATTTTGAAATAGTACATTACAGTGATATGAATAGGTAAAGAATATGACCGGTTTGGGTACATTTGTATCCTAGCGATACGGTATGGCTTATCCCCGTGTGAGAGAGGGGTAAGCTAACACATTCATTATCCTAAGTTTGGATTTGGTCATATCCAGTACACTATTCCCCCAGTCCCCAACAATACGATCAATGCTCCCGAAGGAGTTCGTGTATAATTGTGGTTTAAACTTGCAATGAAACAATTGTGAAAATAATTGTAAAATCTACATAAATGTACTTGCCTTAAACTTCCGATTGAACAAGGTTGGTACTTCGGTATTCGAAAGGTCACGCTCTTCCTTGAATTCCTACATTCCGGGAAAACTTTGTCTCAGAGCCAAACTTAGAGTTATCTAGTTACAATCTCTATTTGTCTTTCCTAGTCAATTTTAGTCAACAACATCACAACGTTTACTAATGAGTTTGAATTTAGAAATTCAATTTATTTAGGTTTTTCGGGAAAAACTTGTAATTATCAAATTAATATAAAACTTGGTATTTTATCTACTTATTGGACAAACTTGTTAAAATACATAAAATATTTTCTTTAAGATGAGAAATTCATATATTATTAATTAATAATAATTTAACGGTTAATCCTACGCTTTCCACATTCCCAGAAAATAAAATAAAAATTACTTCCTACTTATTACAAGACTTAAATCATAGAAACTGGGCTTATGCCCTTACAATATTTAATTACATAAATTGAAATAAGAAAAAGACAGGTTAGTCCGAAAATTACCTACAATTTAACAAAAAACTAATAAATTTCAAAAATAATATTTAAAGAAAATCATAGTCTCAGACTTTGGTCCAAACTTCATTTTCAACTACTCTGCCTCAACGTCCGGTCTAACCGGTGCGTTTGCATTTCGTTGGGGCCCAGTAACCAATTATGGTTGTCGCCCAAAATACCAAAATCATTTTAAATTCATTTTATTAAATTTTCCGAAAATTTCGGCAGCATTCCCTCTGTTTTCGGTCAACCCAAGAACTGGGAAATGCTCCGGTTTTACCTGCAAAAATATTCCCAAAACCCGAATTTTATATAAACAACCATATAATATATTTTTTTCTCCAAGCCAACCATCACTCCCGAAATAGTAACGTAATGGCCCGAAAACCCGAAATTCATAACAGAACCCAAAATCCTACCAAAACTTCCATCACACAGAACCAGAATATAGTTATATATGAATATATATAAATTCCGAATTATCCTGCGAATTCTCAGAAAACCCGAGGATATCCAAACACAGAATTTCTTCCTAAAAATTCTCGAAAAATTCGAAAATATTGGAAAATTCCCACAGAACCATCAGCACCAAAAATAACCATCAACATAACCAACAGAAATCCAAAACTACCATTTCCGAAGAAACTTCGGAATCGAAAATGACAACGTAACTGTTACGTTGTCGAAATCCCGAATTCCCGAGGAATTCGGTTGGACCAGTTCATCATGGACAGTAAAGAAAATAATTGAGTCAGAGTGTACCGACATCGGAAAACCCGAACTGGATCTCGGAACTGGAACGGTCAGCACCGAGAAACGGACGAGACGTCACCGGGAAGCGGACAGGGCAGTCACCGCGACGAACGCCGGCGAACTCGGACGGCCAGGGGCCGCGCGGGTCAGACGATCGACGGAGGCGGCGGTTCACCGGCGAGTGGGCGTGGATCGGCCGCGGGGTTCGGCGCCGGAGTCGGGTGAAGCGCCAGTGGTCGGCGGACCGGGATCGGGTCGGGTGCCGGAAAGGGTTTTGTAGAGAAAGAAGAGGAGAATGGAGTTGGTGATGAGGAAAATAGAAAAGGGGTTTATATAGGGGAAAGAGTGACCGGGGGTTACCGTAGGGGAAGATGAAGGGCCTCCATAGCCATCAACTCTGGCGGCCGGGGAGCCGAGGGGCCATCGGTTTGAGAACCAAACGGATCTCTACGGTTGGGAAGGAGAAAAGCTTCAGAGCTTTTAAAGCTCTTCAAGCCAAAGGAAACTTTCTTCCTAACAATGTTCTGTACACTAGCTGATGCTAGTAAAGACATTGGGTTTGAGAACAATTGGGTTGGAACAATTGGTTTAAATAAACTTAGCTATAAGGAACAATTGGACTTGGGCTTTGGAAACATTATGAGTAACGCTTACTCATGGACTTCTAATCTAATGGCTAAGGTTTTGTAAAATAATAGGTTATAAAAATTCTTGTTGGGCTGGATTTTAAGGCTTGAATCAAAGCTTATGTAAAGAAAATCATTTTGATCCAAATATTTAAGTAATAGCTTAAAAGATAAATGATTTCTTTTTAGAAAAATTATAACTAATAATTTAAAGTTCTAAAATATTTAGAAATATTTTACTGTCTCATATCGGGTTTGAACCGGGTTCGGGTCTGGACTGTCAAAAATCCAAGTTTAACTATTTGGAAAATAATTTACTCTTAAATAAATATTATTAACATCTAACATTATTCTAAAAAAAAAAAAATTATTGCTAACAAAATTTTATTTAGAAGTAAACTAAAATACGGGTTTCACAATAAGATTGCTAAATTAACGTAAAATAAGGTATTTCTTGACGTAAGGCTAAATCCGTCAAGATAAGCCATTTTCTTGACGATTTTTCACGACCATCAACTTATAAACCGTCAAGAATCTTCATTTTTCTTGTAGTGTTAGCTTGTGTTGAAACTTAATTTCTGTCTGTCTAAGGGCTGTTACATGATTGGAAAATCCTAGAGTTGATCATGTATGACTTAACTCTTGCTAGTCTTTGCATTTTGTATGAATAGCTTCATGATCATCAGAATATGTAATATTTGGGACGGCTTACTTTGTATGTCTGACGATCTAACATCTTGTAATATTTTTTTGTTTGCTTGAGATTGAGACTCTAGGCTTTTTCTTGACAATAAGAGACTGATGGCTTGTAGATAAACCATCAGGCATCTAGTCAGCTATGAGCATATTGTGAGGTGGATTGCACTTCAATGTACGTAAGTGGTTGTATCTGTCCCCCGCTCTCCAGTATTCTAGTTCTGGGGCGTGACACAGTTTTAGTGGTGGCCCATGTAGGTTTTGTAAATCAAGATTTTTAAGGATTTTACTAAATAGATGTCTCAATCAGTATTCACACTTGATCTCTACTCGTGCTTTCTAATCTTCATCAATCAGCATTCACACTTGATCTATCTTTGTCCTTCCTTATTATCTTCCATGTCATTTTCTTCAGTGGTATTGTTTCTGGTCCTACCAATCAGCCAGGTAGAGCACCTCTAGAAAACCAGCAATAATAAGTGAACCAGTCGCAACCTGGGGACCAAACCCAGTACTCAGGGGCAGCATCCCGAGTCATGCCTTCCGGGGATCCAGAGCCACCAGTTCATCCAGTCCAGCCTGTAGAGCTTGACAATAGACCCCTGATGGGACTCATTCGGTACTTACTTGCATCAAAAGATTATCGGGGAGATGCCCTACAGTAGACAGTACAAGCAGCCATGAACAGAGTTGCTTATCAAGGGAACAATGTGGCTAATAGCTTCAAGCGACTGAACCCTCATTTCTTTGATGACAATAAAAATGCTATTGCTGCTGATGCTTGGCTTCAGGATATAGAGGTTATTCTGGAGGTAGCTAGGATTCCAGAGAAAGAGAAGATGGCCGTTGTGCGCCTGCAGTTATTGGACTTAGCCGCAGCTGGTGGGCGATGCAAGCAGTTGGATTAGTGACACCTGTCATGTGGGCGGTATTCAGTGATAAGTTTTAGACGAAGTACTTTGATGCAGTAGCTCGGTATGATCTGCAGACAAGGTTTAGCAACCTAACGCATATGGGAAGGACGATCGATGGTTATGTGTCAAGTTTTCGTGACTTAGTCGATTTGCTCCCACCTTGGTGGCGACCGAATTAGATAGAGCGCAGCAATTTCAGTAGGGACTCCACCTAGACATTATACTAGTAGTAGAGCAGTTTGAGCATTAGACCTTTGATGTTATTTTGAGAACGGCTAGGAGGCATGAATATACTTCACAGAAGATAGTAGATCGAATTGGAGGATGGAATAGGCCTCATAGACAGTTGTCTCAGTCATCAATACTAGCCCCGGCTGATAGAACTTTGACCATTGGAGCTCCTAGGAGATAGACCACAGTTTCGTCGATTCTGCACTCGATTTTGACATATCCTCAACAACAGAAGTAGAAGTAATATTCTACAATGGGCTGCTCTCATTGTGGGAAGCCTGTGCACGTGATTTTAGAGTGTCGTAGACCACAGGAGTTGTGCTTCGCTTGTGGGGCACCGGACCATATGATATTGTCCTGCCCGTATAGGGCCAGTTCATCTTCATCAACCCTAACCAATCCATCTATTAGAGGACCAGCATTAGTGCAGTTGCAGCAGTACCAGCCTCCGACGTTGTTACCACCTCAGGCCCTGGCATTCCAGCAGCAGAGGTCACAACAGTTTGCTCAGGCCCAAGCTCAGTTTAAGAACAGACAGAGAGGTCACCAGCAGAGAAGACCATCACCAAGAGGATAGGGTCAAGCTATGGCTCTGACCGTGGCAGAAGAAGGTGAGGTAGTGGCAGGTACCATTCTTGTCAACTCTTTTTCAATATTATTTGATTCGGGTGCATCGCATTCATTTACGTCTACACGATTCGCAACACGGATAGGACTAGAGCCAGATTCGTTATCAGTAAGGCTTAATATACTTACTGGTAATGGTCTTATGGGAGTAGATAGAGTCTTTTTTTTGTGTCGAATTGTAGGTAGCGGTAGAGAGTTTTCCGCTAGATTGATAGAATTTTTGATGGCCGACTATGATGTGGTCCTAGAAATGGATTAGTTGAAGGATTAATATACAAGAATATACTTCCATGTTGGCAGGATTATTTTTGGTATTTTCGACAAAGAAGAGTTTTCGTTTTCCAGGGGCAAATTAGAACCTTCTCAACCAATCTTGCGGATGGCAGTAGTAGAAGCGGGTCAGTTTTCCAGAGTAGTTGAAGAATTTTTTGACGTATTCCCCGAAGAGCTTCCAGGCATGCCGCCAGAGAGAGAAATAGAGTTCACCATTGATTTGATTCCAGAGATGGCACCAGTATCAGAGAGAGTCTACATAATGGCACCATCAGAAATGGAGATCATGTATAAGATGATTGAAGAAATCAGAACCAAGGGATTCATTCGTGCTAGTGGATCACCTTGGAAAGCCTCGATGTTTTTTTGTGAAAAAGAAGGATGGTACGTCAAGATTATGTGTTGATTGTCGTACCTTAAATTCTATATAACAATCAAGAACAGATATCCCTACCAAGGATAGATGACTTATTCGATCAACTCAGTGAGGCGGCAGTATTCTCGAATATTGACTTACGGTCAGGGTACCATCAGATCAGAGTCAGAGAGCAAGATATCCTGAAGACAGCATTCAGATCTAGATATGGACATTAGAAGTTTTTTATTATGCCATTCGGAGCGACCAATGCGCCAGCAGTATTCATGGATCTCATGAATCGCATATTCATACCTTATTTGGATCAGTTCGAGATATTATTTATAGACGACATCTTAGTCTATAACAAGAGTGAAGCATAGCATGAGCAGCATCTCCGAGTAGTCCTTCAGATTCTCAGAAAGCACCAGTTGTATGCAAAGTTCAGCAAGTGCAAATTTTGGCTTAATTATATTTTGTACTTAGGTCACATCATCACCAAAGGTGGAGTGGAAGTGGACCCCCAGAAGATTGTAGCTATGGAGACCTGGCCAGTACCCAGTACCGTCGCAGAAGTTTGCAGTTTTCTAGGATTGGCAGGCTATTGCCAGCAATTTGTATCAGACTTCGCTCGGATTTCAGCGCCCTTGACATAGTTGACCCACAAGGATGTACAGTTTTCTAGGACATCGAAATGTCGAAGTTCATTCAAGAAGTTGAAGCAGGGATTGATGTTGGTACCCATTCTTATGCTTCCAGATAGGACTGGAGGATTCTCAGTTTATTGTGACGCTTTAAACAGAGGATTGGGATGCGTCTTAATACAACATGGCAAGGTAGTAGCTTATGTATCACATCAACTTCGTGATCATTAGAGGAATTATCCAACCCATGACTTGGAGTTAGCAGCAGTGGTTTTTGTACTTAAGCTTTGGAGACATTACTTGTATGGAGATTGGGTACAAATTTTTACCAACCGCAAGAGTCTTAAGTATGTGTTTACCCAGAAGGATCTCAACATACGTCAGAGAAGATGGCTAGAGTTACTGGTGGATTATGACATCAACCTACAGATGCGTTGAGTAGAAGAACAGATGTGTTGAGTAGAAGAGCAGATGCTTATCATCATGGGAAGGCCAACGTAGTTACAGATGCGTTGAATAGAAGAATATGAGCTTATTTTCTAACCATACAGCCAGAGTTATTAGCGGATCTTCAGAAAATGGGAACAGAGATAGTTCTTCCTACCAACGTGGTATTGATGGCCAGTATGCAAGTTCAGTCCAGTATAGTTGAGAGAATCCAGATAGCTCAATCAATAGATTCCAAGCCTCGACAGCTTAGGGCAGAATATGAAGCAGGACGAAGAGCAGAGTTATGCATTCATGAATACGGCATACTCCGACATGGAAGGCATCTTTGTGTACCCAGTGGTGACATCAGGCAAGAGATCATGGCAGAGGCTCATAGTTTACAGTATTCAATTCATCCGTGTGGTACGAAGATATATCGTGATATCCGTCAACATTTCTGGTGGAATGGCGTAAAGAGGGAGATAGCTCAATTTGTCTCTCATTATTTTGTTTGCCAACATGTTAAGGCTGAACATTTGAGACCAACTGGACTTCTTCAACCTTTACCGATTCTAGAATAGAAATAGGAGCACATTACCATAGATTTTGTAACTGGGTTATCTAAATCCCCAGCTGGAAGAGATGATATATGGGTTATAGTTGGCAGACTCACTAAGGCTCCTCATTTTTTCCCTTTCAAAATAGATCAGTCGATGGATCATCTTGTAGAGATGTACCTGAGATAGATAGTCAGATTACATAGAGTGTCGGTCAGTATCATATCCGACAGAGATTTAAAATTTACATCGTACTTTTGGCGGAGTCTTCAAGAGAGTTTGAGGACTCGTCTCAAGTTTAGTTCATCTTATCATCTGTAGACAAATGGTCAGTCGGAGCGCACGATTCAAACTCTTGAAGATATGTTACGATCCTGTACACTTGAATTCAATGGCTCTTGAGAAGTTCACCTGCATCTAGTGGAGTTCTCTTACAATAACAGTTTTTAGGCCAGTATCCAGATAGCACCATTTGAGGCACTATATGGCAGAAAGTACATATTACTTTTAGCCTGGGACGACGTCGACGAGAGGCAAATGCTTGGTCCAGAAATGGTTACTCAGACTATTGAGGTGGTCAGATAAGTTAGAGATCATCTTCGAGTGGCACAAGATCATCAGCGCCATTCGGTCGATTCTTATCGACGCCCTCTTGAGCTTTCTATCGGCGACCACGTATTCTTTAGGATCATGCCTACCTTGTAGAACCCTAGAGGGGGGTGAATAGGAAAATAAAATAAAACTTAAACACAAGAAGCTATATTACTGAAATAAAAAGAGAGAGAGAGAAAATCAAACACGCAATGTATCCTGGTCTCCTCCCTATAGGCAATCCAGTCCCGGAACTCTCTCCGGCTTAAATCCACTATTTAGTAAATAGTACACACGAGTTTGGATCTGAAGAACTCGCCAACTTCAACACGAGTTTGGATCCGAAGAACTCGCCAACTTCTTACACACGAGTTTTCTTACGAAGGCTCGCCAACTTCAAAAAAGAAAAAAAAAAAAGAACTGTTGATCTTCTAACACTTGAAGATCGAAAAGTACAACTCTTGAATACTCTAGCACTTTTGGATTGGATGACAATTAAAAGCTTGGGTAGAGTAGTAATGGTGGAGCTCTTGGTTGTTGAGAAATTTATGGCTTGAGTGGATTGCCTTCAAGAGAGAGAAGGAATCCATTTATATAGAAAACCAAGAGTAGGTAGCATTTAATGCTCCTGAATATAACTCAGACGGCATACCGTCGATATGGACCGGCATACCGTTGGTATTCCGTTTGGAACAGTAACGACAATAATTATATCTGTTGGAGAGCATTTAATGCTAGTATTTGTCCATTCAAAAATCAAATCAGATAAACCGGTATACCGTCGATTTGCAGCGGTATGCCATCGGTATACCGATATTTATCACAGAACATTTTGTGACTAAAAAAATGGTATACTGTCGGTATACTGTTGTATGCCGTCGGTATGCCGAAGTTCGTCACAGAACATTTTTGTGGCTAACAAAACGGTATACCGTCGGTATACTGTTGTATGCCGTCAGTATTTCGATATTCATCACAGAATATTTTGTGGCTCATAAAACGGTATACCGTCGTTATACCGTAGTATATCATCGGTACGCCGATGTTTATCATAGAACATTCTTATGGCTCAGAATTGGTATACCGTCGGTATACATCGGTATACCATCGGTATGTCGTTCGTTTAGACATTGATTTTTGACTAAAAATAGAAGAGATTTACGTTTTGTCATCCAACCTTAGGTGTTTACAGAAAGACCTAGACCTTGTACAGACTCGATATCTTGAATTTGTTGAAAGCCGTCTTTAAGGATCGTCGGTCTTTTCTTCAGTCTTCTTTTAGGAATTTTTATAAGGCTTTGATGACTTGGCTTGAATGGACAGAACTTATGTAGTAGAGCTTTTGAAAGGATATCTTTTAGCTGAAATACAGAGAAAACTAGAATACGAAGATGCTGTTAATGTTATCAAAATAAACTGTGCCAACAATCTCCCTCATTTTGATAATTGACAAAACAGAGAGATAGCATCTTCAGGGAGTGACTCCCCCGTAGGTAGACAACTCCCCCTCAATACGTTTTCTTCCCCTTTGTCACTTAATCAAAGATGAGAATTAAGTAGTAAAAAAATATCAGAGATAAATAGGAAAAGCAATATGGTAGACAAAAAGCATGCATATATTAGATAAGGAAAGGGTACATGCTTGAGACTACATAAAACCATATAAAACTCTCCTTTATGAGAGTGAGCAAGACAATATCAAAACATAAGAAATAGTCCCCGTAGGACCACACACAACATAAAAACAAACTACTGGTCCCCGAAGGATCTCAAAGGACACACACTAAGAAAACAACAATTTATTCTACCACCATCAACAGGAGCCTGCCACTACTCATCCGTCGGATCATCGTTCTCCCCACCATGAGCACCGTGAAAAGCACCGAAAGGATCCACACCGTCCGGGTACATGAATCCGTAGGCATTGGGGTCAGAGAAGCGGGAGCCTTGGTACTGGGGATCCTGAAGCTTGAGATCCAGATAGGCATTCCGGTCCTGGAGAGTGCGCTGGATAAAATAGGCCTGGTCATGGAAGCGGCTCTGGATAAGATTCCCAAGCCCGCGGGTATTGGCCCTCATCTGCTCCTCCGTCTGAGCTATGCGCATGTCGAAATACTGCTGGGTCAGAGACATGAAATGTCAGGATGGAGGAGGCACAGAAGATGGCACGGCAGAAGAATCAGCCAACGGGTCATGGAAGGAAGACGTACGACAAGCAGATTCACCAAGGGTAGAACGGAAAATAGCAAGAAAGGAGGGAACGTCGTCTGACTGGCAGAGGGAGATATCCACGTTCTTCACCTCAAGAATAAGAGTGAAGAAGGCACCATAATTGAGGGATTGCTTCCCGGCGGACAGAACAGAGAAGAAAGCATTGAGAAGAGTCTTGGAAAAGGACCAAGTCTTCTTGGAGTACAAGTAGAACATTGTAACGCTCCAGTCCCAAAATATGTAGGACTAGAAAAGTAGATATGCCAGCTGTATTCATACGAAGTATACTCCAATATATGGAAGCCTCGTATAAATACATAAGCTGTAAAATACAGTAGAACCATGACTAATCTCATCCACACAGAATAAATAAATAAAAGATATCATATAATGAGAATGAATTTGTCTGGATACAATATGTTGGGCGGAGACAAATCCACTACCAACAAATAAAGAAAAGTACATAAGAAAAGATATGAATTTGGCGAGCGAAGCGAAGACGATCCAATTGCAATCATCATCGAAGAAATAGCGATGATCACGGCTAGAGCTAAAACACCTGCGAAAGATAATAGCACACACCTGGAGAGATAACCAGGTCCTCAGAGGGACGTAATAAGACACATAATATCATGCCATATAAACTGAATAAATATTGCTCAAGTAAATAAGTAAATCGAATTATAACATGGTCCAATACGCACCTACTGAACGAGCGTACCATCCCCCCAACCAAACAAAGACAGGAGATGGTAAACTAATTCACGGCGATGTATCTTTCCATGCTATGAATCCAATATGGTATTCGGACCCCAACAAGGTTCAATACCTTCTCATCGAAGTAGTAAGTCACACCTACAACCAAAAAAGGACAAGATGTGACGAACTAATCCATGACAACCTATTGTTCCAAGCCATAGTCAGATACAAGTACTCAAACCAAAAGTACTCGTACCTAAAGGATAAAGGTAGCCTACCGTTCTATGTGATATGTAGTTAAGAACAATCCTTCCTACGCATGGGCCCTGGCTAAATAGGATCGGCATAGTCCCCTCTTAGGCACCAGAGGCTCCATCAGTAAGAGCATGACGTTCCGCAGAATCGTCAGTGGCCGTCAGTAATCATGGGTCATCAACCCCGTATCTCCAGCGGAGAGTCCGGGTCAC
Organism: Iris pallida; assembly: GCA_029216955.1. Classification (NCBI taxonomy): domain Eukaryota; kingdom Viridiplantae; phylum Streptophyta; class Magnoliopsida; order Asparagales; family Iridaceae; genus Iris; species Iris pallida. Next base: position 48,269,960 of record JANAVB010016197.1, on the reverse strand, counting down.
AAGGGAAGTGCATCGAAGCCCATACGCTAAGGAATTGTCCTCCTCGCCCAATGCCTACTCTGTTGTATCCACAACAGTAAACCTCTATAACCGCAAAGTCAAACTAGCATGCAACCTCTATTAGCAGTTAATCCTATCGTACGGCTTGTACGTACTGGTGGCCAGCCAATCATGCACTTTTGTGTCCTACATGCGACACACAACTTCGTGTTATAATGTGTCACGACCAATGAATGCAACACACAAGGTGGTCCCTTAATCTAGGTTTAATATGTAAGAAAAATAATACATAGCAGAATAAAATGAACAGTAAGTTCTAACAGGTTATGCCATGTATCACAGTTTATTTTGCATAAAGAAAATAAATAATGTATGAAATATGAGCTAAAAATAAATAAACAGCTAATGGCAAGGTGTCTTGCCTGGTAGGGCGCCTGGTGTGCTGCGATAATCATGATGGCATGAACTGCATCTTTGGTGCAACAACTATGCAAGGGGACCTCTGTTGGCGGTACGGATGGTTCCATCGAGTCTAGGACGGTCAATTTATTTAGAGTCGACAGGAGGAAGGTCAAAATTGGCGAGGGAATAGTAAGTTTGGGATTGGTCAAGGGCTGGACGATAATCGAAGGAATTAGTATGATCAATATAGAGAATACTTGTAAAATATATGCTAGTGGTTGAAAATATTTTTATTTATTTAGAAAAATACTTATAAACCCTTTTGAAAAACATATTGAGTAAGCTAATAGATAGTAGGAATTTTATTATCCTTAAGCAAGTAATCCTTTAATTATTATTAATCAAAACAATATATAGTATTAGAAAGTATTTAAAATCCAAATTTAGAAATCTTAGTAAAAATATTGTATAAAAAATTATATATAAATATTTGAAAATATAAATCCTTAGTCTCTATTAAAGGCCAAAAACCCATATATATTAGTAAAGTCCAAAATTGCCTAAAAGAAATACTTATCTTACAAAAATAGATTTTAACCCATGACACTTATTTCTACAAGGCCTTAGTCAAACCCTTGCAAATATGTACAATATAAATGTATATGAAATTATTTATCACGTGTTTATTTAATAAAATAGTATATATGGATAATACTTAATTAATGCTAATAACAATACCAAGAATAGTAATATTATAAAAAGTATATATATATATATATCTATATATATACTATAACATAGTATAGTATAATATACTATCCACCTGTACTGGCAGTTACCCTAAATTAATACAAAAATAAAACTTATTTCATATCCAAAAATATACTTATAGTACTTAAACAATAATATAATAATAATGATAATAATAAATGATAAAAGAAATAACAATAATAATAATAATTATAATTATAATAAATAATAAAAAATAGCACAAGTCGTTCTCCTCTTTTAGAGGAGAACAGTGTAGAAAGACAGAAGGAAAGAAGGAAAAAGACAAAGAGGAAGGAGAGAGAGGGACTGAGAGATCGAGTGAGGGATGAGCGGAATCGAGGGAGCTCGGCCTCGGCGGTCGGAGCAGCGCGTGCGGCGGGCGCTGGACAGGCGGAGAGGGGCGGACCAGAGGGGTCGAGGCGCGCTCGGCAGAAAAAAGGGTTTAGAAATGAGGCGGGGGCTGTGCGGCTGTCGCGCGGCGATCACCGGAGTTCGGTGCTGCGGCTAGGCGAGCGACGGAGAGGGTTTAGGGAAGTCGGCGGAGGCTCGACTGTGGTTTGGGCGCGACGACGAGGAGGAGGAAGGGAAGGGGTTCCGGTGATGGGTGGCGTCGGTGGCGCGCAGGCGGCGGCGAGAAAAGGGGGTCCGGCCATGCTCGTAGGCGACCGCGGACTGGGCGTTCGGCGGAGGGTTTTCTTAGCCAGGGTGAAGGTTCGGCGGGTGGTGCTGGCGAGGTAGGTGGATGGAGTCGGCGACGGTCGTGGGGCCAGGTGGAGGCGCCCGGCTGAGGAGGAGAGTTCGAGAGGGAGGCGCTCGGCCGTCGATGTCGACACAGGCTTCAACCCGGAGGTTGGTAAACCTGGCGGCAGAACGGGGCGGAGATGGTTCAAGGATGTCGGGAAGCGGAGGCTTGGGACGATCGGGGTGACGCGCGGAGCTCGGTGGTCCGGCCGGCGGCCACGAAAAGGTGCGGGAGCGGCAGACGGCGGAGGTAAAATTAGGATTAGGGTTTTTTCTTTCCTATCTTGTTTTTGGCTGGTGGTGATGTTGGGTGGGAGGCTCTGCTAGGCCGATGTGGGTAGTCGGGACGATCGAAAAACTTGGTGATAGTGGCGGTGGTTGGGACTCCGGCCGGGAGCGTGGCCGGGTTGGTTGATGGCTGGTGCTGTATGTGATGGTTTGGGTGGTTTGGTGAGACTGGGCGATGGCGGGGGTGACGGTTGGTGAAGATGGTCGGAGGTGGCGATGGCAGTGGTGTGTGGCCGGGCTGGTCGCCGTTAGGGTTAGGGTTAGAATTAAGGATTTGAGGATTATGTAGGATTTGGGGATTATGTGTCGGGGTTGTCGACACCACGGGGAAGAATTTGTAAATGTAAAAAGTATGGAATAAGAAGATGGACACAGACACGATGTACGTAGATTTGTGGAGAAATTAATAAAAAAAAGTTGGAGGAGTACCTGCCTATTTATAGGATGTGGGAATTCCCAATTAGATAAGAATTAGGATTCCTTTAAACCCAATTTAGATATTTCCTAATTTAATTTAAAGCAATCAAATCCAAATCCAAATCTAATTTCAAATTAAATATCCAATTTAAATCAATTAAATTTCTAGTATAAAATCCATGAGATAAATCAAATTTCAAATATTTAACTATTTAAATAAATCAAAAAATTTAAATCAAGATTTAAATGTCCCAATAATTTCAAAATATATTTTCTAAAATACTATTAATATTAATTTCAAAAATTATATTATTATTTAGAAATAACTCAAATAAATATTTATGAAATATATATGTAAGCATAAATAATGCATACTTTTCCTATTACACAATAAAATATTATTTGATTAATAACTCTAAAAAAAATAAAAAGGCTTTTTATGACAAGAATAATAATTATATATAATATTTTGAAAGTGTATAATAAAATAGAAAAATGCTTTTCTAAAATATGTACGCTCGCACATATTCGTACTCGTCGAGCAAAAAAATAATAAATAAATAAATAAATAGATAATAAAATTTCGTGCACGACGTACAATACGACTACGCGACGTACAATACAAAATTATAAATAAGTACCAAATTTAATAAAATAAAAATAAAAAATAGTAGAATTTTAGGGGTTTTACATCCTACCCAACTTAAAAGAATTTCGTCCTCGAAATTAAGAATTCGTAGGGGGGTGAGAAGACACAAAGGGGTATCGATGGAGAACAAACAATGACAAAATTACGGCGTAAGAAATTGCGATCTAGATCATATAAAAATAATACGGTATGGTCACGGGTAATGAATGAGGGTCACGATTAAGAGAACGAAATAGATTCGCTTTAATTAAGCGATTAGAGGGTCTTGATAGGGTCGAGTAGTTTAGGATGAAGATATAGCAACATCGAGTGAGAATGGTCATAGCCGAAAGGAAGGCTAGAGGAAGTTATAGTATAATGCCTTCGTCCTCCTAAAATAGGTGAAGGCGAAAGCAATATAGAGTTCGAAGGAGGCGTTATCGAATACGAATACGTGATTGAAAGACGATCAAAAAATTTCAAAGGAGTTGCCAAGGCAGTCGCGGATGGGACTCTAGAGGACAAGTTTAGCTATGTCCCATCCACGTAGAATAATAGACAAAAGCGAACCAAAGTGCACTTGGTTGATCAGACCATCATGCACAGGTTCTGATTAGACCATATGTTACTGGACATGCCCAAATAACATATGTCTTGAGACAAGCTTGATAAAAGAATAAGCTTGTAAAAACTAGGCTACATAAGCATCATTAGTCAAGATGGTAAATACATAGGCACGAGAGATTAAGATTTAAGGAAGGTAGAATGATTCTAAGTTATACAGTCGTCCTATAGTCTTCTTGTCCAAGTCCTTGGTTGACTAGATGGGTTAGGTCCTCTAGATTCTCGGATCTAAGTAAGCTCGCTAATATAGGTCACTAGGTCAAAGGGGTTGCTAGTTCATAAGGTATTCTACCCAACTTAATGAATTTAAACTAATGGTGTTTTGGGACAACTAACTAGTAGGGTCAATCTCCATTAAGCACGAAGGGAAGATAAGAATAATGATAGGGAGAATCAAGCAAGATGCAATCGAGGAATCGAACGGTAGATAAAATCAAGGAAAGAGGTCAAGTATGTGGATGAGATCCTAGACTTCTAATCTTATACGCAGGCTTGCTTGGTACAGTAAAGTAACCAAACAATTTATCTTGACCTGCATGGGCCACCACAAATATGTATACGAGTGCGTCATTGGTGATCGCATCGTGGTTACCGTCCTTGGGGTAGATGGTGTGGCAGATAATCCGATGGAGCTCGTAGTAGAAGGTCTCCAACTGTTTGGAAAGGGCCAGAATGGCCAGAGGATTGGGTCCCTTGTAAATAATGGCGCAGAACTCGTCAAAGGAGACTTCAGCAGAGGGATAGAGACCGGCCAAGGTCGGCAGAGCATCTCCTTTGTTAGGGACTTCGAGAATCTCGGTGATGTCCCTAGCCGTCAGGCGAAAGTGGCGGTCATTCACCATGGTCTCGATGGCATTATTTTGGAGATCGAGAATGAGATTGCAGTAGAATAAGAGCACCGCTGTCGAGTAGACGGGCACCTGACATCACAGAAGAGATGAGAGGTCGGCCGATTCAAAGAGGAAGAGATGGCCAGAGAAAAGATTCCAGTTAATGGCCTTGCCCTTGAAGACGTTGTGGGTGGCAAAATATTGGAACAAAGCGTCGGCAGCTAGAGCGAAGGTAAAAAATTTTGGATCATAGCCATGAGGTAGAGGCACGGGAGTGAACGGGTTCGCAGCGGTGGAGGATGAGCGAGGACGTTTGTTAGTGGCCATGGGGTTGATGGAAAAGTAAGATGGATAAGTGATGAGGAATAGAGAGGAGGAAGAAGAAGAAGTTTGAGTTTATAAAAGAAGAAGGGGAATTTAAAAGGGTTGGAAGTTTTAAAAATATAATTTAATTGATGAAGGGAGTAAATGGGGGAGAGTTTTGAAAAGTGTGATAATGAAAGTAATTAATGATAGGAGTATAAAGGGTAGGATAGGATGGAAAGTTATGAGGGAAAGGAAGTGATTTGATGGGTAGTTAATGAGATAGTATGAAAAAAGAGTGGAAGATATGGTGGGGCCCGAGGCAGATTTGACAGTCAGTGCCCGCGTTAAACGGCATGCCGTCGGTATACCGGCGTATGCCGGCGGTATACCGATTTTGTGTACAGAACATAGTTCTAAACGCAAATCGGTCTGCTGTCGGTATGCCGTCGTATACCATCGGTGTACCGTTGGAGGGGAGCTAAGTGTCAAAATGAATGATGCATAATTCTTGACAAAGAAAAACGAAACGATCCTCTGGGAGTAGTTTGGTGAAAATGTCGGCCAATTGATAAGTAGTGTCAATGAAATCAAGGCGGATATCTCCTTTTTGTTGATGGTTACGAAGAAAATGTTGTCTAATCTCAATGTGCTTCGTACGGGAGTGTTTGCCATGAAATATAAAAGAATATAACAATTATCGGAGGATTGGACTTTTATATCACAATACAAACTCGCTTGTACAAAGAAAGCCTAGGGACGAAAACCTAGGTACAGCAATCTAAGTATAATTATTTATTTTAGATTCTGGAGGGTGATGATAGAGGCTCGGGAAAGCGACGGCAGCTCTGTCTTACTCCTTGGATGATCGGATGCAGCCTTGGCTCTGTAGAAGAACTGCTTGGCGTTGATGAAGAAATGCTCTCTTTTCAGGCTCTCTCTCTGGCTCTCTAGCTCTCTATGTCTCTCTCTGTATATCTGTCTCTGTCTCCGTGTGTTTGTAAGGGAATGGCACCTTGCTATTTATAAGAATGGGGGACCTCATTAGGGTTTACAATGATTGCCCATTCTTGAAAGTCGGCGGCTAAGGATCACTGGATCTGGGCCGTTCATCGAGATTTGAGCAATAAATGTGATTGCATCAAATCATTTGTAGGTAATTAATGCTGATTGACATGAATCCTCCTGATTTGTCATGCTAACCTCGAATTTCTCGACACGTGTCATTAATTTGCTTATTTGCAAATGATCTGATTTGATCCCAATATTTTATTGGGATTTGTTGAGGGATTTCGATCAATATGATGCCACGTGCCCTGCTATCATGCCATGTGTCGTAACCGCAAGCCACAGCAGAATTCGGAGCCGTAGGAAAGTTGCTCCTCATTGGGCCGCATAAGGCTGGCCACGTGTCAAGGCTGCCTGAAAGTGCCCCCTGAACATTTGGACCGCATGGTAATAATTTGAGCCGCATGCGTATGGATGACATCATAATGGGTGCCTTCTTCGTGAACCGCATAAAGATAGTCTTCGTAAGCCGTATGGGGCTGGTCTTCGTGAGCCGTATGGGGCTGGTCTTCGTGAGCCGCATGGGGCTAGTCTTTGTGAGCCGCATGGTGCTGGTCTTCATGAGCCGCATGGGGCTAGTCTTCGTAAGCCGCATAGGGGAGCCTCCGCTTGAGCCGCATGGGGGAGCCTTCGCTTGGGCCGCATAGGATGGTCTCTACTTGAGCCGCATACGACTGTCTACGTGTCAAGGTCGCATGACAGTTTCTGAATCTTAGGGGATCGTGTCAGAGATTTTCTTCGCTTCCCTAGGAGTCCGACATTATGAGGGAGTCATAATGATATCTTTGTGTCAGAACTGTCACCTTGTCAGAGCTGTCAGCCGTCAGGGCATTTAATGTAGTAAAGGACAAAGGGAAGAGCTATTTGCAGGCCACGTGGCTTCTCTCTGAGCCACATAGAACTTATTTGAGCCGCATAGACGCTCGAGCCGCATGAATACTTGAGCCGCATGAACTCTCTGCTCTGAGCCGCATGGGGCTCTCTGGCCGCATGGATCCTTCTTTATTCTTTTCCATGCTTCTACAAGACCCCCTTCAAAAATTTTAATTTACAAAATTGAAATACTTTGAATAAGAAGCATGGCCATGTATAAATTCTTCTGACTGTTTACAAAAACAAAAGTTGATTTTTATTTCAACAAACTTTGTAAAAAGATTACAAGAATTCTGGGAAAGTACAACTATAGAAATCCGATCTGAATGACGATCGCTTTATCCCTTGGACGATGTGAACTTTGAAGACGGTAGCCTCTGAAGATTGCAGCAGCACTTTGGCAAGGACTCCTGATCTCTGGTGATGATCTCTGATCTCTGTATGCGTGTATGATCCCCTCTAGGAAGGACTTGAAACTCTATTTATAGAGTTCTGGAAATAACTACTTTTTAGTTATTCTAGACTGCGTAAGCTGGATTGCGCTGCATTCGACCGCACAGACATCAGACTGCGCTGGCAGTTACTTGATCGTAGGCCAACTGTATTGGACACATGATATTATTTGATTGAAATGCGCATGACCGTGTACAGACGGTTACCACGTAATGAGTCATTGATGGCATGAAGGCTACGTGTACTTTGTCAGTTGATGGAGTACGCTACCTGAATTGCGCTGGTTTCGAATTGCGCTCAGATGGACTGCGCTGAGATAGACTACGCTGCAGACAGATTGTGCTGCATGTACAGCTGTCCTCGAGCGCTGTGCTGCACGATAAACGAACAGTTTCCTCGTTCTTCGTGCTGTCAGCTGTCAGAAGATCTGATTCTCTATTAGATAATGATGACGAGGCCACGTCATTATGCGCACTTGGATGAGTGCGCAGTTCAGCCTGTGCAATCGAATTGTTGCACAATCTGTCTTGTATGCAGTTCACTTGAAGGATGTATAATTTATTTTTCATGACTTTGTTGATGGGTGCAACTTGTTTTTTAGGACCTACAAGACCCCCTTCAAAGTTTTCGGAGTTTGAAGATAGTCAAAGCTTCGAAATACTTTGAATTTTGATTTTAAAATCAAGTTGCACATATGATGACCTGTCTGCGCAATCGGAGGAATTAGCTCCTATTTATCCGGCGTAATCTGAGGAGTCTGTTCATTCTGGAAAACTATAAATAGTTCTCCGTTCTCTCACTGCCATTCTTTACTTGCTTCTAATCATCTGAAAGAAAGAATTTCCTGAGCTCTCCCGACTCTCCTTCTTCTTCTTCATCGACCTTAATGGCTCCAAAGTGCTCCGCCGCTGAGAAAGGCAAGGCCCCCACCGAGTCTTCGGCTCGTGCTGCGCCGCGCCCTTCTCGCCATGAGGTGGCTCACCCAGTACTGCAAGGTAAACATCCGATCGAAAACCCTTTTTAGGGTTCTTCGTCATTGCTGCACCTTCAAACCGATCTCTTTTTAGAGATTTAGTTACGTTGCGCCGCCCTGTTTAGGGTTTCGGTTGCACAAATCCAATAATCTTCATTTTTATGAAGACTATTTTCTTGCGCAATCGGTTAGAACGCGCTGGCAAAAAGTCAGTGCAGTCTGCTGATTTGCGCAAGGCTGTCCAGCGCAAACTGATGCTTTGCACAAGTTATTCAGCATAACCTGATGGCTTGCGCAAGTGGATGAGTTAGCGCCACTGGATAGTTTGCGTATAGAACTATTGTTGCGCAATATGATGGTTGCACAATCTGATGCTTGTGCAATCTGATGCTTGCGCAATCTGCTGACAGAATCTTTGATTTTACTTGTACTGAATTCTATTTTTCTTGTTTGATGCAGTTGATATCAGAGAGGATCCTGAGTATGAAATATTTACAGGGTCCCTCGCTGAGCCGGAATTTAAAGAAGATTTTTCCTATGTGCTCTTCCCATAATATGCTCTACCATCCTCTCGCCAAGCTATCTTGGTGACTCAGGACAATAAGACTTTGTTAAGTCTGATGAATGGGTAGCCCTTGCAGTCTACTGATGCCACTACCCATAAGAAACCCATGTTCTTATTTGGCAAGGCCATTGACAAGAGTTCTCAGCCAAGACCCTGCGTTGAGCAGAGAACTTTCCAAAGGAAGGAGAAACTGATCCTGTTACCGGATATTGCTAGATGCCTCCCTCTAGCACGATATGCTCATGCAAGCCATCCCAGGAGGATGGACTGGGACATTACTCCCTTTCAGCAGGCACGGACAGGAAAGATTTGTGTCAAGAAAGGCCCAAACAATAGAGACATGTTCTATAGCTCTTCTGAGCGACACAGCACTTTACTCAGAGGGTTGAAACCAGGTTGTATCCCTCCAGAGAACTCTTCTTTACTGCTGCCGGTAAGGACACCAATCTTTGCTAATGAGTATGCAAAGGCTGAGGGCAGATATCCGGATCAGGACATCCGGCTGACCGGTCTGGTGAACCCGGAGAACAGGAGGTGGAACTGCATAGCCAACTGGGTATTGGCTCAGTTTAAAAACAAATTTAAAGAGATTGAGCTTTATAATATGGTATATGCTACTATGTATGGCTTCCACCCAAACCCTCATCTGTTTCTGGCCCTGGCAGAGAGGTATAATTATAGGACATGGACGTTCATGACGCCCTGCGGGAAGATTGGATTAGCCCTCCATGAGATGAAGTACATCTCATGCCTACCAACAGGAGACTTCCCTTATGAGGAGTATGTTCCCACAAACGACGAGTTAGAAAGACTACATTAGGAAAATGCAGAGATGGTGGCAGTTTTCGACGAACTACTGTGCCATTACAACATATGCTCCGTGTACTATAAGAGCGGCTCTTCCGGCACATGTTATTCCTCGAAGTGGTTGTCGTATCTTTTTCTTAACCATATCAATGAGAAAAAGACCAAGGATCATGACTCATGTAACCCAACCTTCTTCCAATCCCGCAGCCACAGTGAAGTAATAAAACTGATGGAAGAGAATAAGAAGATGGATATCAGAGTTAATGATGAACACCAATACCCTCCGCTCAAGCCCGGAGATTTTGTCGAGAGCTTTATAAGAATGGGCTACAGGTCCATGTCAAGAGAAGCTCAGCTGGCGGGATTCCTGACATACTGGCTCCGTCGATTTGTTGTGCCCGGAGCAAGCGCCGTGGACCGTTTTCACCGCGGTGTACTCTTTGCTATCGTCCGGTTAGTCTTCGGCTACCGGATGGATTTGATTTCAGCGATGACCTGTAGAATAAATGCAGGTCTCTGTCTGTATGTCGACTCCATGATCAAATGGAAGGGTGAGAAGGGAAACTTCCCTCGATTGGAGTTGTCTTACACCTATCTATTCGGATGGTCGCTTCTGTACCATCCGTCTTTGATGAACCCCGACATGGGAGCAGTCGGTGGCAGCTTTCTTCGAAGATTCTCCCGGAGCAAGTGGGTGTACGTTAGTATAAAGGACTGCAGACGTGCCCTGAACCTTGGCAAGGGATGGAATTTTTTACTGCTTTGCCCCTCCAGCTGGTTATGAATTCATGGCAACAAATCTGGTTAACCTTGGGTGGCAACCGCTGGGTCGAGCAGCTTTTGACTGGCTGAAGGCGATCAGACCATCGTATTTGGTATACAGATTTGAAGAGGAGTGCTATTTGGAACCATATCTGTCGAGTCGCTTCGCCCGTCAATTTAGTTACGACCAGTTCCATGTAGGCAACGCTATAACTTGCCTACAAGGAAAGGGGTACCTAATTGATGGTGCCAGAGCATAGGCCTACTACAATGCTCGAGACACTAGGACAGTGTTCTCGATGCCAAACAAGAATGATAATGGCCCTAGAATGTTATATACATATTCACTGTTTTACACAGCTGCAAATACTTTCGCCGAGAATTTCAGTCTGGTGGATAGCTTCGCGACGGCGACGCGTCTGAAGAAAGGAGCAACTGTTGTACTAGCTCCAGCAAATGATGAACAACATGAACTATTGGATGATCTCTTAGAAGCCTCAAGGGAGGTTAACTTCCCTGAGGAAGTTAATGAACCACTGAGGATTTCTTTGAAAGTTGTTAAGTCTCCGGCCAGGGAAAGGAAGAGAAGAATTAATGAGCCTTCCTCTCCTGTAGCAAAGAAGAAACTTATCTTGGATCAATCAGAGAAAGTTACCACTAGATCACAGTCTCGATAACTGGCCGAGTCGACCCAGCGAGAAGAAGCAACTACACCAACTTCTCTTCCACAGCGGGTTGATGTGGTAAATGTTGAGAGTCCAGAGAGGCCTCTTCATCGGAAGAAGCTGGCTTTTAGAAAAAGAAAGAAGGCGATCCTGTCCTCGGTGGTGGCCAGCGCTGCTGCTGGAATTACTATGTCATCTCCTACCCCTGTCTCTGAGTCTAGGGATGAAACTCCTAGTCCAGAACAGAGGGACGAGACTGATCAGAGAGAGAAGGCTGCAGAGCCTAGAGAGGATATTATAGAGAAGGAGCAGGAAGCTTTGCGATCTCCTTCACCAGCGGTAGAAACTACTCAACTTCATACTACACCAAGAATAATCCGCGAGGAGGAGGATCGTTTAATGATTGAAGCATTAAACGATTGCGACTTCAGTCTACAAGAAGATGCTGATCATGCCGCTGTAACTGCCAGCGGAGAAGTTCCTGAAGATAATGAAAGTGAGGAGAGTACATCATCAGAGGCTGTTAATGATACACAAAATCTTGAAGAGGACATTGAGGTCCATATATCTCCCAAAGCTGCTAATGACACCCTGGATCCTGAAAAGGATGTTGACGTGCCGGTATCTCCCGAAAAGACTGCGGATGAGGAAGTGGACCTGGAGGAAACTCCTACTGTTGATCCCAAAGGTAAAAAATGAATTTATCAATCTTCTTTTCATAGATTAATAGCTGACATCTCTATCTTTGATCCATGTAGAAATCGAATCATCTCCAGCTCCTCCAGTGTGCATGGATATAGTACCTGTAACAACGATAGCTAGCAGCAGTCGTCATTTGTCTGGTGGCTCCGAGGCAGGCAGTAGCCAGGCAGTAATGTCTGAGGCTACTTCTGCTAGACTGGAATCTGGGCCAGCAGATGACCGAATCATCACTGAACAAAGCCATGGTAAGACTGCTTTTACTTTTGATCTTTTCAATAGCTGCAAATGACAGACAAAATGATAAAATTTATCTGTTTTTACAGAGGAACAACCGGGAGGAGCAACCAGCTCTACTTTAGCTCCCTTATTTAAAGAGCCTCCCATCCAAATGGTTGAACTTCCTACTGCTTCATCATCAACAGGAGTCGCTGCTACTCCTAGTGCTTTGGCCACCAATCAATTTGTCATCAGCTCTTTCACCAACTTCTTCTTTAACTCTTTGGGACCCTTAATAGATAGGGTGATAGAGAAGAAAGACGCTAATTTTTCTACAGTTAGAGGTCCAACCTCTTACTTGATTAATGCCATCCGCAGCCAAGGTGATGAAGCTCAGGCTACTTTTCTTGATCATATATTAGATGAGTTGGAGACTTCAGTTAAGAGCTACAAAGAGCTAAGAAAGGGAGAGGTAGAGCCTCTGGTGCAAGCTGAATTTGAACGGATATCTCAAGAGGCCGCGGTTGAGAAAGTTAATTTCCAAGTTCTCTTGGATACTTTCACTGCCAAGTCTGCTGAATACAACTCCAAAGTAGAAACAGTGGCATCTATTGTTGAAGAGAAAGAAAGAAAAGTTGTTGAATTACAAGCAAAAATTACCCGTCTTCAGGAAGAACTGAGACTTGCTCAATTAACTCTGGAAGATGAAGCCACCCAACATCAAGCTGTAATTCAACAACTTGATATTCTGACTCAAGAGAGAGACGAATATGCTGCAGCTCACCAAGCTGAAATCACTCGCAGACTAGTAACCCTGCCAACCTTCGATGATAAATCTGGGATGGAAGAAGCTAGGAAACGAGTGATGGAATCTCGTGAAGAGCGACTACAAATTTTGAAGCAGCAGATGACCAATTTGATGACACCACCGGCTGAGTAGATGGATCTTTTGTATCTTCTTGTTTTTCATGATATATGTCTTTGTAACGTCTTTCGTCTTTGATCAATAAAAAGACATTTTTGTGGCTCTATTATTTGTTGCATATCTTGTTCAGATATAAATAATAGCGATAGAAAATATATTCAGAGGTACTAGACATGATATATTTCTTGATTCTGGAAAATAATCATATTCAATTATATCTGCTCAGAAGTAGTATGGACGTGGCAAATATAATTTATTGAATATCATTATTTCAATAGACAACTTAATCAAAGATGACAAGTTGCTGATAAGAACAAACTGGATGATTCGTCAAGGTAAATGAACGAAATGAATCGTCGGGATGAATGTGACGAACGGGTAAACCGTCGGATAAATGAACGGGCGAACCGTCAGATGAACGGACGAGCCGTCAGATAAATGTGTGAATGGCGTCGGATAGATGTGTGAACGGGTGAACCGTCAAATGAATGTGTGAACGGGTGAACCGTCAAATGAATGTGATGAACGGGCGAACCGTCGGATAAATGAATGGGCGAACCGTCAAAGGAATATGATGAACGGGCGAACCGTCAAATGAATATGATGAACGGGCAAACCGTCAAATGAATGTGATGAACGGACGAACCGTCAAATGAATGTGTTGCTTCATAGTCTTATGACTCTCTGTCTATAAATAGAACAGAAAATCAGATGAGATGTTCACTTTCACTTTTCAACATAAAGATGTCATCTGAAGATGCATCCAAGATGGCTGAGATCACCCCGGAGGTGGAAGCGGGTACTGAAGAACGTCCAGTCGAGCCGGCTCAATCAAAGTAGATAGCAGTGGGCGAAAGTTCATCTGCCCCCAAACCGCCAAAGGACATCTTGGACTTCCTTCTCGAACCAGGGAAGACTGAAGAAGAAGAAGCTATGAGAATGGCTGCTTGCAAGTTCCTGGTGGGTTCCAGTAAGAATGTTCTCGAATCTTTTGCTGATCATGTCTTTGATAAGGACGGTAGTGGCCCGCATCCCAATTTTGAGAAGGATGATAGTGACCTTCCTCGATATTATGTATTATCATTCAAGATGAAATAAAACTGAATTTTATTTATGAACTTGTCTGATAATTACAATCAATGTCTGTTACATTTACACATAATACTTTTTGAGGAATTTGCCATTGATGGGCATCATTACAACTCGACCGTCTAGCTCTGTGAGTTGATAGGCTCCATTTGAGAAGACTTTGCTCACGATATATGGACCTTCCCACTTTGTATCAAACTTGCCTTTGCTTGAGTGAGTCATAGTCATAGGACGCCTGACGGTTAGAACGAGCTCTCCTTTCTGAAAGGCTCTGACCTTAACTTTGCAGTTGAAAGTCTTTGAGATGCGGGCTTGGTATAACTCAATATGCTGATGAGCCAATAGCCACTTCTCATCGAGCGCTTCTAACTCTTGAAGTCGAAGAAGATCGTTGTTCTCTGTCGTGGGTTCGTTGGCGGTAGCAATCCTCAAAGACGGAATTTGGAGTTCTAGAGGTAGAACTGCTTCACAGCCGTACACCAAAAAGAAGGGCATATAGCCTGTAGGATTGCGGACCGTAGTACGATAGGCCCAAAGACATTCTCCAAGCTTTTCACTCCAGTTTCGTTTGTTAGTAGACACAACCTTCTTGAGGAGCTTGATGATAGTCTTATTGAAAGCTTCTGCCAAGCCATTAGCAGCAGGATTGTCGGTTGTCGAAGCGACGTTGTCAATCCGATGATCGTCACAGAACCTTGTAAACTTTTGGCTCATGAATTAAGGTCCGTTATCGTGGATGATTCGTCGAGGTACACCAAATCGATAGATGACATGGTGTTTAACGAAGTTGTTGACGCTGCTGGTCTTGACTTCAGCCAATGGTATAGCTTTGGCCCATTTGGAGAAGTAGTCGATTATTGCCAGTATGAACCGATGTCCTCTAGAAGAAGGAGGATTGATAGGACCAATGATGTCTATGCCCCAAGCTTCAAAAGGCCAGAAGCAGCAGTCGGATGAAGGAATTCTGATGGTTGATGAATGAAATCTGCGTGGATTTGACAAGCTCGACATTTCCTTGCATATTCGATAACATCAGATACCATAGAGGACCAGTAGTAACCCATGCGTCGGATATGATCCTATAGCTTAGGACCGGGTTGATGCGCTCCGCAAACACTATCGTGAGCTTCACGCAATACTTGCTTTGCTTCATCACCAGCAAGACAGCGCAAAAGTAGACCGTCATAAGTCCGCCGGTAGAGAGTTTTGGTGGTCTGATTATAGTAGAATCGCAGAGACCGTCGACGAATACTTGTAGCCTCCTTGGGATCTTCAGGGAGTATGTCATGGACCACGAAGTCGATGAACGGAGTTCTCCAATCTTCATTGATAACATTGACTTCAATAAGATTACTGAACTCAATATTACGATTGTTTTCAACGCAGAACAATTTCCGATTAGAGATGACCACCACCTGCTGTCTTTTGATAGGGATGGCTAAGACTGCTGCAAGATTAGCCAAAGCATCTGCCTCAGTATTACAAGCTCGTCGTACATATTCGATAAAGAAGGCTTTGAATGATGTAGCCATGTTGATTGTCGCTTCATAGTAAGGCACTAGATCTTGATGACGAACTTCATAAGTCCCTCTAACCTGATTAACAACCAGCTTAGAGTCACCATAGACTTCAAGATACTCGACGTCAAGTTGTTTGGCTAGCTGAAGGCCGATGAGTAGAGCATTGTACTCTGCCACATTGTTGGAGCAAGGCTCATCTAGGGAGTATGCTCTTTGAATAGCTGACCCATCTGGAGAAACAAGGACAACTCCAACTCCTGCGACAATGACACCATTGGGTCCAATCCTGGATGCACCGTCAAAGAATAGATGCCAAGTAGGAAATTCTTTGGAGATTGTATTAGATTCTAATGTCTCATCTGGAATTTCGTCATAGAGTTTGGATGTCTCCGAAACAGGATGAGCTGCTAAGAAATCCGCCAGTGCTTGACCTTTGACAGACTTTTGAGGAACATATACCATGTCATATTGGGCTAGCAGAATGGCCCATGTAGCCAGCCAAGAATTGAGTGTGCTAGGCTTCTTCATCAGTACCCGAAGAGGATTAACTCGGGATATGACATGAATAGTTTGGCCAATAATGTAATGCCGAGTCTTCTGAACATCAAACATAAGAGCTAGGCATTCTTTTTCGACCGGACTATAACGGTGTTTAGCACCAATCATAGTACGACTGAGATAATAGATAGCTTGTTCGTGGCCTTCTTTGTTCTTTTGGGCAAGTAAAGCACCCAATGAATGGTCCATAGCACGGACATACATTAAGAATGGTATGCCAGAGATTGGTGGCACCAAGACTGGTGGATTCATGAGATACCGCTTTATGTCGTCAAATGCTCGTTGACATTCTTCGGTCCAAACAAAAGATACACCCTTCTTCATTAGTTGAGTGAATGGTCTGCAGCGTCCAGATAGATTCGAAATGAATCTCCTGATGTACGCAAGTCGACCTTGGAATCCTCGTAGCTCTTTTAGGTTGCATGGAGGATGCATCTCTTGAATGGCTTTGATCTTCTCGGGATCCACGTGTATACCTTTAGAGGTAATGATGAAGCCAAGAAATTTGCCACTAGAGATACCCAAGAATGACTTGGTGGGATTCATTTTGAGTTGATGTTAGCGCATGAGATTGAAGATAGTTCTCAGGTCTTGGATGTGATCTTCCTTTAGACGATTTTTGACAGCAATATCATCGACGTAGCATTCGACAGTCTTATACAGATCATCTCGAAATATGGTACTCATGGCTCGTTGGTATGTTGCACCAGCATTCTTGAGACCAAATGGCATGACAGTATAGCAGTAGACTCTGCGAGGAGTGCGAAAAGAAGTATGCTTTTCATCTTTCAGATTCATCCGAATCTGATTATATCCGGAGAATCCATCCATGAAAGATATTCTTTCGAACCCACAGGTGTTGTCGATCATGATGTCCGTGATAGGGAGAGGAAATTCATCTTTTGGACATGCTTTATTAAGATCCCGAAAGTCGATGCAGACTCGAACTTTGTCGATTTTCTTTAGAACTGGGATGACATTGGCTACCCAATCAGGATGCTGTTCTTCTCGAATAAAGCTACAAGCGATGAGCTTCTTGACTTCATCGTCGATTGCGTCCATCATTTCTGGCTTGAAACGCCGTTGTTGCTGTTTGACCAATTTTGTATTCGGCAAGATGTTCAGTTTGTGAGTAGCAACTTTGGGATCTACACCTGGCATGTCTTCATAACTCCAAGCAAAGACATCAATGTATTCTTTAATAAGAAGAATTAATTCCTACTTATCTGCCTCTGGGAGGTTCTTGCTGATGAATATTGGACGAGGTGACCCGCTCTCTCCTATATCAATTTGAACTAATTGATCTTCAGTAGGAGGTTCCCTTTGTTTAAATCGGAGTTCCTATTGGGTATCCATTCGTTGAGCCCAAGGATCTGTTTCGGGATTTTCTTCAATATCCTTGTCATAGCCTTCTGGAAGTTCAACGGAGACCATGTTAGAAGATACAGTCAATCGATGAACTTGACCGATGCTGGTGTCAGAATCCCATGATCTGGAATCAAAAGAGTTAGAGCGCTCCTCACTATCGGATTCAGAAGCTGCTGGGGATAATACCGGAGGAGAAGCATATCCGAGACCTCTTTTGGTCCTGCTGTAGTACATCTCTGACTTTCCATTCGGAACAGCCGTACGGATAGGAGTTTTTCTACCCTTACCGTAGTTGTGGCTATTCTTGAAGTCATAACCCATCTTTCAGATGATGTCTTTTGATTGTTGACTGTAACGACGGAGTTGAAGATGGCCTGTGTCGTTACTTTTGCTATCATCCGTATAGCTGAATTGTTGTTTCGGTCCATTACTAAAAAGTATTAGACTCTCGCCTTTCTTACGAGCGAAAACAATACGATATGAATCTTTTGGATGTTCAAATAAGACTTCTGTTTAAAGAGATTGTATAACTCCTATTGTAAATGACTGAAAGCTATCTAACATATCCAAATAGCACTTAGCATGATAAATGACATCAGTATACTGAAAAGTAGATGCTTTTTCATTGATTTGTACATTTGTATTTACAGCAGGACCTTTAGCCTTAGCAGGCTTGGTCAAATTGATTACAAGAGGGAGAGAAGAAGAACGTGGAGGAGGATTAGCTTTGTTACGACGGAGGTCGATAACAAGCGGCTCAGAGGAGGTGAGCCCTCTTTTATCCTTGTTATGAGATAAATCTATAACAAGTGGCTCAGAAAAATTGAGCTGCCTTTTTTCCTTGTTACGACGGAGGTCAATAACAAGTGGCTCAGAAGAGGTGAGCTCCCTTTGATCTTGATCACCATCAATTGGTTTCTTCTGGACCGGCAAGTGAATAGCCAGTGGCTTAGAGGACTGAGGACGAGAAATACACCCTTTGACAGGTATGATAAGAGTGTCATTAGGCACTGTTTCTTGTTCTTCTTCAGTGTCCAGAGACAGGACAACCTT
Organism: Iris pallida; assembly: GCA_029216955.1. Classification (NCBI taxonomy): domain Eukaryota; kingdom Viridiplantae; phylum Streptophyta; class Magnoliopsida; order Asparagales; family Iridaceae; genus Iris; species Iris pallida. Next base: position 48,251,359 of record JANAVB010016197.1, on the reverse strand, counting down.
CATGAATTCATCCTTGTACATACGGGCATCGTTGCAGTATGCTTCGACGCCTTTGAAAGGATAGAGATCAGCAACCTCCTTTTGTACTTCTCCATTGTCATCGACATATTTGAAACATTGATGGAGAGTCGAATGAACAATGTTATGCTCGTGCAGGAATGGTCTTCCCAGTAAAGCATTGTAGGAACAACCATGATTATCAATGATGTAGAAGGTCACCTTTGTGCGAAGATTGCCTATTTGGAGTTTTAGGCGAATCTTGTCCAGAGGCTCACTCCTTCCCTAGTTGAACCCGAGAATCGTGGTGATTGTACTGGAAAGACTATGCACTGGGATCTTCAGCGCATCTAATATTGTCTTCGGCATAATGCTGAGAGCAGACCCTGGATCTATCAAAATACGATCAACTTTCATTGAGTCGACATATCCTGTATAGTAGAGAGGACGGTCGTGTCTATTATCTTCCATCAGCATGTCATCTTGTGTGAAAGTTATGTTTGGAATTAACTCCAATACACTATGACAATGGAGGCAAGAGACTGGTTCTGCTTTTGGCTTCTTTAACAGGGCTAGACAAGTTTCAGCTTGCATGAGAGCCTCACTCAGAGTTTTCCGAGTCTCTTCATAGAGGCACAAGATCTCGAAGATGGACAGCCGGTCCGGGGTATTGGCCAATTGAGCCAAGATATCAAAATTGTAAGGCTTTTCAAGTCCTGAGGGAGATGACTTCTTCAAAGGTTTGTCGAAACGGACTTATTGTTTGCCTTTGTCGGCTATCGTCGGCTTGGGAGGAGTAGACTCTACAACCGGTAAGGACGCAGTAAGAATATCCTCGGTGGAAGCAGGCTGCACTGGGGCAGACTCAGAAGAAGAAGCAGGATTCTTTTGAGCTTCGGGGTAATCCTTTAGATAGGCTTTCCCTGATCTGGTGCCCAACAGGATTTTCTTATCAACTATGGGGTCAAAAGACACCATATTGTAAATCTTTGTCTTACCTTTGGAGCGGTCTTTCTTCTTGGAGGAAGAGGGAAGTTCGAACTCTGAAGCAAGATCAGGATGAATCCACATAATCTCACCATTGTCAAGAGACAAGGGGATGAGACCTTCACTTCGTGGAGGAGGGAGATTCTCGATCTCAAGAGTAGCTTTGGGGATAGGAATGACACCGTGTTGTACCGACCATGTTTGCGGTAACAGTCTTCTCATCTTGCTGCAAAGTGACAACACCAGCAATGACCAGCTCTTGAATTTTGCCTTTGAGCACATAACATGCTCGAGTGGGATGTCCGATGAACCTGTGATAGACACAGTACTTGGGATGATCAGTCTTACCGATTTTATCGGGCTTCTTGGGATCTGGGAGCTGGAGCTTATTGCTTTTGATCAGGCAATCAAACATGCTCACTGTGTCATTCTCGTCAAAAGAGTACTCTACTTTCGGACGAGGTTCCCTTGGTGGAGGTGCTGAAGGAGTAGAAGTGGACGTAGGAGGAGCTAAGTTGACCGCCAGAGATTCTTTGTTCTTATTCGTCAAGTTGATATTCAAAGTTTCTTTTCCTTTGCGGTTGTTCTGGCGATTGCCACCACCCGATGTCTGATGTTTATCCCGGTCGGGGTTAGACATTTATACCCCTAGTTGCTTGAATTTGTCGGCACTAACTTCAGCTGCTTTAGCGTTGACAATGAAGGATTGCCAGTCTTGGAACTGAGTAGACCCCGTCCATATACTGATGATAGGCAAAAGATTTGCCTTGCAGGTGTCTATGGTGACAGCAGCCGGAGTTCCAGGAGGCATTTTCAAAGCTTCCCGGCGGAACCCTTCAATGAAACTCTCAGCAGTTTTATTGTGTCTTTGTTTGATTTTATTGAGGGCTGACATGGTCATGTCGTTGATCCCCTCATAGAATCGTTCCAAAAAAATTTGTTTTAGGCCAGAGAAGGAGGTGATACAACCATTGGGCAAGCTTCTGTACCAATCGTATGCTACGTCGGCTAAACAGCCAACGAATACTCTGGTAAGAAGAGCGTCATTTGGTTGAAGTTGGATAGTCATAACCTCAAAGTGGTTAATGAACTGACTGGGAGAAGTACTGCCATCAAACAGCGAGATTGTTGGGATCTTGTACTTAGGAGGAAATGGGACTTCCTTCCATTCAACTGGGTAAGGTTATTTGATCCCCAATCTTTGCAAGTTGTCCTTTTCTTTGAAGGCCTCGAACTGAGTGCTTAGGAGCTTGACAGCTTCATTGGCATCTTCTACTGATGTAGAAGGAGCAGGCTGAGTCACAGTATTAGGGGAAGGAACAGTGTGGTAAGTACTACCCCCAGTACCTGACTGACTGGGTGTAGGTTGGATTTGTACAGGAGGTACTTGAAGAGATGCTACCCCCAGTCCTGCATTGACAGGTACCGACGATGCTATGATTTTAGGATTTGTAGGAGGTACAGTCGGTGGTACTGTATGCTGGGCCACAATGATGGAATGCATACTTGCGACCATTTCCGCCATGGTCTTCAGCTTGTCTTCTAGTGCAGCTATTCGTTGTTCTTGACTAGCTGAACTGGAAGCATCTGGGTCTTCGTTGACAACATAAGCTGTCACTTCTCTGGGTACAATGGAGGACACTGTCTGTTCTGAGCTTCCACTGTATGCATCATAATCGGAGAAAGAATCATCTCCTGAATGAGAAAGAGAAAGATGACCGGAAGGATCTTGAAGATTCCTTTGACCGATTGTGTCTCGGCTTCGGGATCTGGTATGTTGGAATACTCCTTCAAAAGATTCTTGGAGTAGATCCAAATACCGTTGGCTTGGCTTGCGAGGCTTGCCGTGCTTGGAGCACTTCCTTCCCCCAGTGTCTCTGGAAGTCATGTTGACAGAAGCGTATAAAACTTCGTCTTCATCTTCTGACATAGGTTCAGAGTTTGAAAAGTTTAAACGATCAAAGACAGATCGTCTGGTTGTCTGACAACAACACTTGATGACCACTTTGTGATTACAATGGTGTCCAAGTGGTTGCACTGGAGATGTTGAGATATTGTCCCATTTTTGTTTGAGGTGTTCTCAGAGATCGGGAACAGCAACGGGACGAGAAGAAGTTTGAGGGATGTGTTCTTTGACAATATTCGGAACATGGTTCCGATTCTTCAAATGTTTTGTCCCCTGAGTGTACAGGGAAGTACTCATTTCATTGGCATAGGCGTCCGAATTTTTGATCCTGGAAGTTTGCTTTTGATGTTGGTTAGTCTTCGGCATTGGCTGTTTGCGTTTCACCGAAGTTGGTCGATTGAGATAAGTTCTTAGATCAGCAAACTCACCCCCAGGGGTTTCTGTCTGAGGCACCAGCAATTTTCTCTGTCTTGAACGAGATATCTGAAGAGTTGGGAGATCTTGGAACTCTGCTACCGGAGTAGGCAGAATACCTCTCTGATCAGTACACTTTCCTTTGGCAAGGAGGGAAGAAGAATCCTTATGAAAAAGGGTTCTTGTACTGACTGGTGCCGGAGCACGTTCAGATTGATCTTCAACGGTAAAAACCGAGAAAGACTGAGAAAAGACCAAAGGGCCTTTTCCTTTGTTTTGTGAAGAAGGTTTAGCTAAAAAGCGTTTCCCTCTGTTGCCTTCCAAGTCATGGGACGAAGAAGTTTGAGAAAAGACCAACGGGCCTTTTCCTTTGTTCTGGAGAGGAGGAGGAATAGCCAAAAGACTACCCCCAGTGGATTGTGCAGGAGCAACAGGGTGCTGGAGAAGAGGAGCAGAGCTTTTCTTTTTGTTGTGAGAAGAGGAGAGATTAGCCAAAGGGCTGTCTCTCTTGGATTGTGCAGGCACAGTTTGTGCATGGGTTGATGGCGCACTGGCAGGTTGCGTATGAGTAACTCTGGCAGAAAGTCTTCTGGCCTCAGTCACAGTGGCTTACGCAGCAGGAGTCTTGTTGCCGGAGTGCTTGGGTTGCACTCTGGTTGCTGGAGTAGTGGATTGCACAGGCAAAGTGGCAGCCAATTCCACCAGAGGAATAGGAGTCTTGCACTTTGACAGAGCAGCATAGGAAGTAGTTTATGCACTGGCAACAGCAGACTACGCATGAGTAGTAGAGGCAGATTGTGCAACAGCAGAGACAACAGACTGTGTAACAGTCTTAGTAGCAGAGACTTTAGACTGTGCAGCAGTCTTGGTGGCAGAATCAACAGACTACGCAGCAGTCTTGGGGACCCACACTGGGCATACTTTGCTCATGGCAGAAGTTGTCGCAGTGCGAGGGGTGGTCCTGGAGTTGATCATGGCTTCGTAGGCCGTCTGGTTGACCTTCACAAATAGCGTCTTCTACGTCTTTCCGATAGACACAACGTCACATTGAGTTGTCACTTCCTCGTCGGAGGAGAAAGTCGTCCCCAGCAGAGTCGCCATTTTGTTTGCAAAAATAAAAGTTGATTTTTATTTCAACAAACTTTGTAAAAAGATAACAAGAATTCTGGGAAAGTACAACTATAGGAATCCGATCTGAATGACGATCACTTTATCCCTTGGACGATGTGAACTTTGAAGACGGTAGCCTCTGAAGATTGCAGCAGCACTTTGGCAAGGACTCCTGATCTCTGGTGATGATCTCTGATCTCTGTATGCGTGTATGATCCCCTCTAGGAAGGACTTGAAACTCTATTTATAGAGTTCTGGAAATAACTACTTTTTAGTTATTCTAGACTGCACAAGCTGGATTGCGCTGCATTGGACCGCGTAGACATCAGGCTGCGCTGGCAGTTACTTGATCGTGGGCCAACTGTATTGGACACATGGCATTATTTGATTGAAATGTGCATGATCGTGTACAGACGGTTACCACGTAATGAGTCATTGATGGCATGAAGGCCACGTGTACTTTGTCAGTTGATGGAGTGCGTCACCAAAATTGTGCTGGCTTCGGATTACGCTAAGATGGACTGCGCTGAGATGGACTGCGCTGCATACAGAATGTGCTGCATGTACAGCTGTCCTCGAGCACTGTGTTGCACGATAAACGAACAGTTTTCTCCTTCTCCATGCTGTCAGCTGTCAGAAGATCTGATTCTCTGTCAGATAATGATGACGAGGCCACGTCAGCATACGCACTTGGATGAGTGCGTAGTTTAGCCTGCACAATCGAATTGTTGCACAATCTGTCTTCTGCGCAGTTCACTTAAAGGATGTATAATTTATTTTTCATGACTTTGTTGATGGGTGCAACTTGATTTTTAGGACCTATACTGGCCGCATATGATGTCTCGGCCGCATGGATGTCTCAGCCGCATGGATGTCTCAGCTGTCTTGAGTCAATCAGCCGCAGAGACTTTCGGGCCGCATAGCTCCTTGATACGTGTGCGCGTCATTAATTGCCTCAAATTCGTTCTATTGCTGCTTTTAGGGGAAATCCCAAGGGTCGGTTCATTAAATCTTTGAATTTTATGCCCTGGGTGAATCTCCTTTATGAGAGAGGCGACGAAATTCGAGGAGTCAGTTTCATCTTTTTTGAGGCGGTTATTAGTCTACGTGTTCCCCCCCCCCTCTCTTGTCCTCCTATAAATAAGAGGAGTTTAAGAGAGAAAACTTCTTTACTTTCTCCTTTACTTCGAACTTTTCCTACCCCATTGTCATCCTCTTCTTCAATTGCCAATGGCTCCCAAGAAGACCGTTGCGGCGAAGGGCAAGAAGGCGGCGTCTTCGTCGTCTACGACGGCGAAGGTCAAGAAGACTGCCTCTACTTCAACCGCGGCCGCTCCTCCGCCGGCCGTCGTGCCCGTAGCTCACCCTGACGTCCATCCTCCTATTGCTGGTAAGGACTTTATGTGGGTTTAAAAAACCCTAACTGCTATGGCTACGTCGCATGCTTTATACACGAGCCTTTATTTTCATGTGAGCCGCATGTTCGTCCTATAGTCGAGCTGCGGGCCGCATAAGAGTAGCCCCTGTGGCCGCATACGCGCTTCGCCAACAAAGTCGCATAAGCTACACTGAAGCGCATGAGGCTTCAGTAAGTTGGAGCCGCATAAGTGTTCTCCTGAGCCGCATGAGGCTTCAGTAAGTTGGAGCCGCATAAGTGTTCTCCTGAGCCGCATGAGGCTTTGTTAAGTTGGAGCCGCATAAGCTCGAAAGCACCCATTAGTTCTTTTTTGTCCATCTTTTTAACTTATCTTTTTCTGTCTCCTTCTCAGTGAATTTGCCGGTTAATGCTGCTGGAGAACTCCTGGTAGGCAGTGCCCAAGCTGCTCTGGGCTATAGGTACGGCCATATAGTTCAGCATATGGCGGACCAGTTCCCGAATGACGAGCCTCCGACGAGATTGAATGCCCTTAAGAACTAGCCTTTCTATTTTCTTAATACTATGATAAACTCGGGGAAATTAGAAGGAGAATACTTGAAGCCCGCGTTCTTCTTTGGAGACGTCTTGACTGTGAAGAACAGTCAGATTCTGGAGGTATCAGAGAACTGGAGTTTTGTTTCTAACGGGATGGCGATCCGCATCTCCCAGATAGAGCGTCACTTTCCTTTATCTTGGTTCAATATGCTCCCACTGGACCAGAAGATGGAAGATTCTTTAACTCCTACCCAGAGTGGGATGTTCGTGGGAGACATTCATTATAACAACAGCCTGAAGTCAGTGTGCGCGAGCAAGGTGCACACCAGTCGTTCTGTAATAGGATTGGCCCCGGGTACTATCTTGAATGTGTCGGGTCCCAATTTCATATTTTCTACAGCCGACACTTTTATGAACCAACTCGTTCGGAAGGGCTCCTATCCCATTGGTCGGTTGATGCTCCCCAGCTGGATACATCCGATTCCCTCGTGGACCAATCTGTCGACGTAGATTTTGCGAAAGTTTGAGGCCTTTCTGTGTGAGATTGGTCTTTACCATGCTATTCGGGGCACTAGCCATAGCATGCCTATAGAGAAGAGATTATTTATATCTCTACTGGAGATGTATAATCGCCGTACGGGAACCTTCTATACTCCCGTAGGGGAAATGGGGCTTGCGCTCCACGAAATGCATGCGGTCTCCAAGCTTCCTTGGGGGGACGAAGCTTTTGAGGCGTATACTCCCACGAATGAGGAGTTCGAAGAGTTGGAAAGGCGGTATCCAGGCTTCGTGGCTCTTTATCTAGAGATATTATGCCATTATAGCACATGTCATCAAATAGCCAAAAAGGAGAACAGCTCGGAAGGGAATGCCCCTCATACCAAGGACTGGGTGCGCTATCTCTTCACGACGGATACCTCAGGTCAAGTTACTCCCCGCCGTCCTCAATCCCGGGAGGCGGTGAAAGCCTTAGTGTCGTCAGCTAAGTGGGTGGCCACCTCTAGTGACAGATTCGGGAGTCAGACCGACTCTTTCGGTTATTTTTATCAGGACACCCAAGAGTTGTCAGAGAATGCGCTCCTGGCAGGATTCTTGATAATATGGCTGTGAAATTGTATATTCTCGGGCGGAGCAGGTTCCATCGAGAGGATCAGTCGTAATTTTATCCTTTCGACTGTGAAGTTAGTTTTGCGAGTCCGGCTAGCTCTCCTTCCGACTATGGTATGCAGCATACACTGTAGCCTTCGTACTTTCACATCCAAGGTCATTGCCCACGATGTGATAAAAGATTTTAAACGGACCGAGCTGTCCTATCATTATTTGATGGGGTGGCTGTTGATGCACTATCCGTATTTGATGAGACCGGGCTCTGAAAACGGCGTAACTGATGACGACGCTTTTATCTTCCGCTATCGTAATGAGTCTTAGGAATTTGAGACCATGTGTGCTTGCCGGATGGCACTGGCGATGGCAGACATGTACAACATTTTCGTATCTGTCCCTCGTTTTACTGATGAAAAAATAGCGGCTGTCCATCTTGACGGTATTGGGCCCCCTCAACTTCTGGATGGCCAGATGCTTCTGTGGCTGCGAAATATCTGCCCCTCTTATCTGGTGTATCGCAACCGTAATACTGTCTTTCTGGAGCCTTATCTGCCTAGCAGGTTCGCCCGACAATTTGGGTATAGTCAGCTTTTTCTAGACAGCCCCAGCTCTTGTCTGGGCTTTGAAGGTAGCCTTCTTGACGGCATCCGGGCCCGGCATTACTATGACACATTCTGTAATGCCTGTTGTTCGTATTACGTATTTGGAATACGTATACGTATTTTATCTTATATTTGCATATCTTCTTGGTTTGGCTTGGCTTGTTTACTCTCGGTTTGGGTTGGCTTGGTTCGGCCGGCCCAATGCTTGGTTCATCATGGGCCAAGGGTGGAACACCTTAGCCTATGCTTCTCCTTCATTTCCACCACAACCCCTCCCTCTTTATTATCCCCACCAACCTTCTCTCTCCTCCATAATTCTTATTTACTTCTCCTTCCCCTACCATTACTCTTCTCCATCAACCAAGAACACCATAGGCAAGTGCAACTTGCTTCCACAAGAGAACTCCTTTTGATGGTTTCATTAGCTTCTCCTCATGATTCTAAACCACATTAGAACTTGTCATTTTCCCTTTTTAGGCTTTAATTTTTGTAGATCTAGAAATTAGTTACTTTCGGATTTTGGTGGTTTTGATCTATTAAACTTCCTTGTTTTCAAGTTTTGATGGTTCTATGTTGTAGAGCATTTTATTCTACCCAATTTTGACCTTTGAAAAGTTGGATTCGGACTTGTTTTGACCAAGATTTGGACAATTAAAGCTTAGATTCAACTTTAGAGTTCTTGCTGTTCTTGCCATTAAGAGAAGACAGTGAACAGTGAGCTAGCTTTTTAGCTTACGCCACTGAGCTGTACGCTGCTCTTTAGCGAGCGTACGCTAACTTGTGTACGCTGCTCTTTAGCGAGCGTACGCTAACTTGTGTACGCTGCTCTTTAGCGAGCGTACGCTGACTTGTGTACGCTGCTCTTTAGCGAGCGTACGCTAGCCTTGATACGCTGCCTATTGGTAGCGTGTCTTGAGCGTACGCTAGCTTGAGCGTACGCTGACCTGTAGCTTGAGCGTACGCTGACCTGTAGCTTGAGCGTGCCCTTGTGTACGCTGACCCTTGCGTACGCTCCCCATTGGAAGTGTATGTAACCTTTGGTACGCTAGCTCGAGCGTACGCAGACCTGAGCATAGCCTAGCCTGAGCGTAGCCTGGCCTGAGCGTAGCCTGATTACCCTTGATCTTCTATAGCCTTGTATATTGATATTTTATCAGATATTTAACGTCCATTTTATATCCTTACGCCTTTTGTCATGAACTTGATAATCATGGATTTGTTTAATATGTTTGGAAATAATACCTGAGCATGACACGATAGTGACCCGTAGTGGTGCACTCCTGACATAATGACCTGACATGACCTGATAGTGGCTCGTCGTGGCGCACTCCTGACAAGTATACTTGACATGATAAACCTGACATGTTATATCTTGATAAGCTGTTGCGACGGCTACCTGACATGACATGACTTGTATAATTAACATGGACACCATGGGTGATTGTGCTTGTATAAATAAACCAGTCCTGTCTTGCATCATGTCTAGGATGGGACTCCTGAGTACCACGGTCAGGAGTACCTATTGAAATGAACTAAGGACTAATAACTAGATTAATACATTAGTCATGAAGAGATTTTCCAGCTACAGGCAATCCCGTTACCTGGGCACGCCTTGGGATCTGTAGCCTGCCGTCGAGTAGGGCACATTTCCAGCACACTGTCATGTGTTGCACCCTTCAAGCTACCTAAGGGTACATTCGTTTCCCGGACGATGTACCCACCTGAATTCAACTCTAATCTTTTAACCCGGGGAACCTGGATGGTCTGCAGGGCTTGTGGCTGTGGAATAATCTCACTGCATCTTGTTAGTAATTAGGCCCGTGATAACCCTAGTTAGTTAAAGTATCAAGCCGTAATTCTTGCTTGGCCGTGAAGTGATTGGATGGAGTTTCACCAGTCTAGTCTTACCCTGATCCTGTTCCAGATTATTGAATGACCAGAATGCTTGTATTTATTTTACCGATAAATGGTGAGAATTCCAAGGCCTGTTCAGACGAAGGGTTACAACCCCGGTCCTTGTTTGGTTTACGGGTTGTAACCTGGTTATCTGAATAGTTCCATGGTTATCTCGTCGTATATCATCCTGGTGTATTTTCTTAATTCCAGTTCTTACTTTTATTTATATCTTGTGATGATTGCTGGTTTTAGTTCTTTTGTGAAGCCTCCTTTGTGGCACTTGCTCTTTCTGGGGTCTGACCCAGCTGGTTTTGTGTGGCCAGATTTCGGAGCAACTCCAGAGGATCTACCGACTTTCCAGCCAGATGGTGGCCACTAGACGGAACCCTAGCAACGAGTGGGTTATTTTTGGCTCTCTCGCTCTATTGTAAAAATATTCTTTTGAGGCGTTTAGCCGACGAGCACCTGTTTAGCTCGATTGCACTTACGTACTGTCTGCCTACGGGCTGTAACATGATTGACAAATCCTAGGGTTGATCATGTATGACTAAACTCTTGCTAGTCCTAACATTTTGTAACGACTAGCTTCATGATCAGCTGAATATGTAATATTTGGGATACCTTATTATTGTATATTTAATGATCATACATCTTGTGACTCTTACTTACTTGCTTATGATTGAGACACTAGGCTTGTTCATGACCTTAAGAGACTGTTGGCTTGTAGATAAACCCTCATGTATCCTAGACAGCCGTGACCGTATAGCGAGATGGAATCCATTTCAATATACGTAGCTGGCTATGTCTGCCCCCGCTCTCCAGTATTCTGGTTCTGGGGCGTGACACATTCCATACCCGTACCGTTTTCTCAGTTTCTGCTATCAAGGCGTCGGTAGAGATCTTGTATATGGCTGCTCTGTACCACGTCATGGCGAATAAGCCCCCTGTCGGTTTTAACTCGGGTACCAGTTTTATCCTTGGTACCGGTCTGGATGAGGGTTCCAAGGGGGCCAAGACAAGGAAGAGGAAGAACAGAGTCGACGTGCCGGATTCGGACTCCGCTGCTGCAGATGACGAAGGCGACGAGCCTGATGGAGATGACTCTTCCTTTCCGGTAGCAGATGTAGGGACGGATCAGCCGCCTGTTTTGCCAGATGAGATGGTGGTAGATCAGCCATCCGTTGCACTCGGCCCTGCACGGAAGCATAGCAGACAACTTTCTCCTGTTGGCGGCATCCCTCGCTCTCGAAAACTGGCTGCGACCAGACACCGCGGGCTAACTATAAAGGAAAGAGGCAAAGAAATTGACCCCGCCTCAGAGGTAAATAAGTTACTACCGGTCCTTTCTTTCTTCTAGCTTTGATTTTAATCATCTTCTTTCCCTCTTGTAGGCGTCAGAAGAGGGGGACTCTCGAGTTGCCGAGATCGTGACTCGGGATGACAGGGGCTCCGGTGAGCCTGCCCCTGAAATTGCTGAATTCTGTCCAGATGATGCTGATCAAGTTGTCTCTCCCTCTGAGGTGGCTGGGTCAGAGGAGCTGGCCAAATTTAATTTGGAGATCGTGGGTGAGGAGACCCTGCCAGCTGCGAACGAGCTGCAGCCTCGATGCTCCTCTCCCGGTAAGATAAGCCGAATCTTAACTTGCGAGGAGGCCTATCTGCTCTATGATCACATCCTTTGGGTCACGTCGATTGATCAATGTCATGGACATGCAGGTCCTGCCTCTCTAGTGCCGAGGATGGACCTTGTTGAGACAGACTCTGTCGAAGGGGCACTGGCGGAGAGGGGCGTACTATCTCCCCCTCTGACTCGTCTTGATGGTCCTCCTGCAGGCTCGAGTTTGGCAAGTCCGGTGATGGGACAATCGGGGCAGGGGACGATGGTCCTCGTGTCTTCCTCTGCTCGGGTGGCCCAGAGAGTCGACCTCTTCGCCCTGCCAAGCGTCCAGGCTCTTCGGGTGGCAGAGGAAGAGTTAGCCGCTATCTGTGCATCGTTCTACTCGGAAGTTGCCCCCTGGTGGAAAATTCTAACACTACTCCTTCGATGCTGCCGGCCACGCTTTCTCTGACTCCGTCCTCTACAGGGGTCCTGGACGAAGCGTTACAGGACGTGGTCGACAGCTTTCATCGTCACTTGAAAAGGGGAATAGAAGCTGCTGTGGACAGAGGGACCTCTTTCGTCTTGGCCCGACAATGCGCCCAGGGTCAAATTGATATCCTTAAGGCCCTTCATGGTGGGGCAGGGGTGGCTGTACTCCTGGAGGCGAAGTTGCTGGAGATTGATCAGCTGGTGGCCCAGCTTCAGGTATTGCGGCAGGTTGATTTGTCTGCTGCTATAGATCAGGAGCGCGGCTCCCTCATAGCCGCTATAGAGAAGGCGAGGGCTGCTCAGGATAAAACCAGACCGGCCATACTGGAGGATCTCCGCACTGTATCTGATCGCTATGATCAATTGAGCCATGAGAGTGAAGATGTTACAGCTCGGGAAGCGATTGCCTCCCATGGGATTACAGAAACGCGGGAGCAGATCCTTGAGCTCCAAAGAAAGTTAACTTTTTTTGAGTCTGAGCTTGAGACTGCCCGGATCGACAGAGGGCTGATTATCCAGGAGGCTGATAATGTCAATAAAGCTTTGGCTGACTTGGAAGTGGCTCTGAAGAAGTTGGACGACGACTGGCGGACACTCATGGACCTGGATAATGGGGAGCGGTTGTCCCAGGAGGCTGAGCGCAGGGCTAGACAGAGGCTCGAGTGGGGTACTGCCTTGGTGAGAAACTGCCTCTTAGAGTTGTGTAATGCTGAACTATAGTCGGCCTTTTTCTTTTTTTTTCTCGGTTGTCCCAGGAAGTTAACTTTCTTTTTTTTTCTTTTTTTTTGAGAGGGACGTAGTCCCAAAACATATGTAATGATTTATCATCTTTCAAATAAAGATTACTTTCCATTCTACCCTTCATTTGTATTGCTTGTTGCGCCTGTGGTATTGTGGTGATGCGTGCCCCGTATGGGAGACTTGTTTGTGGACCTATTACCCCTGGCATACCTTGATTTTAGGTACGGATAACAATTTTGATTGGGGATACTTAGAACGGTTCCATGGTCATGTTGTTGTGGACGTTCCAAGTATCGGGAGATAGAATGCCATGGAGCAGCTGGGCTCCCGGGGCATGATGAGAAATGGTGGGCCTGTACTAAGAGACTTAGCAAAGGACATTTGTGGGCCTATTATCCTTGGCGTAGCCCGACTTAGGATACGGATAACAGGATGAAGGGGAACCAACACACTTACTCAGAGGTAATGAGGACATGGCAAGTATGAGGGTTTTACCGTGGAGTCTTCCTACTCAGAGGTAATGAGGACATGGCAGGAGTGGACTCAACGGAGGATATTTGTGGTCAACAGCGGACATTTGTGGGCCTATTACCCTTGGCGTACCCTGGTTCAGGGTACGGATAATAAGACGAGAGAGGACCAACATACTTACTCAGAGGTAATGAGGACATGGTAAGTACGGAGGTTTTACCGTGGAGTCTTCCTGCTCAGAGGTAATGAGGACATGGCAGGAGCGAACTCAGCGGAAAATATTTGTGGACCTATTATCCTTGGCGTACTCCGGTTGTGGGTACAGATAATAAGTCGAAAGGGAATCATCATACTTACTCAGAGGTAATGAGGACATAGCAAGCATGAAGGTTTCTTCGACGGAGCCTTCCCACTCAGAGGTGATGAGGACATGGCAGGAGTGGGATCAATGAAGGAGGGTACATAGAACAACTCAGAGGTAATGAGGACATGGAAGTTCTATGTAAAGGGGTGATTTGTTTTTGGTGGAAGTGAAACGACTTAGAGGTAATGAGGACATGGCCGTTTTAAATTTTTTTTGTGGATCGGTTACCCTTTTTGTGTACTGGGAGTGAGGGTAGTGGATCATGAGGGAGGATCTCTTTCAGGAAGAAAGTTCAGAGGTATGGTCATACATGACTTACTATCTGAAAGAGTGACCAGAATGTGAGTTCAGAGGCACCTGCGGGTACATGACTCGATAATCTGGAATATTGTGAAAGTGAGTTCAGCGGCCCCAGCGGGTACATAACTCGATAATCTGGAATGTTGTGGATGTGAGTTCAGTGGCACCAGCGGGTGCATGACTTGATAATCTGGAATATTGTGAAAGTGAGTTCAGCGGCACCAGGGGGTACATAACTCGATAATCTGGAATGTTGTGGATGTGAGATCAGTGGCACCAGCGGGTGCATGACTTGATAATCTGGAATATTGTGAAAGTGAGTTCAGCTGTACCAGCGAGTACATAACTCGATAATCTGGAATATTATGGATGTGAGTTCAGCGGCACCAGCGGGTACATGACTCAATGATCTGGAATGTGTCATTTAGATATAATATTTCTTCAGGAACTTGCCGTTGACGGGCAACATGAGCAAGTCTCCATTTTGTTTTGCGAGGCGGTAAGCACCGTTGGAGAATACTGCCTCAATGATAAATGGACCTTCCCATTTTGGCTGGAACTTGCCGGTGGTCTTGTGAGTCATAACCATCGGCCTCCGAACTGCCAGAACGAGAACGCCTACTTGGAATGTTCTGATTTTAATCTTCTTATTGAAGGCTCCGGAGATGCGTGCTTGATATAGCTCGATTCGCTGCTGAGCCAGGAGGCGCTTTTCATCTAAGGCCTCCAACACTTGCAGCCGACGACGGTATTTATCATCCGTCGTTAATTGATAAGTGAGGGCGACGCGGAGTGAGGGTATTTGAGTCTCCAATAGGAGAACTGCCTCACTCCCGTATACCAGAGAGAATGGTGTGTTCCCTGTGGCCGTTCGGACTGTGGTATGGTACGCCCATAAGCATTCACCAAGCTTCTCGTTCCAGTCGCGTTTGTTGGACGATACGAACTTCTTGAGTAATTTGATGATGGTTTTGTTGAATGCTTCTGCCAACCCATTTGCTGCTGGATTGTATGGCGTCGAAGCAATATTCTGGATGCGGTGCTTGTCGAAGAACCGATAGAAGGCGTGGCTTGCAAACTGCGGACCATTATCGTGGATGATCCTTCGGGGCAGTCCAAAGCGATAGATGACGTGATGCTTAAGGAAGCTGATCACGTTCGAAGTCTTTACTTCTGCAAGCGGGACAGCTTCCGTCCATTTGGAGAAGTAATCTGTGATTGCGAGTATGAAGCGATGTCCTCGGGAGGAAGGTGGAGTGATTGGACCAATGATATCCATCCCCCATGCTTCGAATGGCCAAGATGCCACTGTCGGATGTAGAAATTCGGATGGCTGGTGAATGAAGTCCACGTGGACTTGGCAGGCTTTGCACTTTCTCGCATTGTCTATCGCATCTGCTACCATCGTGGGCCAGTAGTAGCCCATTCGGCAAAGACGGTCTTGAAATTTAGGGCCAGGCTGATGGGCCCCGCAGACACCGTTATGAGCTTCTCGTACGGCTTCTTTGGCTTCTGCATTTGACAGACACCAAAGCAATAATCTATCATAGGATCGACGATACAGCATTTTTGTCTCTATATCGTAGAAGAATCTGAGAGAACGCCGTCTGATGGAGGTAGCTTCCTTTGGGTTCTCGGGCAGGATATCGTAGATGACGAAGTCAGTGAATGGTTGTCTCCAATCTGGGACTTCGTCGATTGTCTTAGCGGAATAACTCGCCATGAATTGAACGTTGTTCTTGGGGCAGACCAGTTCGTGGCCTATCACATCTACCGATTGATGAGTATGATTTGGTATTGCTAGGGAAGCGGCCAGGCCTGCTAAGGCATCGGCTTCGATATTTCAGAGTCTGAGAACATACTCGATGAAGAACCCCTCGAACGACGAGATGATGTCGATCGCTATTTGGTGATAGGGGATCATGTTTTCATGGCGAACCTCGTATGAACCCCGCATCTGGTTGACGATTAACTGTGAGTCGCCGTATGCTTCAAGATATTCTACCCCCAGCTCTCTTGCAAGTTGGAGGCCAATGACCAAAGCGTTGTACTCGGCCAAATTGTTAGAGCAGGGTTCTGTGAGGGAGTAAGCACGATTGATCACCAATCCGGAAGGAGAAACCAGCACCACCCCGACTCCGACGACGATGTTGCCCTTGGGTCCAGTTCTTGAAGCACCGTCGAAGAACATTCGCCATATATCATCGTGAGAGGTTACATGCGAGTTGGCGACCTCATCTGGGATTTCTTCATGTATTCTGGACGACTCCGAGCCTGGGTGTGCTGCCAAAAAGTCTGCCAGGGCTTGACCTTTGACAGCCTTTTGCGGGATGAAGATCATATGATAAGGGGACAGCAATATTGCCCATATAGCGAGGTGAAAGCTGAGTGCCCCCGATTTAGTCAAGAGGACCCTGAGAGGGTTGACTCGTGAGATCACATGTATCGTTTGTCCCGTGACATAGTATCGCGTCTTCTGAATGGCGAACACAAGGACAAGGCATTCCTTCTCCACAGCGGTGTATCGGTGCTCTGGCCCAATCATCATTCGACTGAGGTAGTATATGGCTTGCTCATGGCCTGCATCGTTGTTTTGTGCCAGCAGAGCCCCGAGGGAATGTTCTATTGCTCGTACGTAGAGCAGGAATGGTTTTTCGGCAACCGGGGCCACCAGGACAGGAGGGTTCGACAAAT
The DNA here is from genome assembly GCA_029216955.1 of Iris pallida. Classification (NCBI taxonomy): domain Eukaryota; kingdom Viridiplantae; phylum Streptophyta; class Magnoliopsida; order Asparagales; family Iridaceae; genus Iris; species Iris pallida. Next base: position 48,234,772 of record JANAVB010016197.1, on the reverse strand, counting down.
ATTCTTTGATACTGTCGAAGGCCCGCTGACATTCTTCGTCCCATACGAATGAGACGCCTTTCTTCATGAGATGTGTGAATAGTCGACATCGCCCGAAGAGGTTAGAAATGAACCTCCTGATGTAAGCTAGCCTTCTTTGAAGGCCTCTGAGTTCGTGGAGATTTCTCGGCGGACCCATCTCCATAATTGCCTTTGTCTTCTCAGGGTCTACATGGATACCCTGGGCGGTGATGATGAAGCCCAAGAACTTCCCGCTGGATACGCCCAGGAAGGATTTTGTGGGGTTTATTTTCAAATTGTGTGCTCGTATCAGGTCGAATACCGTCCTCAGATCCTGCAGGTGGTCTCCCTTACAGCGACTCTTGACGGCGATGTCATCAACATAGCACTCTACCGTCTTGCATAAGTGGTCTCTGAAGATGATACTCATGGCTCTTTAATATGTGGCATCGGCATTCTTCAGACCGAAAGGCATGACTGTGTAACAGTATGTGCCAATCGGTGTTCGGAATGATGTATGCTTTTCGTCGTCAGGAGACATCTTGATTTGGTTGTACCTCGAGAAGCCATCCATGAATGACATACGTTCGAAGCCGCAAGTGTTGTCAATCATGATGTCTGTGATAGGGAGGGGGAATTCATCTTTGGGGCATGCCTCATTCAGATTGCGGAAGTCGATGCAGATTCGAATCTTCCCATTCTTCTTGAGGATGGGTACTATGTTGGCGACCCAATCCGAGTGTTGTTCCTCACGAATGAAGCCACTGGCTATCAGTTTGTTGACTTCGGCTTCGATCGCGTCCATGATGCCTGGGCGAAAGCGTCGCTGTTGTTGCTTGATTGGCTTTGCATCTGGCCGAATGTTGAGTTTATGAAGAGCAATATCGGGATTTAATCCCGGCATGTCTTCATAGCTCCAGGCGAACACATCAATATATTCTTTGACAAGTTCCAGCAGCGATTCTCGCTCTTCGTCTATTAGGCTTTTACTGACGAAGATTGGTTTTGAAGAAGATTCGCTGCCGAGGTCGACCTGTATAACCTCATCTTCAGTAGGAGGTTCTCTCAGTTCGAACCGCTTTTCCCATTGTGCATCCAACTGTTAGGCCTACGGCTCTAACTCGAGGATTTCAGGGATGTCTTCGTCCTCTTCATAAGCATCGGCGAATGCCATGTTGACTGACAAGACTTGTCTGAATACATCTCCGATGCTGGTATCTGAGTCAGAAGTTGGTGACCTGGTCGAATGTGAATGCCAGTCACATTCTTCATCTGAACTCTCAGGGGTCATCGTGGGTGTAACAAACCCTAACCCACATCGAGTCTTACTATAGTAGTCACGTGGTTTGCCAGCCGGAACCGATGGCTTTAAAGATAATCGTCGTCTAGTACCGTAGTTCAAGCCTGGCGTCGTCTCCAGATCATACCCCTATTTTTGCATGAGGTATTTGGATTGGGGGCTATAAAGATACAGAGACAGTCTTCCGATGTCTGGCCCAAGGTCGACTTCTTCTATGGTGAAGGGCTGCGGATCATCCTTCCGGCCGAAGATGATTGGATGGTCCCCTCCCTCGATTATGCGGTAAGCGCCTTCCACTGGAGTAAGCTAGTTCGCGGTGTACATGTTTGTCACCTGTGTGTAGGTGAGTGCCTATACCGTGTTCCATAGCATACATTGTACAAAGCTTGCTAAGCTCGAGGTAGTTCAAAGATAGCCCTTTATTGATGAAGTAAGGTATCTTTTCTAGCGGGATTATATCATCTGCGGAGGAAATATCAGTGTGGGCAGCCACATACTTGGCTAGCTCCGGTTCCTCTTCGGTTACCCATATATAAATGAAGACTGAGAGGACGACCTGGGCAGCTTGATCGTCAGGAGTTCAGCTGGTGGAGCAGAGCGGGAAGTTATTGGCAGACTAGCGACCCCCAGTTTGGTACTCGATGCTGTGCGGGGAGTGGTTGGTTTGCTAGAAGTCCCAGACCTTGCATCGGGGTGACGACTCTTCTTGGGAAGGCATATCGTCATTGGCTTGTCGGAGGGATTGAGCTTCTCCGTTTGTGGCTGGCCAGCTCTCGGCAGCCTGATTGTTAATGGCTCCGTTGTGGGTCTTGGCACTTGGTCAGACCATGGCAGCCGGATTATCATTTGCTCTTCTTATGCCGAGAGGCTGATTGCGTCCTTACGCAGAGTGGCTGTAAGGGGTGCGGACTTGCCAGGTTTGCGAGCTTGGACGTGGATCGTTAGAGGTTCTTCTGATCCTGTGGCCGTCTCGTACGAGCTTGCCCATCTCTTTCACCAAGGTGCCTCTTCGACTTTTCGTATAGACAGGAGTCTGAGTAGTAGGATTTGACCCCTTTGAAGGGATCGATGTCGGCAAATTCTGTCCTCACGAAGCCGTTTTTGTCGACATATTTGAAACACTGGTGCAGCGTGGAAAGCACGATCATATAATCGTGTATCCAAGGGCGCCCCAAGAGGATGTTGTAAGAAGTGTCCGCATCTATGACGTAGCAGGTGACTTTCGACTGGAGATCGCCAATTTGACACTTCAGACGAATCTTCCCAATTAGGTAGCTCCTGCCCGAATTAAAACCGCTGAAGGCGGTGCTTGTTGGCGTCAGGCGATGCATAGGGATGTGGAGATGATGTAACAGACCCTTCGGGATAATGCTTATGGAAGAGCCAGGATCAATGTGCATCCGATCCACCTTTACGTCGTCGATGTATCCAGTGTAGTATAACGGGCGATCGTACAGGTTGGTCTTGATGAGCATGTCCTACGGGGTGAAGACAATATTGGGCATGGCTCCCGTGAAAGCGCTGTCTTGGAGATCTGCAGGCGGGTTCTCTCCCGTGAGGTTGACCTGAGCCAGGTACGTGTTGGCATTTTGGAGTGCCTCGCTCAAAGCCGCACGAACATCCTTTGAGAGTCTCAGAAGCTCGTATAATGACAACTTGGCCGGTGTGTTGGCTAATTGTGCCAAGATGTCGAAGTTGTAGGGCCTCTCCAGCCCCTGCGGTGCCTCTTTTCGGAGGGATTTGTCAAAGCGAGTCTCCTTCGGCCTAGGCTTGTCGGTCGTCGGAGGCTGAGAAGGTCCCGGAGCGTCAGTTGTAGCGGGCTGATGATCTTCAGTTGAGTTATCAGCCAGGGGTTGGGATTGTGCCCCAAACCGAGTGACGACGGCTGTAGCTTCTTTGATATCTGCCGAGATTGTGCGGCAGGACCTGACTTTTCCGCTCTTCTTCTTGCAAATGGAAGATGGTGTAGGTTGAGTCACTTCTCATACCAAGTTTGGATAGACCCACATGACCTCCCCTCGTGATGTGGTGAGGTACACTAGACCAGCAGCCTGATCTCGGGGAGGTGGAAGATTAACAATCTCTATTATCGCCAGAGGGATAGGGACTACACCGTCTTGAGATTCCGTTGGAGGAAAGCTGCCAAATTGTACTGATACCATATTGGCTGCCACAGTTACCTCTTCGAAATCGATGGCCAGAGCGTTCGAATCGATGAGATTTTGGATGTACCGTTTTAGTTGGTAGCAGTCGTGTGTAACATGGTGGGCGTAGCGGTGGTAATGGCAGTACTTTGGGTTCTTCATCTCTGTCGACCGAGGTTCCCGTCTTGGTGGAGGAAGCTGAATTCTGTCTCCTTGTATGAGCATGTCCAAGATGGGCTTGACGTGGCCGTCTTCGAAGGAGTAGGTGATTTGCGGCCATTGTTTGTCTGCCGGTTTTGACTCAGGTTTCTGGGCTGTATCGGCCACCATAGCCAGCTTACCCCTGTTGTCCCGATTGTTGGAGGGGCTACCCCCATTATCGTTGTTGGTGTTAGGACGCTTGCCCTTGTTCTCTCCGTCCGAGATGTGCAATCCCAATTGGCGAGCCTTCTTCAACCGTTCTTCGGCGCTTGTGGCACTGATGATAAATGTCTTCCAGTCCTTGAATTGGATTTCGCCCATCCAGAGACTGATTGTTGGGAGCAATCTCTTTTGGCAAATTTCAATCAGGGAGGAATCCGGATTTCCAGACGGCAGCTTCATTGCGGTTTAGCGAAACCGCTCAATGTAGTTCCTTGTCAGCTCTTTCTTTCCTTGGACGACGTCCATGAGGGTGGACATTGTGATGTCCTGCCCTACTTCGTAGAATCTCTCCAGGAACATGTGCTTGAAGCCGGCGAAGGAGTGGATGCAGTTGTCTGGCAGGTTGCGATACCAGTCGAAGGCGACTCCTTCCAATGCCCCGATGAATAACCGTGTGAGGATGGCATCGTTATGGGGCAGATGGTCGGTGGTGACCTCGAAGTAAGTGATGTACCGACTTGCGGAGGTCTTTCCATCATACGGGTTGATGTTGAACGGCTTATATCTTGGCGGGAAGGGGACATCCCTCCATGCAGCAGGGTACGGTTGCCGTATTATGAGGTCTTGAGAGTTTTCTCGAGCGTGAAACATGGCTCGGAGCTCCTGGACCTCTCTTCTCGCTTCTCGGGCCTCATCTACGGCGGTGGGGGCTGTTACTTCAGGAGGATTGTTGCCCAGGTTCGGTGCCGCTGAATTCGAGTCCGCATTGACCGCGGGACCCGCGCTTGTTTGGCCAGGCGTCCCTCCTTGCAGAGTTGGAAGGGCTACTTTGATCTCGTCCACAGACTTGACCAAGGCATACAGTTTGGCCTCCAGAGTGTCGATGCGTTGGCGATCACTGGAACCACCTTGGCTACTGTCCGTCATGAACACCGTCTTTACATGAGGAGAGATGGATGGAACGGTGGAGGAAGCGCCCTCCGAATCATACCCCTGTAGTGAGAAGTCATCGGGATATGTGGGAATGTCTTCCTCTGGTTCGGACTTAGAAGGAACAGTACCCCCAGTTTCCGAGTTCGTCTCGTCTTGGGAGTTGTGGACGTCCTCGGGGACGTCGGAGTTTGCTGCATCTGATGGGAGAGTTGTTCCCCCGGCTCGTCTTTTTGGAACATCGGATTTTTGTGGAGGTTCGGAGGAGTGCTACCCCTAGTCCCAGCAGCCCTCAGTGGTATGGACGACGAATCTTCTACTGTAGCAGATTTCGTCTTAGAATGGGTACTTTGGAAAACTCCGGTGGTGGGCACCCGCTTAGACGATAGTCTCTTAATCATAGTGGTTGATATCTTCGGGCTAGGAGCACTGGTCTTCTTCCCTCTCCCATCGGCGGGGACTTTCTGAGCAGAGTTGCAGGAGACGACGGAAAGTGCCTCGTCTTCTGAAGACGGCTGTTGTAGTCTTTGAAAGACGGACTGCCGGTCTTTTCGTACCGTCGCGTTATTTCAGCAGCAGTTGACGATGACTTGGGTGCAGTGACGTCCGTAGGAGGACTCTTTGCACCCCGATGCATCTTCTCTTTCTTTGCGTTTGTGAAGGATGGCCTCACGCAAGTCAGATGGGTCTGGATCGACCATGTTCGCTCCCTGGATTTTGGAAGACTTTTGCAAACCTCTCTGTCCGTTTGCCGCCGGGGGCTGGACTCGAGTGGTTCTGTACAACTTCCCATCTGATGCCCGCATAATAGTATGCGGGACGCTCAGATGGTCAGAGATCGGATCAGCGGACCGAACTTGCCAAGCTCGTGCTGCCTTAGACTTCTTCACTCTAGTGCGTAAGGGCACATAGTAGGAAGAGTCTAAGTGATGCTGGAGAGAGTCAGACATATCTTCTTGGGAGCACAAGAGATCAGGACCATAGGAGAGGTGGTCGAAGACAGAGCCACGTGGACTAGGCATCATGCGGCTGTCATCAATAATCTTCATGCGGCTGGATGATCTGGCCGCATAGGCTTTCTTCAAGCGGCTGGGAGTCTCGTCCGCATGAGTTTTCTTCATACGGCTGGATGATCTGGCCGCATAGACCTCCTTCATGCGGCTGGCCGATTCAACCGCATGAGCATCCTGCATGTGGCTGGCAGACTTGGCCACATGAGTGTTCGGCTTCTTCTTGGGGCACATAGAATTACTCTTTGTTCCTACAAGTCCAGCATCGTAGTGCTTTCCTCTGCCAGACTTGGGGACAGCAGAGTCCTCTACGGCTTGAAGTGGAGCCGTATGAGAATCGCCTTCGCCGTCTTGGGTAGCAGAGAGTACTCCGTCCAGAGCTTGAGAATGAGCAAATAATTTTGGCCTTCACTCGCAGCGAGCTTTCTTTGTGCGGGTTTGCTTCTGGACCGGGCCAGCACTTCCTTCAGAGAGCATTTCCTCAAACGCCTGTTGGTCGAAGCGGACGACCATCTTCTGTTGCATGGAGCCAAGTTTGGCTGCATCCGATTGCGTCACCAACTCCTCAGCCATAGAGAAGTTTGTCCCCAGCAGAGTCGCCATCGTGTTTGCCATGAAATATAAAAAAATAAAATAATTATTAGAGGACTGGACTTTTACTTCATAATACAAACTCGCTTGTACAAAGAAAGCCTAGGAACAAAAAACTAGGTACAGCAATCTAAGTATAATTGTTTATTTTAGATTCTGGGGGATGACGATAGAGGCTCGGGAAAGCGACGACAGCTCTGCCTTACTCTTTGGACGAACGGGTGCAGCCTTGGCTCTGTAGAAGAACTGCTTGGCGTTGATGAAGAAATGCTCTCTTTTCAGGCTCTCTCTCTCTAGCTCTCTGGCTCTCTATGTCTATCTCTGTATATCTCTCTCTGTCTCTGTATGTTTGCAAGGGAATGGCACCTTGCTATTTATAAGAATGGGGGGCCTCATTAGGGTTTACAATGATTGCCCATTCTTGAAAGTCGGCGGCTAAGGATCACTGGATCTGGGCCGTTCATCGAGATTTGAGCAATAAATATGATTGCATCAAATCTTTTGTGGGTAATTAATACTGATTGACATAAATCCTCCTGATTTGTCATGCCAACCTCAAATTTCTCGACACGTGTCATTAATTTGCTTATTTGCAAATGATCTGATTTGATCCTAATATTTCATTGGGATTTGTTGAGGGATTTCGATCAATCTGATGCCACGTGCCCTGCTATCATGCCACGTGTCATAACCGTAAGCCACAGCAGAAATCTGAGCCGCAGGAAAGTTGCTCCTCATTGGGCCGCATAAGGCTGGCCACGTGTCAAGGTTGCCTGAAAGTGCCCCCCTGAACATTTGGAACGTATGGTAATGATTTGAGCCGCATGCGTGTGGATGATCGCATGATGGGTGCCTTCTTCGTGAACCGCATGAAAATAGTCTTCGTGAGCAGCATGGGGCTGGTCTTCGTGAGCCGCATGGGGCTGGTCTTTGTGAGCCGCATGGGACTAGTCTTTGTGAGCCGCATGGGGCTGGTCTTCGTGAGCCGCATGGGGCTAGTCTTCATGAGCCGCATGGGGGAGCCTCCGCTTGGGCCGCATAGGGGAGCCTTCGCTTGGGCCGCATAGGATGGTCTCTACTTGAGCCACATACGATTGTCCACGTGTCAAGGTCGCATGACAGTTTCTGAATCTTGGAGGATCGTGTCAGAGATTTTCTTCGCTTCCCTAGGAGTCCGTCATTATGAGGGAGTCATAATGATATCTTTGTGTCAGAACTGTCACCTTGTCAGAGCTGTCAGCCGTAAGGGCATTTAATATAGTAAAGGACAAAGGGAAGAGCTGTTTGCAGGCCACATGGCTTCTCTCTGAGCCGCATAGAACTTATTTGAGCCGCATAGACGCTCGAGCCGCATGAATACTTGAGCCGTATGAACTCTCTGCTCTGAGCCGCATGGGACTCTCTGGCCGCATGGATCTTTCTTTATTCTTTTCCATGCTTCTACAGGGAGTGACAAATCGGGTTTTTTGTGAGATTTATCGAGCTAGTATTATCACATTTAATAGAAGTGCAAGTAGAAGAGATGCCATAGTCTACAAGTGTTTGTGACATCCAAAGAATTTGTGTACAACAGCATCCGACCACTATATACATGGCCTCAGTGGTTGAAAGAGCAATAGAGTTTTGTTTCTTACTAAAGCACTATACCAAGGATTTCCCAAGGAATTGACATGTGCCGCTAGTGCTTTTTTAGTCAATTTTGCATCCGATAAAATTTGCATCCGAAAAGCCGTAAAGCTCAAAGGATAAAGATTTCGGATACCAAAGTCCCATATTAATGGTGCCTTTGAGATATCGAAAAATATGCTTTACAGCACATAAGTGTGACTCCTTTGGATTTGCTTGGTATCGTGCACAAAGACATACACTAAACATGATATCAGGTCGGCTAGCAGTTAGATAGAGTAAGCTACCGATCATACCTCGATACTTACGAATGTCAACCGAAGTACCATCTTCATCATTATCAAGTTTTGTCGTTGTTGCCATAGAAGTTCTCATTGATTTGGATGAGTCCAGTTTGAAGCGTTTGAGGAGATCCTTTGTATATTTAGCTTGACTGATGAAGGTTCCTTTGGGTCCTTGTTTGATTTACAAGCCCAAAAAGAATGATAGTTCTCCCATCATGCTCATTTCAAATTCATCCTACATTACTTTAGCAAATTCTACACAAAGTACATTGTTAGTGGAACCAAAGATAATGTCATCAACATAAATTTGTACTAATAAAAGTGTACCATTAAGGGATTTGATAAAAAGTGTGGTGTCGACTTTGCCCTTAAAAAATTGTAAGAAATAAGAAAAGAACTAAGGCGCTCATACCAAGCACGAGGATCTTGTTTGAGGCCATAAAGGACTTTGTGTAGTTTAAAAACGTGATAAGAAAATTGAAAATCTTCAAAGTCAGGAGGTTGCTTAACATAAACTTCTTCTTTAATAATGCCATTTAGAAAAGCACTTTTAGCATCCATTTAAAAAAGTTTGAAATCATTAAAGCAAGCAAAAGCACATAGCATGTGAATGGATTCAAGACGAGCAACCGGAGCATAGATTTCATCGTAGTCAATGCCTTCCTCTTGGTTATAGCCTTGAGCAACCAATCAGGCTATGTTACGAGTCACTAAACCATCTTCATTAAGTTTATTATGAAATACCCATTTAGTTCCAATAATGGGGTGGTTGTTAGGTTTAGGGACAAGTTCCCAAACCTTGTTTTGCTCAAATTGATTTAGCTCTTTTTGCATCGCTATCATCCAAAATTTATCATGAAAAGCATCATTAATATTTTTAGGCTCTATTTGAGAAATAAAAGTCACGTTAGCACAAAGATCACGAGTAGAGGATCTAGTACTGACACGGGATGAAGGATCTCCAATGATAAGTTCGTTAGGATAATTAGGGACAAATCTCCATTCTTTTGGGAGATCCTCTTGAGGAGGCTCGAGTGGTGGAGAATCTTTTATTGGAGGGGTCACAATTTCATTGTTAGATGAAGAAGGACGAGGATCTCCAATAGAAGAGTTCTCCAAACCAAAAGAGATGTCATCAATATCATCGGATGAGGAGGATGTAGAAGAGTTAAGTTCATAAAAAGAGACATTAATTGACTCTTCGACAACGAGACTTCTTTTATTAAAAATACGAAAAACTTTACTATGAATTGAGTAGCCAAGGAAAATACCTTCATAAGCTTTTTCTTCAAATTTGCCTAGGTTGTCCTTGGTATTCAAAATAAAACATTTGCATCCGAAAACCTTAAAATACTTAATAGAGGGAATTTTGTCAAACCAAAGCTCATAAGGAATCTTTTTAGAAATAGGTCTAATCAAGACCCTATTTATAAAATGACATACCGTGTTTACGGCTTCCGCCCAAAAGTATTGGGGGATTGCTTATATTGGTTTAACATAACCCGGGCCATATCGTCAAGGGTTCTATTCTTTCTCTCCACAACACCATTTTGTTGAGGAGTTCGTGGGCAAGCAAAATCATGACCAAAACTATTCTTTTCACAAAATCTTTTAAAATTGGCATTGTCAAATTCTCCTCCATGATCACTTCTAATCTTGTTAATATAAATATATTTCTTATTTTGAACACGTTTACAAAATTCAATAAATTCACGAAAAGTATCGCTTTTACTAGCAAGAAAAATGATCCAAGTAAATCTCGAAAAATCATCAACCAAAATAAAAGCATAAAGTTTTCTTCCAAGACTAGCTACTCTACTAGGACCAAATAAATCCATATGAATGAGTTGAAGTGGTCTAGTAGTACTTACAGAGTTATAAATTTGAAGGATGACTTGGTCAACTTACTTTTCTCACATTCTTTGCATACCATATCCTTTTTGAAGGAGATACTTGGAAGTCCTCGTACAAGCTTCTTGGTTGCAAGACGGAAGATGGTATCCATGTTGGCGTGTCCAAGTCTCATGTGCCAAAGCCAACTTTTATCGTTCTTTGCGACCCAGCACCTGTCATTGTTAGTACCTTCAACAAGATAGAGAACATAGATATTGTTTTCCCTAATGCCTTCATACACTGTAGATCCACTAGAGCTATCAGTAATGAAGCATTTGAGTTTAACAAACTTAATATCATAGTCATTATCCGTAAGATGACTAATACTGAGAAGATTGTGTTTGAGATTTATAACAAGACAAACATTCTTAATACAAGGATAAGGAGAGGAACGGATATTACCATTTCCAGTGATGTGGCCTTTTAGATTGTTACCAAAGGATACATGTCCTTCTTTCTTCATCGATAGCGTTGTAAAAAGTGAAGCATCATCGGTCATGTGCCGTGAGCAACCACTATCGAGGATCCACTTGCTTCTGGCATGAGAAGGATTCTTCATCTACAACATAAGTTGAAGATGAACATTTAGGTACCCATGATTGTTTGGGTCCTTGATTGTTAGTCTTAGGAACTCATTTATAAACTTTCATATCAACTTGTTTCCTTGTTAGACAATAATTAGAAGTATGTCCAAGTAACCCACAATAGTTGCACATCATAGAATATTTAGAAGAGAATGTGTGAGTGTTATGCACATGTGAAGCTTTAGTGCAAGGAGTTCTATCATGAGTGTTATGATGATGATAATAGAAGACATGATGTGAGGGGTTCTTTTTAACAAAGGGTCCTTTCCTTGTGTTAGGATAGGACTTGTGTGTAGTGTTCTTGTTCATGTAAGAATTGTGACTAGTATTGTGATAAGTATAGGCGTATCTTGGAGCATGTGTACGAGTAGTGTTCTTATCAACTAGTTTCTTACTATGCACAAGAAGATCATTATACTTAGTAGAAGTATCATATTCTCTTCTATTTGTAGCTTGAACTTTATGCATAGCAAAATCATAAGCCCTTCTGAAGGATTGAATCTCATCATCCTTTTCTCAATGATAACTTGAGATTCTTGTAACTTGAGTCGCAAAGACTCTATCTCATCCATGTCGGAGGCAGGAGATTTCCCTTTTACATCAATAATGATATTGGAGAGTCTTTCTACTTCAAGTTTGAGTGCGTAAACCTCTTTTAGAGATTTCTTGAACTTGTTTCTAACATCTTTGTGTTTCTCGTGTAGTTCAAGAATAGCATTTTCTAAATCATCATAAGTGAGAGTATTTAAAGAGAGATCATCGGGTACCTCATCGATTGCCATGTGACAGACATTTGTATTGTGTTTGCATTCTTTGTCGTTGTCTGCGCTAGCATCACTTTCACACCAGATGCTGGTGTTGGCATATTTTCTGGAGGAAGAGCTTCCTTTGTTAGGCTTCTCTTACTTACTGGAGTCTTTTCTTGTCATAGGGAAATCTCTCTTGATGTGACCGGTTCTCCTGTATTGGTAGCAAGCAGGATCTTCATCGTTGTCCCGTCTAAAGCGGTTGGCTTTGTTGAACTTGAGGAACTTTCCGAAATGCTTTGTTGTGAGAGCTATTTCTTCTTCATCATCCGATTCGTTGTCGTCGGAGCTATCCTTTGAGTAGGATTTTGTAGCTTTGAGAGCTAGAGACTTCTCCTTTTCTTTGGCCTTCTCCTTTTCCTTCTCTTGCATGGATGATTCCTCTTGATCTTTCATGTCAAGTTCATGAGTCATAAGCTTCCCCATGAGGGTCTCAAGGTTTATGGTTGTCAAGTCGTTCCCTTCAATGATGGCGGTAGCTTTAGGGCTCCATCCCTTAGTCAATCCTCTGAGAATTTTTTTAATCTTTTCATGAGCAGGATATTCCTTACCAAGAGAAGAAAGAGGGTTAATGATATCACTGAAACGAGTAAACATGCAAGTAATAGACTTATCTTGTTTCATCTTAAAAGATTCATATTTTTGTGTGAGTCTACTAATCTTTGAATCTTTTACTTGTGATGTTCCCTCATGTGTGACTTCTAGTAACTTTCAAATCTTATTTGAAGTCTTGCAAGTAGAGATCCTATTGAATTCACTGCTATCGAGAGCACAGTAAAGAGCGTTCATAGCCTTAGCGTTTCGACTAGCAAGCTTCTTGACATTCTCAGTGAGTTTGTCCCTAAGGGTATCAGATACAACATCCTCAATAACTCCGGAAGGAGTAGGGAGACCATTTATCACACATCCCATAAATCAAAATCTATGAACTTCAGATAAATGATCATCCTAATTTCCAATAGTTATAGTTGGTTCCATCAAATAGAGGAGGTCTATTTGTAGAGTGTCCCTCATTGTGAAATGTGTTGATACTAGGGTTAGTGGCCATGGATCACTCTAAGGGTGTAAATCCAAACCAAGAGAACAAAGCTCTGATACCAATTGTAGAACCCTAGAGGGGGGGTAAATAGGGAAATAAAATAAAACTTAAACACAAGAAGCTATATTACTGAAATAAAAAGAGAGTGTGAGAAAATCAAACACGTGATGTATCCTGGTCTCCTCCCTAGAGGCAATCCAGTCCCGGAACTCTCTCCGGCTTAAATTCACTATTTAGTAAATAGTACGCACGAGTTTGGATCTGAAGAACTCGCCAACTTCAACACGAGTTTGGATCCAAAGAACTCGCCAACTTCTTACACACGAGTTTTCTTACGAAGGCTCGCCAACTTCAAAAAAGAAAGGAAGAGAACTGTTGATCTTCTAACACTTGAAGATCGAAAAGTACAACTCTTGAATACTCTAGCACTTTTGGATTGGATGACAATTAAAAGCTTGGGTAGAGTAGTAATAGTGGAGCTCTTGGTTGTTGAGAAATTTATGGCTTGAGTGGATTGCCTTCAAGAGAGAGAAGGAATCCATTTATATAGAAAACCAAGAGTAGGTAGCATTTAATGCTCCTGAATATAACCCAGACGACATACCGTCGGTATGGACCGGCATATCGTTGGTATTCCGTTTGGAACAATAATCGTAACAATTATATCCGTTGGAGAGCATTTAATGCTAGCATTTAATGCTAGTATTTGTCTATTCAAAAATCAAATCAGATAAACCGGTGTAGAAGCGTGAAAAAAAGAAGAGAAAAATGATCCATACGGCCAAGGGGCCACATGCGGCTCAGGAGTCCCATGCGGCTCAAACGCATAGGCGGCTCGAGCGGACTCCATGCGGCCCGCAGAGGAAAGCCACGTGTCTTTTTAGAACAGCTGTGCCCAGCGTCGTACGAACGCAATTAATGCTCTGACGGCTGACAGCCGACAGCTGACAGCCCTGACGTAAAGTAGTCATAATGGCTGACACAAAAGAACTATCTTCCTAGGGAACTGGAGAAAATCTTCACAGCTTCGAGGCAAGTTTATGCGGCCAGATTAGACGAGTTCATGCGGCCAGTGCAGAGAAACCTATGCGGTTCAATCATGAAGGTCCCCCATGCGGCTCGGCCATGAAAGAAATCCATGCGGCCCGGCCATGATGACTCTCATACAGCTCAGCCATGAAGACCTCCATGCAGCTCGGTCATGAACATATTCATGCGGCTCGGTCATGACAACCTTCATACGGTTCGAGTATAGAGACTATTCATGCGGCTCGGTCATGAGATCTTTCATGCGGCTCGATCATGACGACCTTCATACGGCCCAAATATGAACGCTTCTCATGCGGCTCAACAATGATGATAGGACACGTGTCCTAAAGATAATCAAATTTTGGGTCAGATCCCAATAATTTGGGACACGTGGCAAGAGAATGAATTAAATTAATTCATTTAGATTTGCGGATATCAGCAAATCATCATGATGGAGATTTATTGCAATCAACATTAATGACTGACATGATTTGGCATAATCCCCATTAATAGCCCAGATCCTTCATGCTCAAGATTAATGGCCCAGATTGATCACTTATCAGGCCGCCGCCACTTTGAGAATGGGCAATCATTGCAAACCCTAATGATGCCCCCCACTATTATAAATAGCAAGGTGCCATTCCCTTGTAAAGGAGATACTTACATCGAGATATACGCACATACAGAGAGACGCTCCCCCAATAATCAGAGAGAAAAATACACAGAGATCAATCCAGAGAGAGAGAAGCCAGAAGAGCAATACGAGGAGAGCAAGAAGAGCATTTCTTCGTCAACGCCAAGCATCTCGTCGCAAGAACCAAGGCTACGTCCGATCGTCCAAGGAGTAAGGCAGAGCTGTCGTCGCTTTCCCGAGCCTCTACCGTCACCCCCCAGAATCAAAAATAAACAATTGTACTTAGATTGCTGTACCTTGGTTTTCGTCCCTAGGATTTCTTTGTACAAGCGATTTTGTAACGTGAAGTAAAAGTCCAGTCCTCCCATAAAACTGTTCCGCTCTTTTATATTTCATGGCAAACACGATGGCGACTCTGCTGGGGACAAACTTCTCCACGGCTGAGGAGTTGGTGACGCAATCGGATGCAGCCAAGCTTGGCTCCACGCAACAGAAGATGGTCGCCCGGTTCGACCAACAGGCGTTCGAAGAAATGCTCTCCGACAAGAGTGCTGGCCTGGTCCAGAAGCGAGCCCGTACAAAGAAGGCCCGCAAGGAGTGGAGACCCCGATCTTTCGCTCCTACTGAAGCTCTTGCAGAGATACCCTCTGTCGCTCAAAACGGCGGAGAAGACTCTCCTGTGGCCCCACTTCAGATCATAGACGACTCTGCTGTCCCCAAGTCCGGCAGAAGAAAGCATTATGATGCTGGACTTGCAGGGGCAAAGAGGAACTCTATGCGATCCGAGCCACATAAGGGTTCTAGCCGCATAGAGAAAGCCTATGCGGTTACATCCGCCAGCCGCAGGAAGAAAACTCACGCGGCCACATCTGTCAGCCGCATAGCTTATGCGGCTACAGTTGCCAACCGCATGGATGAAACTTATGCGGCTACTGAAGTCAATCGCTTGCAGAAAACCCATGTGGCCACAATTGCCAACCGTATACGGCCAGCCTGCACGGTCGTGACTCCTAGTCGCACAAGAACAACTCATCCGACAGCTAAAGACAGCCGCATGTAGACAGCCTGCACGGTTTTCAATCCTAGTCGCATAGCGTCTGTTCCACACTTCTCTCGATCTGCCTTCGACCGTCTCTCATGCGGTCCTGACCCCGATGGTTCTCTGGATGATAAGCCAGACTCTGTGGTATCCAACTTGGACTCTTCCTATTACGCACCCGTAAGTGCTAAAAGGAAGAAGTCTAGGGCAGCGTGGGCTCACCAAGTCCAGTCAGCTGCCCCAACCTCTGACTATCGGAGCGTCCCGCTGATTGTCACGCGGGCCTCTAATGGAAAGTTGTATAAGGCTACTCGTACCATGCCTTCTGCGGCCAATGGGCGGGATAGTCATCAAGCATCTCCCAGTAACGAACGAAGGCAAGTATACGAGCTACCTTCGAATCAGGGAGCAGGCGGGAGGCCTACACTCTCGCGTGCCCGGAATTCCCGAGCCAGCAAAGCAAGTGACCTGCGTGAGGCCATCCTCCACAAATGCAAGGAAAGAGAAGATGCATCGGGGTACAAAGAGTACTCCCACGGATGTCATTGCACCCAAGTCATCGTCAACTGCTGCTGCAATAGCACGACGATGTAAGAAGACCGGCAGTCTGTCTTTCAAAGACTGCAACAGCCATCTTCAGAAGACGAGGCACTACCCGTCGTCTCCTGCAACTCTGCTCGGAAAGTCCCCGCTGATGGAAGGGGGAAGAAGACGAATGTTCCCAGCCCAAAGATCTTAACCACTATGACTAAAAGACTGTCGTCTAAGCGGGTGCCCACCACCGGAGTTTTCTAAGGTACTCGCTCTAAGACGAAATCTACTACAGTGGGAGATTCATCGTCCATAACGCAGGAGGTTGCTGGGGCTGGGGGTAGCACCCCTCCGAGCCTCCACAACAATTCGATGTTCCAAGAAGACGAGCCAGAGGAGACAACTCTCCCATCGGATACAGCAAACCTTGACGTCCTCGACGACATCCACAACTCCCAAGACGAGGCAAACTCGGAGATAGGGGGTACTGTTCCTTCCGAGTCTGAATCAGAAGGGAACATACCCACATACCCCGATGACTTCTCACTACAGGGGTACGATTCAGAGGGTACTTCCTCCACCGCTCCGTCTATCTCTCCTCATGTGAAGACGGTATTCATGACAAACAGCAACCAAGGTGGTTCCAGTGATCGCCAGCGCATCGACAGTCTCGAAGCCATATTGCTTGCTTTGGTCAAGTCTGTAGACGAGATTAAAGCAGCCCTTCCAACTCTGCAAGGAGGTACGCCTGGCCAAACAAGCGCGGGTCCCGTGGTCAATGCGGACTCAAATTCGGCGGCACCAAACTCGGGCAACAATCCTCCGGAAACAACGGCCCCCACCGCCGTAGACGAAGCACGCGAAGCGAGAAGAGAGGTCCAGGAGCTCCGAGCCATGTTCCACGCTCGAGAAAACTCTCAAGACCTCAGAATACGGCAACCATACCCTGCTGCATGGAGGGATGTTCCATTCCCACCAAGATATAAGCCGTTCAATATCAATCCTTATGATGGCAAGACCTCAGCAAGTCGGTACATCACTTACTTCGAGGTCTCCACCGACCATCTGCCCCATGACGATGCCATTCTCACACGATTATTCATCGGGGCATTGAAAGGAGTCGCCTTCGACTGGTATCGCAACCTGCCGGACAACTGCATCCACTCCTTCGCCGGCTTCAAGCGCATGTTCTTGGAGAGATTCCACGAAGTAGGGCAGGACATCACCATGTCCACCCTCATGGACGTCGTCCAAGGGGAGAAAGAGCTGACAAGGAACTACATCGAGCGGTTCCGTCAAACCGCCATGAAGTTGCCCTCTGGAAATCCAGATTCCTCCTTTATTGAAATTTGCCAAAAGAGACTCCTCCCAACAATCAGTCTCTAGATGGGCGAAAGTCAATTCAAGGATTGAAAGACGTTCATCATCAGTGCCACAAGCGCCGAAGAACGACTGAAGAAGGCTCGCCAACTGGGATTGCACATCTCGGAAGAAGAAAACAAGGGCAAGCATCCCAACAACGATAATGGGGGTAGCCCCTCCAACAATCGGAATAGCAAGGGAAAGCAGGCTATGGTGGCTGACACGGCACAGAAACCTGAGCCAAAGCCGGCAGACAAACAATGGCCGTAAATCACTTACTCCTTCGAAGACGGTCACGTCAAGCCCATCTTGGACATGCTCATACAAGGGGACAGAATTCAGCTTCCTCCACCAAGGCAGGAACCGCGGCCGGCAGAGATGGAGAACCCAAAGTACTGCCATTATCATCGCTACGTCCACCATGCTACACACGACTGCTACCAGCTAAAATGGTACATCCAAAACCTCATCGATTCGAACGCTTTGGCCATCAATTTCGAAGAGGTAACGGTGGCAGCCAATATGGTATCGGTACAATTCGGCAGCTTTCCTCCGACGGAAACTCAAGACGGGGTGGTCTCCATCCCTCTGGCGACAATGGAGATTACTAATCTTCCACCTCCCCGAGATCAGGCTACTGGTTTAGTGCCCCTCACCACATCACGAGGAAAAGTCATGTGGATCCATCCAGACTTGGTATCGGAAGTGACTCGGCCCACATCGTCTTCTATCTGCAAGAAAAAGAATAGAAAAGTAAGGACCTGCCACACAATCTCGGCAGACATCGAGGAAGCTACAGCCGTCGTCACGCGGTCTGGAACGCAATCCCAACCTGTGGTTGATAATCCAGCGGAAAATTATCAACCCACCACAACTAATGCTCCGGGACCGGCTCAGCCTTCGACGACCGACAAGCCTAGGCCGAGGGAGACTCGCTTCGACAAATCCCTCCGAAAAGAGGCAGCCCAAGGGCTAGAGAGGCCCTACAACTTTGACATCTTAGCGCAATTGGCTAACACACCGGCCAAGTTGTCACTGTACGAACTCCTAAGGCTCTCCAAGGACGTTCGTATTGCATTGAGCGAAGCACTCCAAAATGCCGATGCCTATCTGGCTCAATCCAACCTCACCGGGGAGGACTCACCTGTGGATCTCCAGGATAGTGCCTGCACTGGCGTAATGCCAAACATCGTCTTCACTCCGTAAGATATGCTCGTCAAAACTAATCTGTACGATCGCCCACTATACTATACTGGATACATCGGCGACGTAAAGATGGATCGGATGCACATTGATCCTGGCTCTTCCATAAGCATCATTCCGAAGGGTCTGCTACATCATCTCCGCATCCTAATGTACTGCCTGACGCCTACAAGCACCGCCATCAGCGGTTTCAATTCGGGCAGGAGCTACCCTATTGGGAAGATTCGTTTGAAGTGTCAAATTGGCGACCTCCAATCCGAAGTCACCTGCTACGTCATCGATGCAGACACTTCTTACAACATCCTCTTGGAGCGCCCATGGATACACGATTATATGATCGTGCCTTCCACGCTGCACCCGTGCTTCAAATATGTCGACAAACACGGCTTCGTGAGGACAAAATTTGCTGATATCGATCCCTTCAAAGGGGTCGAATCTTACTACTCAGACCCCTACCTGTACGAAAAGTCGAAGAAGCATCTTGGTGAAGGAGATGTACAAGCTAGTACCGAGACAGCCACAGGATCAGAAGAGCCTCTGACGATCCACCTCCAAGCTCGCAAACCGGGCAGGTCTGTACCCCTTACCGCCACTCTGCGTAAGGACGCAATCAGCCTCTCGGTACAAGAAGAACAGATGATAATCCGGCTACCAAGGTCTGGCCAAGTGCCAAGATCCACAACGGGGCCACTAACAATCAGACTGCCGAGAGTCGGTCAGCCCCAAACGGAGAAGCTCAATCCCTCCGACAAGCCGCTGACGATACGCCTTCCCAAGAAGGGTCGTCAGCCCGATGCAAGGTCTGACACTTCTAGCGAACCAGTCACTCCTCGCCCCACATCGAGTACCAAACTGGGGGTTGCTAGTCTGCCAACAACTCTACGCTCAGCACCATCAGCTGAACCACTGACGATCAAGCTCCCTAGGTCGTCCTCTCAGTCTTCATTCACACAAGGGGTAGCCGAAGAGAAACCGGAGTTAGCCAAGTATGTGGCCGCCCACACTGATGTTCCCTCCGCAGATGATGTAATCCTCCTAGAAAAGATACCTTACTTCATCAATAAAGGGTTATCTTTGAACTACCTCAAGCTTAATAAGCTTTGTACAATATACGCTATGGAACACGGTATAGGTACTCATCTACACACACAGGTGACAAATGTCTACACCACAATCCAGCTTACTCCAGCCGAAGAAGCTTACCGAATAATCGAGGGAGGGGACCATCCAATCATCTTCGGCCGGAAGGACGATCCGCATCCCTTCACCATAGAGACCTTGGATCGGATTCCGGGAGACTACCTCTGTATCTTTATAGCCCCCAATCTAAATATCTCATGCAGAAACAGGGGTATGATCTGGAAACGACACCGGGTTTGAACTACGGTACTGGACGACGATTACCTTTGAAGCCCCCAGTCCCGGCTGGCAAACCACGGGACTACTATAGCAAGACTCGATGTAGATTAGGGTATGTGACTCCCACGACGACCCCTAAAAGTTCAGATAAAGAATGTGACTGGCATTCACGTTCGACCGGGTCACCAACTTCTGATTCGGATACCAGCATCGGAGACGTATTCAGGCAAGTCTTGTCGGTCAACATGGCATTCGCCGACGCCTATGAAGAAGACGAGGATATCCCCGAACTTCTTGAGCTAGAACCATGGACACAACAGCTAGATGAACAATGGAAGAAGCATTTCGAGCAAAGAGAACCTCCCACTGAAGATGAAGTCATACAAGTTAATCTTGGTGATGAAGCCTCCCCGAAACCAATCTTCATCAGCCAGAGTCTGACAGATGAAGAGCGAGAATCGCTGCTCCAACTCGTCAAAGAGTATATCGATGTGTTCGCCTGGAGCTATGAAGATATGCCAGGATTGGACCCCGAGATCGCACTCCACAAACTCAATATTCGTCCGAATGCAAAACCTGTCAAGCAACAGCAACGACGGTTTTGCCCCGATGTCATGAATGCTATTGAAGCCGAGGTCAACAAACTGATAGCCAGCGGCTTCATTCGCGAAGAGCAGCATCCAGACTAGGTAGCCAACATCATACCGGTTCTCAAGAAGAATGGGAAGATCCGAATATGCATTGACTTCCGGAATCTGAATGAGGCATGCCCTAAAGATGAATTCCCTCTCCCTATCACGGATATTATGATCGACAACACCTGCGGCTTCGAACGTATGTCCTTCATGGATGGCTTCTCAGGATACAACCAGATCAAGATATTCCCTGACGACGAGAAACACACATCATTCCGAATACCAATTGGTACATATTGCTACACCGTTATGCCTTTCGGTTTAAGGAATGCTGGCGCCACTTACCAGAGAGCTATGAGCGTCATCTTTAGAGACCACTTGTGCAAGACAGTGGAATGCTACGTCGACGACATCGCCGTCAAAAGCCGTTCGAAGGAAGATCATCTGCAAGATCTCAGGACAGTGTTCGACCTAATGCGAGCACACAACTTAAAGATGAACCCTACGAAATCATTCTTGGGTGTCTCCAGCGGGAAATTCCTGGGTTTCGTCATCACTTCTCAGGGCATTCATATCGACCCCGAGAAAACAAAGGCAATCATGGAGATGGGTCCCCCGAGAAATCTCCGTAAACTCCGGGGCCTCCAAGGTAGGCTAGCTTACATCAGGAGATTCATCTCTAATCTCTCCGAACGAGGTCACCAGTTCAAATGCAGTCTCCCATGATGCCATCTGGCGAATTTTCTTCGACGGCGCTTCGAGAACTGGACCCAAAGGCAACATCGTCTCTGGAGTTGGAGTCGTACTGATTTCTTCCTCCGGCTTAGTGATCAACCGGGCCTACTCACTCACAGAGCCCTGTTTAAATAATATGGCTGAGTACAATGCCTTGGTTATTGGCCTCCGACTTGCAAAAGAGCTCGGGGTAGAGTATCTTGAAGCATACGGCGACTCACAGTTAATCGTCAACCAGATTCGGGGGTCGTACGAGGTCCGCCACGAAGACATGATCCCGTATCATCGAATAGCAATCGACATCATCTCGTCTCTGGGAGGATTCTTTATAGAACATGTTTCCAAACTCCAGAACATTGAGGCTGATGCCCTAGCTGGTTTGGCCGCTTCCTTAGCTGTGCCAAATTATGCTCGTCATCAGGTCGACATAATAGGCCGTGAACTGGTCTGTCCTAAGGATAACGTTCAATGCATAGAAAGCTACTCCGCCCTTTCGGTCGACGAAGCACCAGACTGGAGACAGCCGTTGTAGAAGCATAGAAAATATCAGAATGATAATCTATGCGGCTCAGAACAAGAGAACCCCATACGGCTCATACAGGAGCAGTCCCATGCGGGTCAGAGAGACTCTTAGTCTCATGCGGCTCGGGATAGGAGAGTCCATGCGGCTTACATAGAGACAGTCCTATGTGGTTTAAAGAGTCCTCCAGCCGCATGCAGTTCAGAAGTACATGCGGCTCACATTCGTCCAACAGAGTTATGTGGCTCGATCAACACCACGTGCCCCCATGGGACCCCTTCACACAGCTGGCCATCGAGCAATGGCCCTATTTAATGCTCTGCCATGATTTGACAGCTGACGGCTCTGACATGAAGTATCATAATGGCCCTGTCATAATGACAGATTCTTTAGGAATAGGAGAAAATCTCTGATACGATCCGAGATTGACACGTGGCTACCTCCATGCGGCCCCAGTGAAGAACAGCTTCATGCGGCTGGCAAGAATCGTCTTCCTGCGGCTCACCAAGAAGCCAATCCATGCGGCTCGCAAGTACTACACTTATGCGGCTCATCGAGAAACCATCCCATGCAGCTCGTAAATACTATACCTATGCGGCTCATTGAGATGCTGTCTCATGCGGTTCATGGATATCATGCGGCTCTGGCAGAATCTATCATTAAGACACGTGGCAGAGATTCAATTGCCCCTACGACTTGACAGCTGGTAGCAAGGATAATTATGAGATACAAATCAATCAGAGATTTACCAGATCCCAATGACCATATTTAACATTATCCTCATAATTAATGAGATCAGGTCATATCATTCATGATCAAGCCAATGGGACACGTGGAGAGAGATCCAAGCTTGACACAACCAATCATGAAGATTTAAAGCAATCGGCATTAATCATTTGCAGGATTCAGTGCTATCCCTATTTTTGGCCCAGATCCTTCACGATTAAAATGAATGGTCCAGATTGATTAAGCATCAGGCTGCCGCCACTTTGAGAATGGGTAATCATCCAAACCCTAATGATGCTCCCCACGATTATAAATAGCAGGGTGCCATTCCCTTGCAAAATATATACAAAGAGAGATATAAGCTATCAGAGAGAAAAATATACAGAGAAAGAGAGAAGCCAGAAGAGCAATACGAGGAGAGCAAGAAGAGCATTTCTTCGTCAACGCCAACCATCTCATCACAGGAGCCAAGGCTGCATACCGATCGTCCAAGGAGTAAGGCAAGGCTGCCGTCGCCTTCCCGAGCCTCTATCGTCATCCCCCAGAATCTAAAATAAATAATTGTACTTAGACTGCTATACCTAGGTTTTCGTCCCTAGGCTTTCTTTGTACAAGCGAGTTTGTATTGTGAGTCTAAGTTCAGTCCTCCCATAAAACTGTTCTATACTTTTACAATCAATGGCAAACAGCCGTTCATCGACTTCGTAGTATACGACATCCTGCCAGAGAATCCTAAGTTAGCTAGTTCTATCAGAAGACGTTCTCTCAGATTTTTCCATGATACGGAGACGAAAATGCTGTATCGCCGATCCTATGATGGTTTACTGCTTCAGTGTCTATCGAATACAGAAGCCAAGGAAGCCGTGCGCGAGGCCCATGATGGTGTCTGCGGAGCCCATCAACCTGGCCCGAAACTGCAAGACCGCCTTCACCGAATGGGCTATTACTGGCCCATGATGGTTGCAGACGCAATAGATTATGCACGAAAGTGCAAAACCTGCCAAATCTATGCCTACTTCATCCACCAGCCATCTGAATTCCTGTATCCGACTGTGGCCTCCTGGCCATTCGAAGCATGGGGTATGGACATCGTTGGCCCAATTACCCCGTTTCGTCTAGGGGACACCGATTCATACTCGCAATCACCGATTACTTCTTAAAATGGGCGGAAGCCATCCCATTGGCAGAGGTAAAAACTTCAAACGTGATCAGCTTCCTTAAGCATCATGTCATCTACCGCTTTGGACTACCCCGAAGGATCATTCACGACAATGGGCCACAGTTCGCAAGCCACGCATTTTATCGGTTCTGCAACAAGCACCAAATTCAGAACATTGCTTCGACACCCTACAACCCAGCAGCCAACGGGTTAGCAGAAGCATTCAATAAAACCATAATCAAGCTACTCAAGAAATTCGTGTCTTCTAACAAGCGCGACTGGAACGAGAAGCTCGGTGAATGCTTATGGGCGTATCGCACCACAGTTCGAACAGCCACCGGGAACACACCATTTTTCCTGGTGTACGGCAGTGAGGCAGTCCTCCCATTAGAGACTCAGATCCCCTCACTCCGCGTCGCCCTCACACATCAGTTGACGACAGACGAAAACCACCATCGCCGACTACAGGAATTGGAGGCCCTAGACGAGAAACGCCTGTTAGCTCAACAGCGAATCGAACTGTATCAGGCCAGAATCTCCGGAGCTTTCAACAAGAAGGTCAAGGTCAGAACATTCCAAGTAGGCAATCTCGTTCTGGTGGTTCGGAGGCCGATGGTTATGACGCATAAAACCGCCGGTAAATTCCAACCAAAATGGGAAGGCCCGTTCATCATCGAAGCCGTATTCTCCAACGGCGCCTACCGCCTCGCAAAACAAAATGGAGACTTGCTCATGTTGCCCATCAACGGCAAGTTCCTGAAGAAGTATTATGTCTGAAACAAAATCCTCGAGACATCTCAGAGTGTAGAGTTATGTACCTCCCCGTACCTCTAAACTTATATTCTGGTTCCATACATAGAGTCATGTACCCGCTGGTACCGCTGAACTCACCCTCATAGTTCTCCGAATTTTCGAGTCACGTATCCCCTGGTACCACTGATCTTATTTTTTTTAACATTCTAGATTATCGAGTCATGTGCCCGTTGGTGCCACTGAACTCACACTTTCACAATATCGAGTCATGTACCCACTGGTGCCTCTGAACTCACATTCTGGTCACTCTTTCAGATAGTAAGTCATGTATGATCATACCTCTAAACTTTTTTCCTATAAGAGATCCTTCCTCATGATCTACTACCCGCACTCCCAGTGCACAAAAAGGGTAACGGGTCCACAAACTTCTAAAATGACCATGTCGATGCTACCTCTGAGTCATTTCACTTCCGCCAAAAACAAATCACGTCCTACATAAAACTTCCATGTCCTCATTACCTATGAGTCGTTTTATGTACCCCCTCTTCATTGAGCCCACTCCTACCATGTCCTCATTACCTCTGAGTGGGAAGGCTCCGTAGAAGAAACCTTCATACTTGCCATGACCTCATTACCTCTGAGTAAGTATGTCGGTTCCCTTTCAACCTATTATCTGTACCCACAACCGGAGTACGACAAGGATAATAGGTCCACAAATGTCCTCTGTTGACCACAAATGTCCTCTGTTGACCACAAATGTCCTCTGTTGACCACAAATGTCCTCTGTTGACCGTAAATGTCCTCTGTTGACCACAAATGTCCTCTGTTGACCATAAATGTCCTCAGTCGACCACAGATGCTGTACTGGGTCTCCAGTACAAGCCTATCCCTCCCCTATCATACCTGGGAGCCCAGTTGCTCCCTGGCATTCTCTCGAATACCAAAAACTTCTATAGCTGTCTTATCGCGAAGTTGTTTTAGGTATTCCACTCCAAAACTTGTTACTCGTACCTAAAACCAAGGTACGCCCAGGGTAACAGGTCCACAAATAATCCCCCAGCAGGTCCAATTCCACAAACACTACAAGTGCAAAAAAGAGAAGATGAGTTGAAACATGCTCATTTATTCAAAATTCAAAGTACTACATCATCTGGGACCATATCCCTTGACAAAAAGAAAAAAAAGAAGAAAACGGTGAAGAAAAACAGAAAACTGATCACTGCTCCGGGGCACATAATGCCGTGAGACAGTCCGTCAGCAAGGCAACCGACCGCTCAAACCTCTGTTTAGCTCGACGCTCTGCCTCTTAGGCCAGCAGCGTGAGCTTGCCAGTTGTCCTCAAATTTCTTGAAAGCCCGCTCCAGGTTTACCGAAGATCGGGAAACCTTTTCGACCTCCTGAACGATTGACTCCTGTTCTGCATGAGCAGCCTTCAACTCCGACTCTAGGAAGGCCAGTTCCCTCTGAAGTGCGAGAATTCGCTCCTTCGTGTCAGCTATTCCACAAAAAGCAGTCTCTTCCCGAGCCCTACAAGCTTGACTTCGACGACCCAGCCTGTCATACGAAGCGAAAAGCTCGTCAAGGTCCCCCTTCACAACTGGCCCGACAGTGTCTCGAACGAGCTTTATCCTATCCCGAGCGGCAATAAGGAAGCCCCGCTCCCGTTCAATCACAGCAGGCAAGTCAGCCTGCCGTAACACCAGCAATCGGGTCACGAGCTGATCAGCCTCTGCCAACTTGGGCTCCAGGAGCGCAGCCAACCCTACCCCGCCAGGAAGAGTCTTCAATGTTTCAATTTGACCCCGAGCGCACCGCAGACACAAAGAAAAAGGGGTCACCCATTCTACGGCAGCATCTACGCCCCTCTTTAAATGGCGATAGAAGCTGTCGACCACATCCTGAGACACCTCATCCAGAGCCTCCGAAGAAGACGGCGTCAACGGGAGTGTAGCTGGCAACACTGAAGAAGACGTAACAGAATCTGCCGCTCCTGCCACAAGGGAAACAAACTCCGTACGGAAGGACGCATGAACAGCGGCCAACTCCTCTTCAGCAGCCCGCAGAACTTGAATGCTCGGCAGGGCCGAGAAGTCAATCTCCGAAACCGTATAAGCAGCAGAGGATGAGGCGGAGACCATCGCTCCCGGAACAAGCTCAACTCCCATCTGCCCGAAGCTGGCGGAAGGCCCTCCGACATGAGTCGGTGAAGGAGAAAAAACGCTCCTTTCCCCCAGATCGCAGCAGGCCGAGCCTTTCCCAAGAACATCCACTGTGGGAAGTAAAAGGTCAGGACCTGTAGGGCCAAGACAACCATGAATCGATTTGACCTGGAGGATATGTTGATAGAGCAAATAAGCTTCCTCCCTAGTCAATATTTGGCTTATCTTACCAGCGGAAGAGGGCGAAGGCTGAGGTTCGCCTACGGCTACCACAACCCCTCCACCAGCGGCCTCTGAGTCAAATATAATAGACTCCTCCGCCCCGGCACCCTCGGGAGGGGATGCGACGAGATCGGCGTCGCCTTGCTGAAATTCAGCAATCTCGGAGACAGGCCCGAGGAAATCTTCGTCACCCCGGGCCGGGGCCTCAGCAACTTGGGAGTCCTCAGCCGCCGCTGAGAGAGGCCCCGCAGAAAGGACCGCGGCACACACGCCGCTAATCAAAGCAGCAAGGACCGGAACGACCTCAGGAGCAGCAGACGGCTCATGAGAGCCTGGTTCGTCAGACGCCTACAAAAAAAAAATGATTAGGTCTTATCTCCAAGAAAAAGAAAACCACAACAAGGAGATAGCTCCAACGTAGTGTTACCTCCGGAACATCGTCAGCATTTTCACCCCTCTAGGTAATAAGCAACCCACGAGACCTAACGGTAGCTTTTTTCACAGAAAAGGTCGTTCTGCCGTCAAAAGACTCACGTCTGACCCGTTTGCATGAGGGACTAGGCACAGCGGAAGGCGGTCCTTCCCTTACTACTTTCTCTTGTGTAGCAAGCGACGGATCCTCCGTCAGTTCGTCTGGTGTGGCAAGCGGTTGATCTGCTACTTCTTCACCCCCAAAAGAAAGAGAGTCTTCGCTATCATGATCATCATCCTTCTCAGCCACCTCGAAAGATTCTGATTCAGGGAGGGGAGTCTGGAGCGCTAGTTGCTTTCTAGCCTTAGCCCCCTTGGGCTTTTCCTCTAAACCGGTACCCACGATGAAACTGGTACTCGGATCAAAATTGACAGGAGGCTTGTTCGCCATAACAAGATACAAGGCAACCACGTATAAAATTTCCCTCGGCGCCTTACCAACAGGGACCGAGAAGCTGGCCCGGGTATGATAAGTGTCATAATAATTCCACGCCCTGACACCATCAAGAACGCTACCTTCAAAGCCCAAGCAAGAGCTGGGACAGTCAAGGAATAATTGGCTATAGCCAAATTGGCGGGAAAACCTACTAGGCAGGTAGGGCTCCAAGTACACATTATCGCGGTTACGATAAACCAGATGCGCGGGGCGAATGTTGCGCAACCAGGTGAGCATCTTCGGAGACAGAAAGTGAGGAGGTCTGGTACCATCAAGGTGTACATCCCTCACTTCCTCATCGGAAAAATGAGGAACAGACACGAAAAAGTCACACCCATCCACCCTCGCCAGCGCCCTCCGACAAGCTGGCATAGTACTGTATTCCCAAGGTTGGTGATGACATTGGAAAAGGAAAGTGTCTTCGTCTGTAGCATCTTCCGATGTTCCAGGTCCCATCAAAGACTTGTAGTGCATCAACAACCACCCCATCAAATAGTAGAAAGGTAGTTCTATGCGCTCAAAGTCCAGCATCTTCTTGCGGGCAATAACCTTGGACGAGAATGTTCGAAGACCATGGTGTATGCTACACACCATAGCCGGAAGAAGAGCCAGTCTAACTCCAAATACCAGCTTAACGGCAGGAAGAATGAAATGGCGGCTGATCCTCTCAATAGAACCTCTCCCCCCCCCGAGACTACGCAGTTCCGTAGCCATATCCTCAAAAATCCAGTCTGGAGTGCTTTCTCAGACATCTGCCTGGTACCGCAGTAAAAATAGCTAAAAGAGTCAGCTTGACTCCCGAATATGTCCCTATTAGACCGTGACTTCTTGACGCTCAACATCAGGTCTTTTATCTCTCCCTAGGTTTGAGGGGTTCGAGGAATAACCTCGCCAGTAGGGCCAACTTTAAAAAGATAATTGACCCAGGATGTGGTGTGGGAAGCATTCCCTTCTGAGCTATCCTCCTTTTTTATATCCATCTGGTGACAAGCACTATGATGGCATAGCAACTCCTGGTACACCGCAACAAAACCTGGAAGTCGTTGGTTCAGGTCCTCAAACTCCTCGTTCAATGGGGTGTACACCTCGAAAGGCTCATTCCCCCACGGAAGCTTAGAGACAGTATACATCTCATGGAGAGCAAGCCCTAACTCCCCTTCGGGTGCAAAGAATGTCCCCGTTCGCCGGTTATACATCTCCAGGAGCGCCACGAACAATGGCTTATTGATAGGAAGCCCGTGACAGGTGACCCGGATGGCATGATAGAGTCCCACCTCCCGCAGGAATTTCCCGTAGGTCTATAGAACCCAAGTGGTCAAATGGGCCCACGTAGAAGTGGGGTTTATCCAGTTCAGCAATGCTAGCCTGCCAACAGGATAAGATTTTTTGCGAGCGAGCCGATTCAGGAATGTATCAGCTTGAGTGAATGTGAAGTTGGGACCATATACGTTCATGAAAGTACCTGGGGCCAGTCCCATCATGTACCGGAGGACGGAATCCTTACCCGCATACGCTGACCTAATGTTCGGGTTATAATGGATGTCGCCTATCAACATCCCTGATTGGGTAGGAGTTAAGTTACATATCATCTTCCTGTCCAACAATACCATATTGAACCACGACAGAGGATAATGACGCTCCATGAGAGGAATATGGATCACCATCCCATCCAAAGTAAAATCCCAGTTCTCAGAGATATCTAATACTCGGGGATTCTTTATGATTAAAGCGTCCCCGAAGAGGAATGAGGGCTTCAGGTATGATCCATCTAACTTTCCAGAATTCGTCATGGCACGGAGATAATGGAGGGTCTGATTCTCGATGGCGTTCAACCTCCCCGAAGGCTCATCAGCAGGAAATTAATTCAGCACGTACTTAACTAAGTCATCAAGATGCACGCCCAAGGCAAACTGATTCGAGCCCACTAGGAGTTCTCCTGCAGGATTTACTGGCAGATTCACTGAAGAAGAGACGAAAGAAATAAGATTAGAGGATAGTCAAAACAAAAAAGCGTTTGAAAGATCATTTGAGTCCATGCGGCTCGGGTCGTCACAGCCTCGTACGGCTCAGAACCATATGAGTCCATGCGGTTCGGTTCATCACAGCCTTATGCGGCTCCGAGTCAGACGAGTCCATACAAATCAAGTTCAGATGAGCTTATGAAGCTTCTGCGATTTGGGTTCAGAAGGGCCTATGCGGTTCAAGGTTCACATGGACTCAACAGACAAACCTAGGCGCTGATGCGGCTCAGATTCAGGTGAGACTATACGGTTCAAACTCCATGCGGACTCATGCGGCCCAGAACAGACAGACTCATGCGGCTACAAGAAGATGAGCTTATGCGGTTCAAAAGTGAACTACGCTCATGCGGCCCAAACCGAAAATATATACGCGGTTCAGATCGAGTATGACAAGCCCATGCGGCCTCCTGGGCGAAGTGCTTATGCGGTCATATCAACGAACCTTGTACATGCGGCTTGTGCATAAATTATGCAGCAGAGCCATGGCAGTTAGGGTTCTAAAGCAATGCCCTTTCCAGCAATAGGTGGATAAACGTCGGGATAAACAGAGTGAACAGCGGCCGGCGGAGGAGTGGCCACGTTCGTCGCCACAGTCGCCGCAGATGCGACCGCCTTGCCCTTTGCAGCCTTCGACACAGCAGCCTTCTTGGGAGCCATAGGTGCTTAGGAGAAAAAGGAGTTAGAAAGATCGAAGAGAGCAAAGGAGATTTCCTAGAACGAAAGTGTTCCTATTTATAGACAAAGAAGGAACGCCTCGATCTACGTGCAATATGATGACCGACTCTTCGGTCATCGAGGCAAACGGCTGAATAATAGCCTGACTCTTGGGATCCTGGCCCAAGAAAGTGGCTCTTAAAATCTGTAGCAAATCAAGAGCATTAAATGCAGAAGATTCACACAAAATTTATACACGTGGCAGGAAGACGTGGCAAGAAGCTCATGCGGCCAAAACAGCCCATGCGGCTCAGAGAGTTATGCGGTTGAGGTAATCACGCGGCTGGTCAAATCCATGCGGCTAGGACAGAATACATCCATGCGGCTCTGGCATAATCATGCTTCTTATTCAAAGTATTTCAATTTTACAAATTGAAAACTTTGAAGGGGGTCTTGTAGAAGCATGAAAAAAAGAAGAGAAAAATGATCCATACGGCCAAGGGGCCGCATGCGGCTCAGGAGTCCCATGCGGCTCAAACGCATAGGCAGCTCGAGCGGACTCCATGCGGCCCGCAGAGGAAAGCCACGTGTCTTTTTAGAACAGCTGTGCCCAGCGTCGTACGAACGCAATTAATGCTCTGACGGCTGACAGCCGACAGCTGACAGCCCTGACGTAAAGTAGTCATAATGGCGGACACAAAAGTACTACCTTCCTAGGGAACTGGAGAAAATCTTCACAGCTTTGAGGCAAGTTTATGCGGCCAGATTAGACGAGTTCATGCGGCCAGTGCAGAAAAACCTATGCGGTTCAATCATGAAGGTCCCCCATGCGGCTCGGCCATGAAAGAAATCTATGCGGCCCGGCCATGAAGACTCTCATACAGCTCAGCCATGAAGACCTCTATGCGGCTCGGTCATGAACATATTCATGCGGCTCGGTCATGACAACCTTCATGCGGTTCGAGTATAGAGACTATTCATGCGGCTCGGTCATGAGATCTTTTATACGGCTCGGTCATGACGACCTTCATGCGGCCCAAATATAAACGCTCCTCATGTGGCTCAACAATAATGACAGGACACGTGTCCTAAAGATAATCAAATTTTGGGTCAGATCCCAATGATTTGGGATACGTGGCAAGAGAATGAATTAAATTGATTCATTTAGATTTGCGGATATCAGCAAATCATCATGATGGAGATTTATTGTAATCAACATTAATGACTGACATAATTTGGCATAATCCCCATTAATGGCCCAGATCCTTCATGCTCAAGATTAATGGCCCAGATTGATCACTTATCAGGCCGCCGCCACTTTGAGAATGGGCAATCATTGCAAACC
This sequence comes from Iris pallida, assembly GCA_029216955.1. Classification (NCBI taxonomy): domain Eukaryota; kingdom Viridiplantae; phylum Streptophyta; class Magnoliopsida; order Asparagales; family Iridaceae; genus Iris; species Iris pallida. The sequence continues at coordinate 48,203,209 of JANAVB010016197.1, read as the reverse complement.
CTAATGATGCCCCCTACTATTATAAATAGCAAGGTGTCATTCCCTTGCAAAGGAGATACTTACATCGAGATATACGCACATACAGAGAGACGCTCCCCCAATAATCAGAGAGAAAAATACACAGAGATCAATCCAGAGAGAGAGAAGCCAGAAGAGCAATACGAGGAGAGCAAGAAGAGCATTTCTTCGTCAACGCTAAGCATCTCGTCGCAGGAGCCAAGGCAACGTCTGATCGTCCAAGGAGTAAGGCAGAGCTGTCGTCGCTTTTCCGAGCCTCTACCGTCACCCTCCAGAATCAAAAATAAATAATTGTACTTAGATTGATGTACCTAGGTTTTCGTCCCTAGGCTTTCTTTGTACAAGCGAGTTTGTAACGTGAAGTAAAAGTCCAGTCCTCCCATAAAACTGTTCTGCTCTTTTATATTTCATGGCAAACAACCGGTATACCGTCAGTATGCAGTGGTATGCCGTCGGTATACCGATGTTCGTCACAGAACATTTTATGAATAACAAAATGGTATACCGTCGGTATACTGTTGTATAACGTCGGTATGCCGAAGTTTGTCATAGAATATTTTTGTGGCTAACAAAACGGTATACAGTCGGTATACTGTTGTATGTCGTCGGTATTCCGATATTCATCATAGAATATTTTGTGGCTCACAAAACGGTATACCGTAGTATACCGTCGGTATACCGTAGTATACCGTCGGTACGACGATATTTATCACAGAACATTCTTTTGGCTCAGAATCGGTATGCATCGGTATACCGTCGGTATGTCGTTCGTTTAGACATTGATTTTTGACTGAAAAAATAGAAGATCTTTACGTTTTTTCATCCAACCTTAGGTGTTTACAGAAAGACCTAGACTTTGTACAGACTCGATATCTTAAATTTGTTGAGAGTCGTCTTTAAGGATCCCTAGTCTTTTCTTCAGTCTTCTTTTAGGAATTTTCATAAGACTTTGATGACTCGGCTTGAATGGACAGAACTTATGTAGTAGAGCTTTTGAAAGAATATCTTTTAGCTGAAATACAGAGAAAACTAGACTACGAAGATGTTGTTAATGTTATCAAAATAAACTGTGCCAACATACCTGTGGTGTAATTCGATTCGGCGTACGGGAAAATCTTAGTCCTAGGTATATAGAGTCGTTTGATATTCTCGAGCGAGTAGATGATGTGTGTTATCGTCTCGCTCTTCTGCCGTCGTTACGTGAGAAACATGACGTATTCTATGTATCCCAATTGCGACGGTATATCTTGGATCCGAGCCATATTAGTGATCATTCAGAATTGGTTGTTGGTACCAATCTTTCGTATTAGGAAAGGCTCGTATCCATATTGGACCGGAGGAAGAAGATACTCAAGAACAAGACTATTAGTTTAGTCCGTGTTGCTTGGGATTATTACTCTTTGGGTGAGTCAACTTAGAAATATGGAGAAGACATCCGATCGCGATATCCACACTTGTTTGACTCATAAGGTATAATATCTTCCTTATGCCTTATGCTTTTAATTCCTTGCTTGCATGAATGATCGTTTGATTGACTGCTAGACATGGATTGCCTCTAGTTAGTATAGCTTGTCTTGATATCTCTAGCCTCTTGATTAAATTTCGAGGACAGAATTCTTTTAAGGTGGGTAGAGTTGTCACTCTCGTTGTCCGTTATACGTATTTTCAGTATACATGTACGAAATTCTGACATTTGTCAGGTGACCCGTATTTTGACTTGTCTTGCTTAGCCTAGTTTCGTTTAATCTTGACTTGGTTTAATTTGTTTTGGTTCAACTTGGCTTGGTATATATATACCAACCTCTCTCTCTCCTCTATTACTTCTCATTTACTTCTTCATCTTCTTTATTTACTCCTCCTACCTACCAAGTCCTAGGCAAGTACAACTTACTTCATGATGGATCTCAAATTTTATTGTTCCATTGTCTCCCTTGCTTGATTCTAATCCTCTTTAGAACTTGGAGTTTTTGGGTTTGATGGTTATATTTTTGTAGATCTAAGTTTGTAATTTTTTTCATTCTTCTTGGTTTTGATCTCTTTAAGTTTGTTATTTCCTAGATCTAATGGTTCCATGTTGTGGGAAATTTCATTCTACCCAATTTTGGCTTTTAAACGCTTGATTTCGACTTCGTATGAAGAAGTTATGGCATTTTTGTGTTCATGCGTTCCGACACATCTTCGGTGCGGTCAGGACGATGAACAGTGCCGCGTGCGCGCTTTGCGTACCGTGCGTGCCCGCACGCCGTACCTCTATGCCATGCGTGCCGTGTACCCACACGTCGTGCCCTGCGCCATGTGCGTCGTGCACCCGCGCTGCGCGTTTCGCTTGCCGCACGGTCGCGTGATTTTTTTGGCCATGCGCTAGGCGTCGTGCTTGCGTGATCCACGCACCGTGAGCAGTTTTTTTCGTGCACGCAGCGTACCCGTGCACGAATGGCTATTTTTGCCCATTTGAGCTATTTTGTAGCTAGAATCTCATAAAACTCAAAACATGAAAGTTGTAGAGCTTATCTTGGCTCCAAGAATCTTCATGTCTCACTTTAATTAGAGTTTGTATGCGACTGAAAGTTTCAATCACCCATGGGTGTCCTCGGTCTTCTTTGCATGTTTTCTATACTTGACCTAAATTGCGATGACCCGACTTGATAACTTGATAATCTTGAGCTATTAGCTTGAACTTGAACATGATAATATGATCCCGTTTTGATAATCTTAATAGTGGCCCGTCGAGGCGCACTCCTGACAAGTACTCCTGATAAGTGCCAAGTAAACCTGACATGACATGTATAATCTTAATTACTATTGCGATAGCTATTCCTATTTTGCTAGTGTAACTCTTGCCTTGACTCCATGGTTGATTGTGCCTGTACAAGGCTACATGTCTCGTCTTGCATCATGTCTAGGACATAGATTTCTGGTTACCACGATCAAGGATTTATAATGAATCTGACTAGGTTAATGACTAGATTGATCAAGTAGTTCATGTAGAGAGATTTTTCAGTTACAGGCGATCCCGTTATCCCGGCCACACCTGTGGACTTGTATCCTACCGACGAGTAGAACACATTTCCAGTACACTGTCATGTATTGTACTTCTTGAATCATAAGTACTAAAGTACACGAGTAATCTTGTAACCCTTATAACCCCGTCTGGATAACCTGGATAGTCTGCAGGGATTGTGACTGCGAGAATATCTTATTGTATCTTGTTAGTAACTAGGCCTGTGACAACCCTAGTTAGCTAATGATAGCAAGTCGTAGGACTTGATTGGCCGTGCCTGAATGACTGTCTCATGATTAACATGGAAATTATATTCCACCTCTTGTTTTCTTAATACAAGCTAGTATGTTCTTTAAAGCATGTCTTTTATGTTATTTAATTATGTTCTTTTATCAGTTCTTCTATTTCGTTTATGCTTGTTTTAGTTTCTAAGTGGAGCCCTCCTTGTGGCACCTGCTCTTTCTGGGGTCTGACCAAACTAGTTTTGTATGGCCAGATTTTAGAGTAGCACCCGAGGATCTACCTGCCTTTCAGCCAGATAGTAAACATCAGGCGTAACCGTGGCAATGAGTAGATTTTCTTATTTTGCTCTCCCACTCTACTGTAACTTATTCTTTTGAGGTATTTAGCCGCTGAGCACATGTTAGTTCGTGTTGAAACTTAATTTATGTCTTCCTAAGGGCTGTTACATAATTAGCAAATCCTAGGGTTGATCATGTATGACTTAAATCTTGCTAATCTTTATATTTTGTATGACTAGCTTCATGATCATCTAAATATGTAATGTTTGGGATGCCTTACTTTGTATATCTGATGATCTAACATCTTGTAATATTTATTTGCTTGCTTGAGATTGAGACTCAAGGCTTGTTCTTGACCATAAGAGACTGATGGCTTGTAGATAAACCCTCATGCATCTAGATAGCCATGACCGTATTGAGAGGAGGGTTGCACTTCAATGTACATAGCTGGCTGTGTCTGTCCCCCGCTCTCTAGTATTCTGGTTCTAGGGTGTGACAAGTTTTTCAGCGGGAGGTAAAGTTCTAAGGTTAACACGTGGTTGCACCATGCTCATGAAGGAAAGAAAGTACGATAATATTTATCGACTGATAGGGGACACATTGTGAGGTGGCGCTTCCAATGATTCTTACTGCAACGGGTTAGCTGAATATTCAAAATGGTTCATTTTTATTTGGTTAACCTTGGCTCGAGGATGGCACCGAGTCAGATAATTAATTGCTCTAAGTACGACGGTGATAATTTTATAATGCTCTAAAGTGGGCAATATTGTTGAAATAAAACATGAATTCGAGTCCGACTCAAGTTCGGAGTCAACTTGCGACTAGACGACTGATGCTTCAGGGAGAGGGGGTAGTTTCACTACCAGAATAAGTCATTTTAGCGACGCCTAAAGACGTCGCTAAACTAGTTTAGCGACGTCTTTCTCTTGTCGCGGAAACCATAGTCGCTGTTTGGAAAGACGTCGCTGATCGTCGCCAACACCGACGTTTACCTACGCAAAGATACGTCAGTAATATACCGACGTTTACCGTCGTTTCATCGATGAAATAGCGACGTTTATGATGTCGCTATACGTCGGTATTCCCTGGGAAAATTATCGACGTTTTTGATGTCGCTATGCGTCGGTATATATTACCGACGTTTTGTGATGTCGCTATACGTCGGTATATCCTGGGAAAATTAGGTAAAATCTTGGGATATTTATCGACATCTACCGACGTTTACCAACGTATACCGACGAAACTGACGTCGCTATACGTCGGTAGCCTGGCAATATATGCCAGTTTAGCGACGTCTACCGACGCAATGTGTTGTCGGAGAGCGTCGGTAAACGTCGGTAGACGTCACTAAATTTGAAAAAGATAAAAAAAAAAAATTACAGTATACAGTTTTCTCTACGGAATCATTTTCTTTCTGCAGCTTAATCTGAAACACAATGCACAAGCATATTTTATCCCTGGGTTCGTCGACCCCTTCGGTGGAACAACAACATCGGTAAATTAACAACCAAATGAAACGAATAACAACATAAAATAACCAAACACAACATATATAAACTAATATCCAAATTGTCATGGGTCTACACAACCAATTACCAATGTATCTATACAACCAACAAACAAGTGTCACAAACAAATAAGTGTCACAAACAAATACAAAGAAAAACAAGTACTCAAACACTCAATACAAACAGTCCTAACTCGGACTACTGGGGATCTGGAGCAGGAGGGGGCGCGCCGCGACGAAGGGCTAAGAAATGCTCATAGTCCTCATGTGAAATCCACACCGATGAAGGAGGTAGTGACGTCGGTGGAGTCGGTGTCGATAAAGAAGGTAGTGGCGCCGTCGGAGTCGACGACGATGAAGGCGCACCCGAAGGACGATAACGCTCCAACGCTGCAAGTCGCTGGTGGTATGAATCCATGGTAGATAACATTCTAACACTGCTATCAGCCACCGAATCCTGCACCAATCTCAGCCTATCACTGCTATTAGCTTATACTATTACATTGAGATGACGTAAACTCATCATTAATTACTTACCCCTCTAGCTTCTCCACTTCATCCTCGTCGCAATTGAGTAATACATACAAATGAGTAGCTCTTCGTCATTCAAATATCTCTTCTTCATTTTTCCCGAAGGCTTTTCGGACGCATTGAATACTTTCAGTATTCCATCATTCGATTCTTGATAACCGTCGTCATTTCTCGGAGCCCTCGTTCTATTCGTAGCAACATGAGGTTTGAAATACGTCGAGCAAAAGTTTGTAATCTCTTCGAGAATATAGGCTTCACAAATAGAACCCTCGACCCGAGCCTTTTTTTTCACCTTCCTCTTTAGGTGGTTCAAATGTCGCTCAAACGGGTACATCCACCGATAACCAACGGGCCCACCAATATGTGCCTCGTAGGAAAGATGAATTGGCAAATGCTCCATAGACTCGAAGAATCCAAGAGTAAATACCTTCTTGAGCTTGTACAGTATTATCGCAATATCGTTCTCCTGCTTTTCTAGACGATCGACGAGCAACTTACTAGAACAAAGATCTCTGAAGAATATGCTAAGCTCGGTTAATGGATCCCAAACAACCGGGAGTAAGAATTCCCAAAATACAATCGAAATTAACCTCTCCATGAATACGTGACAATCATAGCTCTTCATACCTGTCAGTTTGTTCTCCTTGAGGTCGACGCATCTTATCAAGTTCGAAACATACCCGTCTGGAAATTTCAGACCTTGAATCCACCTACAAAGTCTCACTTTATCCTCCTTCTCCAGTGAGAAAATTGCCTTAGACTGCTTCAACTTTCCATTCCCGTCCTCTATCAAATGCAATGCAGGACGTCTACATATTTCTTCTAAGTCAAATCTAGCCTTTGGATTGTCTTTCATCATTCCCTTTACGTCCATTACAGTATTAATTATGTTGTCAAACACATTCTTCTAAATATGCATGACATCAAGGTTATGTCTAATCAGATTGGTGCTCCAATATGGTAGATTCTATAATATACTCCTCTTCGTCCAGTTATGAGTGCGACCAAATCCGTCACACTTGTAGCCCGTTGCAGGCTCTTCAATAGCTCTTGGTAAATCTTTTACCTCTTCCCATATCGTATATCCGGGCCACCTTGGCGGGGGATTAGCCTTCTCCACAACGCCAGCACGAAAAGTATTCATGCTCCTCCGGTACGGATGATCCTTGGGCAGGAATTGTCGATGACAATCGAAGAAGCACAGTTTGCCTTCGTATTTCAAACGGAAAGCCTTAGTACGGTCCATGCAATACGGACATGAAAGACGACCATGCGTGCTCCATCCAGATAACATACCATAGGCCAAAAAGTCGTTGATGGTCCACATAAGTGATGTCCGCATCTGAAAATTTTGTTTTCTAGATACATCGTACGTGTTGGAACCTACTTTCCACAGCTGATTCAACTCATCAATCAATGGCTGTAAATATACATCGATGTTTCTTTTCGGATTGTTCGGTCCTGGGATAATAACGGTGAGGAATATATACGGAGTCTTCATGCACATCCAAGACGGTAGATTGTACGGAGTGACGATCACAGGCCAACACGAATACTGGGATCCCGAAAGTCCGAATGGGGTAAAACCGTCGGAGCAGAGACCCAATCTGACATTATGCGGATTAGAAGCAAAATTTGGATACTCTCGATCAAAGTTCTTCTATGCTTCTCCATCAGATGGGTGATCCAACATTCCTTCGGTCTATTCCCGCTTATGCCAACTCATGTTTTCTGCAGTTTTATTCACCATAAACAACCGCTGCAACCGCGACGTCAACGTCAAGTAGTGCATCGAATCGGTAGGCTTCCTGGCATCGACAGTCTTTCCTCTACCACTGCCCTTGTAGCGATCAGCACCACAAAATCTGCAGGCATTTTCATCCTTATCGTCTTTGTAGTACAACATGCACCCGTTGCGACATGCATCGATTTTTCGTATCCCATCCAGAGCGATCTCACCATCCTCTTAGACCAGTAGAAGTCTTTAGGCAACTTAGCACCCTCAGGCAATATTTCTATAAGCAACTCCATAAGACTGTTGTAGCAATCTTGCGACATGTTAAAATCGGACTTGATGCTCAACAATCTTGTAACCACCTTCAACGGTGAATGATCCTCACAACCAGGATATAATGGAGTCCTTGCATTCTCCAGCAACTCCATGAACTGTACAGCATCGGCGTTCGGTGCCTCCTCAAGTACATCATGATCGTCCGGATCGAAACTAGGCCCCGCCGCGTCAAGAATCATGTTCACCAACCCATCGTCGTAAGCAGCATTGTTGTAGACATCCACATAAGGCTCATACTCCGATGCTAAAGACACAAGTTCTTCGTGCGTGCTTCACTGATAGTAATTCGGCGTGAAACCCTTCGAGTATAAATGATACGTGACTTCCACTTCTAGATGATATATTTCAAGTTGTGACATCTCACACATGGACACTTAATTTTGGTATCGTCCATGTACTGAGGGAACGCCTTAGCAAACTGCAGGAACTGCTGTACACCCTCTATGAATTCATCTCGCACACCGCACTTGTCATCAAGATGACAGTTGTACATCTACGAACGATTCCGTAAGTAGTAATTTATATCCATATCCAATTGAGGATAATTCTGTAAGATAGATACATGCACATTGCAGTCAGTGAATGAATGTTAAGATAGTTTAGATATGGGTGCGCAATTTAGATAGAGGTCAGTAGAGAGTGACAGTTTAGAGAAAACTGAGATTATTGGTGACATTTCACTCATTGACACTTTTTTACTATTACTCACACTAGGGGTCTATTTAGAGACGAGTGCCAAGCTGAATCCTATTCCAACCACAAGGATCAACATAAACTGTTCATTCATTCCATATATTACAAACAAAGAATTTGAAGGAAGAAACAAAAACAACTGTATTGGGACTAAAACAACTGTCTTGTGTCAAAGTGTCGTATCCGATAGACCGATACTAATTCGATATGGTCAATACTAAGTACATACGGTCGAGGTATAATTGTAATTGTAGGAGTACACGACACTAAGTACATACGGCCGATACTAATCCAATACGGTCGATACTAATCCGATACCGATTCTGATACTCATCCCAATTTCTTCCCAACCTCTTGTAAAAAAGGTATCTATCGAGGTATAATTGTACTTGTAGGAGTACACGACACCGTCCAATATCGACCATTTGGGTCTATAAGAGTTACTTCACTCAGTTTGTCAAGACAAGTAAAACTTTTTAAATTAACATCCAATATCGACCCTTTGGCTTGTGCTTGAGCAGTATCCTAACTCAAACTATATATCCTAACTAATAAATTAATATCCTACTTTAACATCTACTAACTGTCATATTCCTTCTAACATAAACTAATATCCTAATCTAAACTAACCCTTTAACTGAAACTAATATCTAAACAATGCTAATCATGAACTAACACCCTAACCTGGAAGTCCACACTGCTCAAGCACAGGCCAAAGGCCAAGTTATAAGGCAAAATGCAGGCAACTGCCTGTAGCTACAAGGCAAAACCAAATGTTGACAATATATATACCGTCAACATTTAAAAAGTTTACTTGTCTTGACAAACTGAGTGAAGTAACTCTTATAGACCGAAAGGGTCGATGTTGGACAGTTGGCGTCATGCACTTCTACAAGTACAATTATACCTCGACAGACACCTATTTTACAAGAGGTTGGGGAAAATTTGCCTTTAGTAATGAATTGCCCTTACTAATGATGCTCTTAGGTAACATATTTAACAGATGAGATTTTCAAGTTGCACTTACGCATTTGCAGCTATAAACTGCTTGAGCAACAACATATAGGTATGGGAATTGGTATCAGACTATTCCTATGAGTATTGGTATCGACGATATCGGTAGTAGACTTACTTTTTCAAAGAAGGTCTGGCATGGACACCTTACTTCGGACTGACACGGACACTTTGCTTCTAAAATATCTTATATACTATTAGGATACTCACTCTATATCCCCTACTATCACCTTACTGCATTTCCTTTTGTATTTTTAAGTTTAATATGTAGGTTGACCTACTATCCCCTACCATCTTAGAAGTGAATTGGTACTCATAATCCCTTCAATATTATCTCTCTTGCATGCCTAGACAATCTTATATAGACAAATTTGCCCCAAATTAACATATATGCATTTTTGCAACGTACGTAATTTGCCTCAATTTTTTGTGCATCAAGTTGACTCTCTTTTTTTCATAATCAAGTAGTATTAATCTAAGCTGATCCAAGCTAACTATGTTGCTGGTTAATAGATTTGGAAATTAGTGTTTAGATTCCAAAATTTATACCAACTTAGAGTTTAAGTCCTCACATGTCTTAAAAAATTTAAATCCTAAAAAATAATTTATTATTTTTTTCCTCATTATACCTTCCCTAGCATATATGTAAATTTTATTAATATCAACCATGAAATAAGGGTATAATAGAAAAATAAAATAAAAATTCAGAATCTACACTATATAATTGGACATATGAGGACTTAAATTCTAAACCAACCGCTATAAAATCCAAGGTCTAAACACTAATTAGCCTATAAAGTATAAAGAGGTGCGTTTGTCCTATAATCTGTTGATTATGATTGCCTTGGATATAGGCCCCAGAAAAGAAAGGAAAATGTATAAACTAATAGATTACTTAGGAAGGATTTCCAAATGTATATAAATTCAACTGATTAATCTATTATTAGTTAAACTAATCGTTAATTGAAATAAAAGAAAAATTATAAAAAATATATAAATTAATATTCACATGTTCAACCTAGAGAATGATCCAACAACAATAGTAGTAGTACACAATAAAAATTAAGTGGGTGGGTTATAAAATCCTTCGGCAGGAATTGGATGACCCCTTGTCCCTTTCTGTGAATCATAATGTTAACATGCATATATATATATATATATATATATATATATATATATATATATATATATATATATATATATATATATATATATAAAGCATGTGTCAAATTAACTACAATTGGTGGAAAATTTGGTGGCAGGGGGTCAAATTAACTATATAAAGCATGTGTCAAATGAACCTAAATATATATATATATCAACCATGCATCAAATTAACTAACATTTAGGTTAGGGTTTACCTAGTCGGGGCCGGAGGAGCGGGTCATCGAGGGGGCAGGGGGTCGCCGGTGGGAAGCTGGAGATGAGGGTGAGCGAGGTCGACGAGGGAGAGCTGGGTCGCCGAGGGGTCGCCGGTGGGAGCAGGGTCGCCGAGGGGAGCAGGGTCACCGAGCGGGGTCGCGGAGGGTCGGGGGCCGAGGGGGGAGGGTCGCCGAGGGGGGAGGGGGTCGCCGGAGGCCGAGGGGGGAGGGTCGCCGAGGGGGAGCGCGCGGGTTGGAAAAAAATTGGATCGAAATAATGGGGGAGAATGAAAATTCGAATGCCCTATATTTTCATTTTAGCGACGTCATAACTATACGTCGGTAAACGTCGCTAATATTGGTGATATTAGCAACGTTACACTAGTTTCGTCGGTAAAAATCGCTAATATTAGTGATATTAGCGACGTTCACCGACTTATCGATGACGTATGTTTCTTTATACAAAACCAAGTCGCAAAACGTCGCCGATCGTCGGTAATAGTGACGTATTGCGACGTTTATAGATTACGTCGCTAATTCCTTAAAAGGTAGCGACATTTTTCTAAAACGTCGTAAATTACGTCGCTAATATGACTTATTCTAGTAGTGTTTGTGAGATCGAGACTATCATTTAAAGATTAAAGACTAGAGGTTGCTAGATGTTTATTGAGATTGATGATGAATACGACCCAAGGTGGTGATTGTTTGGATTTGGCTCATATTTAGTAATCCTAATAGGATTGAAGAAAAAGCCATAGTCCTACATAGTCAATGAGTTTATCTCATGCCTACTTAGGATTAGATTTCTATCTATGGACACATGACATAATATATAAAGGGCCTAGGGTTCCTTTTTCTAGAGATTATTGTTCTCAAAAGAAATGTGTTGGTAGCCACCAATAGGTTGAGAGATGAAAGAGAGAAGATAGAGAAGTTGAAGAGGAGCAAAATTGGGTTTTTATATCTTTTTTGGTGTAATCTATGGAGATTTTCTAGGTTCTCTTTATATACTTTCTCTGATAATATTGGAGGTTATGAAGTTGTAGCGATCTTGTAAAACCTTATAACTTTATTTGGTAGTAATATCGCTCTTTTGGTAGTTTATTACCGATTATGATCTTTCATTAAATTATTATGTGTCTTTGTCTTGAACTTTGTGAACTATATTTTTCTACATAACTCGACCATCGTATTTGGTGTTGCGGGTTTGTTCGTCGATGACCATTTTGGAAAATAGTTTCAGCTTTTATTCTCACCTTTGGAGGGATCGTCCCCAAACCATAACATAACTCCATCCCTGGTTCAGAAGGCTTATGTAATCGAGTAACTAATAACTAATCAATTAGCAATAAAACTCATACTATATGTGTTTGATGGCAACTTATATGTGTTTCAAGCGAACGAGTCAACAAAGATAATCCAAGTGTGTTCATTCGATAAGGGATGGAGTCACTACAAGAAGTTTGGTGCTCAATGTCGAGGGGATGAGTCACTGAAGGGAATCCAAATGTTTCTTCATTTGGAGAGAGGTCAACTGAAGGGAATCCAACTGTTTCTTTATTTGGCGAGATGCCGAGTCACTTGCAAGAAGTCGGGTTCTCAATTTTTAGGGGATGAGTAACTAATGCAAATCAAAACGATTTATTTGAGGAGAGGCCAAATCACTTGCAAGAAGCATTGGTGCTTAGTTTGAGGGGGTGAGTGACACGGAATGAGGGTAAGTTCAACTAATCCAATTTTACAATAAGAGTTTGTAGGAGATTTAACTAGTGAGCAAGTTCTTTATATTAATTAAAATAAAAAATGATTGAAGGTGATCTAGTTTTGCTTTAAAATCAACTTGCACGACTTATTTTAACCACAAGTCTTAGTTTGGTAATAGTAGAGGAGAAAACTCACTCAACTCAATGGTTTCATACCTGGATTTAAAAGTAGATTTTTTTTTCCTCATTCATTCTTCTATTAAAAATTATTGAATATACATATTATTTATATATAGACTCTCAATAAATAAAAGAAGATGAATCCAATCTATAAAAGCTTATCCAAAATTGTTAAATTTCCTAACTAATTTAAAGAGAAATTTAATTTTCTTATTTAGGTTACTAACAAACAAAAATGTAAACTGGAAATATAAGAAAATAATACCAATTTTATTCGACTTGATTTCGGATCCATGGATGATATCGTATCAGTGAGTCGATAGTGGGATCTATGTGTTCATTCAACGAGGAGCCGGATCACTTGCAAGTAGCCGAGTCAGTAACGAAAGCCCAAGCATTCACTTAGTAGTGAGGGGTTGAATCGTCACTATGGAACATCGAACATCGTCTACAAGGGAAGGTGGCACTATCGGAGGACAAGATTACGATTTTGTTTGGCATTGTCGTCTTATTATCTGGATCTGAAGAGCAAGAGAAAAATCAAGATATATCACATTCTATTATTAACGGGGTGTTCTTTCTTTTTTCACTTATAAGCGAATTTTACTTATTTTTTGTCGGGCCTCATGTAGTGAATTTGGTTCCAATAAGTGTGTTAACTTTTTCGCACTTATAAGTGATTTTCACTTACAAACGGCTCCAAATTCATAAGTGATTTATTTTTTCACTTATTGAATTATTTAATTACTTATTGCATCTGCAACGTCTATTATGTTCACAAACTTAAAAATTCCTTCACTTGTCCAAATTGTAATAGAAATTGATTTTTCAATATGTAAATCTAATCACACCTATCTCTCTTCTTTTCCTGTATGTGTAATTTGTGTTGAACTAAATATTTTGATATTTGTAGTACAATATCGTCGCTTGCATATTTTTGGATTGTCATCTATTATTTATGTTTTATATGAGTGTGCATAATAGTAAAATAGCACTTATAAGTGCCAAAAAAAAAACAACGAAATCACTTATAAGTGAAAAAAAAAAAACAAAGATTTTATGAGTGCACTTGTAAGTGAAATGGAGTAAGTAGCACTTATAAGTGGTCATCACTTTCATAAGTGGGGGAAAAAAAAGAACACCCCCTAAGTCATGAATTTTAGCTACGGGGTAGATCATTCAAATCTTGTTTGAGAATCCTTCAAGAGTTCTCTCTTAGTTCCTTGTACTCAGGATATTTGTTTTGTTCACTACCATTACACTCAAGAAAGGGAAAATATGGTACTTGATTTATCAATGTATGAAATTGGCGCTAATTCAAGGTTAAGCAATAGCCTCCTATGGAACTATACAATTTTTCTTTTCTTTTGAAATAAAAACTTTACCTACAATTCTCTACTATCTATAGACTGCAATGCTAATTTCATCTCAAACAACTTTGGTGTCATTTTCTTCTTTGAATCGTTCACATTTCTTCCTTATTCGTTCCAGATAATATAATGTTCGGAACACCTAAAAAAAAGAATTTGATCAAGAACGTGTAAGGGTCTTGGAAAAAATTGTAGATGGCCCCCCATCGTGGTCATGGCCAAAGCATTTTTTTGTAGTCAACAGAGTTTAAGATAGAAACAGCATATTTTAAAGATACAAATCCTATACTTTTAGACTGGACCTGCAGTCTTAATCACTTTGGCTACTTCTTAATGACCCCACTAATTAATCAAGTCCTGGTTTGGTATAACTTCTGCTTCTGGAAAAGCAGCTTTCATCTTGCTTTTTCCAAAAGTTCCTGTAGAGAGATGGGCCTGTTGTAACAATGTCAATGGTGTACCAAATCTACAAGCCCAAAAAAGAAAAGTTTGTAGAAGATTGAGGCCCATGAAAAAGAGAAGGAAAGACATCAACTACATTGTCAAGTGTCTCTCTTTATAAGCAGTGGTTTTTATTCTGGTAAGCTCTACTATCAAGGAGACTTCTTTTCTGAGAGATTTCTTTTTATAGAAACTTGGATATCATTACTCAGTAATGAAGATCAAGTACATGAGAACCATAGGCCTCTTCGATGGACTATGCTGCAAGAATTCGGATACGGATATATATAAGGACACAATATGAATATGGAATACGTACTGTAGTAATCTATAATACAGTGTGTTGGTGTTGGATGGTGTTTTCAATCTATGCGGAGAAATTTCAGAGTACGACGAGCGTCATCCGTATGTGAAGAAATTCGGGGAGTACGACGAGTGTCATTCAGTCGGAGAAACTCGGAATATTGGAGCAGCAGTTTTCTGTCCCGTCCCATAGGAAACTCAGTTTGAATTCGGTTCCAGGAGAACTCAATCCGAGTTTGGTTCCTATGGAATCAGAACATTGCTCAATTTGCTGGCTCAGAAAAATTGAACTCAGACCGAGCTCGATTTTGCCGCGGCTGTGCGAATGTTGGGATGTTTTATACACTGTTGGATCATGCACATCTAATGGTCAGATTGGTTGAGGGTTTGAGGGAGTTATATTTAGCTTTTTTCTAATCCTAATCCAGGTAACAAGGAGGCAACTTTTGAAGAGGGAGAGAAAGGGGATTGGCGGCTACTTCGGAGAGGAGATCGTTTCGGATAATCTACCTCGCCGTCTTCGTTCTTCGTGAGTCTACAATCAAGTTTTCTACTTCAAGTAGTTGTGGTGATCTTGTTGGAATCCGTGAGAAGTCTGTGAGGTGCCTGTAACCCTTACTTCCAATAGTGATTTGGACTCCGATCGTCCCGTAGTTTTTTTTTTCACATAAAAATTATTGTGTTTGAGTTGTTTGGTTATTTATGATTTTTGATGATTTGGATTTGTATTTTTGTTCGGTTCTCTTGCAGCTCTTCGATTTGGAAAAACGGTTTTCGTATTTCGTTCCAAACATACCGCCCCGGATACCGATAAATACATAATAGGGATAGGATGACCATTTTCTCCGTGCACCATAGGAGAAGGAGATAAACTAAATCTTTGACCGAATTCCGAAGATTGACTAAATCTACCCTAGAAAGACACCAAAATAGGCGGGGTCCCAAAGTTCTGCTTGACAGCAGCTCTACCACGCCATATTCTTCTACAGGGAGTAGATGCATATTTAGAACGATATTGTGAAAGAAACAGCGGCACTACTTCAATTGGGGGTCCCAATCCTCCCATATATATATATTAAGATGGACAAATCCATATGAACAAGCATCTCCTTCATCCTGCTCATTGCACCTAGATTTGGAACCTTGTCCCCATCAGAAATGGCTCCCAATCTCTCTCATCTCAACCTCCTTTATCAGAAAAGAAAAAAAAAAATTAAACTTTAGCAAAATACATATATATTGACTGATTCCTAAAGAAAAGGAGCTCATATAAAGTCAATAAGTTGGGTTCGTTGTACGTCAATTGATGAGTTAAGACCCCAGTTAAAGAATCATATTGAAAGCACTCGACCTTAAATTTTAAAACCTATTTTGCCAACTTTGAACGCCATCGACATCTTGATACCGTCATCACACAAGGAAGTTGAAAAATCTGTCAAAATTCTGAAAATGAATCTAGATCTCAATCTCATTGATCCTTCGCTCATAAATTTGCTCATACAAATTACATGCCTACTTTTTCTAGTTTTCCAGACTTTAAGACAATAGTAATCTTCAAAAGCCACTCTTCTCATTCACATTATTCATTTCAAACTCCGAAAATAAAAATACTTGATAATTTCCTTGGAGCTCTATACTTCATACATGCATGTAGTGTTATTTATGGGTTACAAAAATGGGTTCAAAACGTGATAAAATCGTAGATCACAAACGATTGCTGCAATCTTCGGACTTATGCAATCAAATAATAATGGTGTTTGGTCATGCACTTACCTCGCTTCCCACGAATAATTAAATTGCGATGAGGACTTCCCTATCACTTCATTGGCATGCGTTTCGTAGAAGATTCGAACAAGAAGATGAGGGGTTGACCACCTCACCCACATATATCTATGGGTGAGTATTCGGTTTATTCGGTTCCAACCGAACCGAATAACCGAAAATCGAATTGGACCGAAACCGAATAAACAAAACCGAAACCGAACCGAATTGATGAATAACCGAACCGAATCGAACCGAATTAAATCGGTTCGGTTTTCGGTTTATTCGATTTTTGGGTTTATTTGTGTTTTTTGTTAATATATATAATAACTAAATATACCTAAATATATTTATTATATACCTATAGTATATACCAATATATATTTAGTATATACCTATAATTAATACCTCTCTCTCTCTCTCTCTCTCTCTCTCTATATATATATATATATATATATATATAAACTAATTTTCTTATTCGGTTTTCGGGTTTGGACCGAAACCGAAACCCAAAACCGAAATCGAAACCGAATAAGAAAATTTAGTATTTTCAAAACCGAAACTGAACCGATTTTTTTTAAACCGAACCGAATCTCTTATTCGGTTCGATTTTCGGTTCAAAACCGAATAATGCTCACCCCTACATATATCCCTCTTGCCTGATGACTTTAGTTTAAGTAATAATTAAGCCTAATAATTACCTGAAAATTGACATTAAACAATGATTTACATACATAAGATTCTTATTAATTAAGCTAGGCAGATGGGATCATGAACCTATTGAAAATGCCAAGTTCACATCTCAAGATGGGTATATATATATATATATATATATATATATATATATATATATATATATATATATATATATATATATATATATATATATATATATATATATATGATAATTCTTCAATACATCCATCCTAAAAATTTGTATCGATACAACACAAATCTGAATTGTTGGATGTTGATCCAATGGTTCTTATTAAATGAGTTTTCTTGGACTATTAATAGAGTAGTGAACATCATTTAATGCATTTTTTGACTTTTGACCTCTTGGTAACTTGCTAGTGTAGGTCATTCTTGACTTTAATTTTTTCAATGAACACCCTAAATTAATTCGTATTTACTTTCTCTTTAAGGAATATTTTGGTGTGTCCTGCATATTGCATGTTATATTAAACCGGAAGAAATATGTTTCTTAGAATTTTTGATATAAATAAGATAAATTTTTCTCCAAAGTATCAAAGTTTATAGACATTGGACTTAAAGAACGAAGTTCGTAAAATTTGTAGCGTGTTTCTCTTTATGTTCTCAAATCCTCTACTATAGAAAGAGTTTTCAAAACGTTTCAAAAATTGTAAGCCCCTAAATTTCAAAATAATATTTTAATAATATTAAATAGCTTTTATATATTTAAAATGAATTAATATAATTATTAGGAATTTTTCTAGAATTTTTAAATAATTTTTAAATAGTTTTTAAATCAAAATATATTATTTTGTAATAAACTAAATTATTTTAATATCATTTTATAATATTTAAATTTGTTTTAATATCATTATGCAATTTGTTAAATTGTTATTATATCAGTTTGCAAATTAGTGAATTGTTTAAATTGTGTTTTGCAAATTTATTTTTGCATTAGTTAAGGGGAGGGACCTATCTGTTATTTCCTAAAACCTAGGGGCTTAGTTGTAAAACCCCCATCAACTGCCCCCGACGACCGGCCAGCTGCCCCGACGACCGCCTTTCCCGGCCGACCTAGCCCATTTCGACCGACCTACCCCCTCTATAAATACTCCCCGACCCCGAAACCCTAACCCTACACTAATTTTCGACCACCCCCGATCCTTCTTCCCCGACGAGAACACTAACCCTAACCCTAACTCCGGCGACCCACAGCGCCACCTTCCCAGCCACCTTCACCACCTACAACCACTACCACCAAGTTCGCCAAGGCCAGCCGAGTGCAGCGCCACCCAAGCGTCGCGACGACGACGCCTCTAGCCGCCGTCAGCACCCTCCACAATCCCTAGCTCGACAGGACACATAAGTAACAACTATAAAAACCGTGTCGTGCGTGTCCCAATCTCACCTATGTGATTCGCCTGGACACGATGACTCTAGTGGTAAGGTTTGACACGCGTTAGCAGTGTCGTGCGTGTCGTGCTGGGCACGGACACGCGACACTAGATCAGATTCCATTTGCTCGTGTCCTGAACAGTCTGGACACGAGCCGAACTGTTATTTAGTGCTATTGGGTTAACGGGTTTAGTTTTGTGCTATTGGGTTCAGAAACCCATTAACCTAAAACCCAAATAAATTAACTCTAACCCATTCCCTAACAAATGACTCGGGCTGACCCCCTGGCCAGCCCGACTGCGCCTAAAACCTGACCCCCCTTGGGCCGAGTTCGAGCCCCTTCCTTGTTTTGTTTTCTTTTTTGTTTTATTTTATTATATATATATATATATATATATATATATATATATATATATATATATATATATATATATATATATATATATATATGTATGTATTTATATATATGTATGTATTTATGTATGTATTTATGTATATATATATTATTATATATATATACTATTTTATATATATATGTATACAGTATTTGTATATATATATATATATATTATGTTTAGTATTTCTATATATATATATGTGTGTGTATTTATTGTATGTATATATATATATATATATATATATATATATATATATATATATATATATATATATATATATATATATATATATATATCCCTTATATATATATATATATATATATATATATATATATATAAGGGATATATATATCTATATATATATATATATATATATATATATATATATATATATATATATATATATATATATATATATATTGTTGTATAAATATGTATGTATTTTCAAATACAATTTTAGTACAAAATATTATTATATAAAATTTCACAAGTTATTTTATTGTATATTTTTTACTTGCAATTTTACCACTTTAAAAATATATTATTATTTAAATTCCTGTATTTTATTGATTATGACAATTGATGTCCAAACCTAGCATGAATTTTTGGGCCCAATTGTGTCTAATACATTCAGAGTCTGTAGAAGTCATATTTGACTTGATTCATGGCTCTGGGTCCTGTATCTGGACTTCGGTTCAATTTCGAATACATGGACAAAATAGTAAATAATTAATTAATTATTTTCCAGAAAGTGTTGCTTATTGTTTTTGAATTTTTATATATATTTTAATTGCTGTAAAAATCTGGAAAAAATTGTATTCAAATACTATATTAATTTAGATAATTTACTATAGTTTTTCCAGTATTTAATAAGTAATTTGGTATTTTATAAAAATAGGAAAACAGAACTCATTTTCAGTATATATATGTTTGCTGAATTTTAATAATTATTTATGAAGGTTTATAAATTCCAAAAAAAATTAGTATAAATTTCTATAATTAATAAGGATCATTATGGTACTTTATTTTATGTAAAATTCAGCTTTTTGTCTATCTCAAAAATTATTGGAACATAGTGTACAGTTTGATTTATTTATTGAATAATTACGACTTTCGGTGTTTTGTGTTGTTTTGAGTTATAACATATTGGACCTCACCCCGCACTAGTGTAAAGGCCCTAGAATGTTAGTTAGAGTATTGTGTCACCTCACATTGGTCTCCTATGCTAAAGTCACCATTTGGCTAGGTGTCCAGTCAGAAAGTCGTGTTGCACCACTAGTGTCTTAGTGTTTAACTTAGTATAAAAACTAAGTTTATGTGTTATTTCTACAGTGACGAGTCACCCGACATCTATAATATTTTATCGCTGCTTTGCTTTACTAAAGGCAAGTACTTCTACAAACTTTACATACTGTTACAACAATGAACTATGATTCCAACCATGTTAAATGCTGATCCTTGGAGTAGCAAGTCAAACCTTCACATGTTGTATTATTTTCAGCCCCTACCATATTTAGAACAGTTTTATATCTCTCACATGATTAGAATATGGGTTATGGGGAAACTGATAGTTGAGTACGTAATCATGCCTCCTTTATCGTACCGAGCAAAGTTTCATTCTATATGTTACTGCGCCGTATGCCATTATCCCTCATTTCTGTACGGATGTACACCTATGCTTGTGCACTTGTACGTATGTACATTTTATTTACATGTGCCACAGCACATTGTACACCTAGTGACGATCACGTACCTGCTACAGTTTTAAATATTACATATACATCTGTCTCTATGACATATGTGTCCTTGCCATGATAGATTATGATGTGCCATGATTCCAGTTTATTACATTCCTGTTCATTTCATGTTTCGTATATTTAGTTTGCTAGAATCAGTACTTGCTCCGTCCTGACAGGATAACGTTGTAGGTATACTTACTGAGGAGGAGTTGCTCTGTGATTCATATTATGGAGTTACTGCCGAGGACCAGGCTTTATCTTACGAGGATCTACCTGCGAAGAAACTCGTCTAGTTGTCTATTTACATTTTGGACTTTTGAGAGTAGTCATGTATTAGACTATGTATTTTGTGACTGGACCTGTATCCAGCTTTACATTTCGGACTTGTACTTGGACTTACTATTATACGAGATGACTTCTGTGTTTGGGAACAATTCTGACTCTTTATTACTTATAGAACTGTTAGCACATTTTAGTCTTATCATGTTATCTTTAGAACAGCTTACTACGCTTTATCTCAAGCGTAGGCTGGACATGACTCGGCCCGGCCCAACAATTTGGATAGCGGATCGTGACAAAAATAAGCCGTCTAAACCGTATGAATATCATGGACCATTTTATTATTTAAAAAATTACCGAAGATATAAAAGTTAAGGGTCCGTTTGAATAAGTTTTCTGAAAAAATATTTCTGAAAACAATTTTCTTAGAAGAAGTTATAAAATTGCTTTCTAGATATACGGATTCTTATTTTGTGTTTGGTTACTTCCATCTGAAAAATAATTTTAAGAACAAAAATTAAAATTTTCTGTTTGGTAAAAAAATTGTAGAAAATAATTTTTATAAAATAATTCGTAAAATCTCTGTATCCTGTGTACTCCGCCATATCTGACACGTATTGTTCATATCTGACATGTATTGTTCAAGCATTCCAGATCCAACTGATTTCGTATCTGTACAAGAATAGATCCAGATGGACGAAGCCAATTCGTAATTCCCCTATTAAAAAAATGAAAAGTAGATGAATAAAAAATTACGAATAAAACTTTCTCTCATTTAGTCCGTACAAATATCTATTTAAAAACTAAATTTAAAATTGTTTAAAAAAAATTAAAGAGAAAGAAATATCAGAAAATATTTAAATTGTTTAACAAATTTTAGTTCAAATATATTTAAATATTTGAACTATTTCAACAATATCATAAATATATTTATCCATAACAAATTATAAGTAAAATTTAATGTTTTACAAAATATATTTAAAATATAAATATATATACAACAAATTTTAAATTTAGTTTAAATATTAAATTATTTTGTGACAAGATTCGAAAGAAAGAAATAAAATAATTTAACGTGCAACGAAGTGTATCTTCTAGTTATGCATAAAATTTGGATTTGGAAGGAAGAAAGTAAAATTTGGAAAGAATAAGTTAGTTATTTTTAATAATTTTGTTGTTCTATTAAATAATTAATTAATCGTGTAATAATTAGTTTTTCAAAATATTTAATTTATACTTAATTAAAAACTAACTAATACTTGATTAAAAAGTAGTCATTATTATTATTTTAAAAATTAACTTTTTTTAGAATTAATAGTTAGTTATTATTTTATAAAAAATTAACTAATAGTTAGTTATCATAATTATAATCTATATTAATAATTAACAATTTATTATTTAATATTTTATAATAATCTTAACTAACAATTAATAACTTCTTAATTATAATCATAATTATAATAATTTTATTAATTATAACTATAATCTTAATTAATAATTTATGAATTAATATCCAATTATAGTCATAATTAATAATTTATTAGTCTTATTATAAATTTAATTAATAATTTGTAATCTTAATTAATAATATTTTAATCACAATTATAATCATAATTTATAGTTTATAATTTAAAATAATTTAAAATAATATTTTGTTAATCGTCATTATAGTTTTCATTAATAATTTGTCAATCATAGCTATTATCATAATTATTTATTTATTAATTTTAACTATAATTATAATTCTCATATTTAATTAATAATTATTTTATTAGTTATAATTTAATATCCAATTATAATTATAATTAATAAATTATTAGTCTTATTATAATTTTAATGTTAATTTTAATTCTTATGTTAATTTTAATATTAGTGTTAATATTAATATAATTTTTTATTTAAATTTTAACTATTTTTTAGTTGTACATTTAATTAAAATTAATTTTAAATCAAAATTTAATTTTTATTTTAAATTTAAATTTAATTTTAATTTTAAAATTTGCCACGTGAACAATTGGATTTACGGGTGTGCACATATGGGTCAAACCAACCACATTGAACCGAGCCAAACTTGTACCACAAATTAAATGGAGCTTTGGCCTAGGCTCGGTTAGTGTTCGTTTAAACTCGTACGCTAAAACTAGTCGAGCTCGACCATTTCGCGTGTGTAATCGAACCGAGTTCAAACACCATTTTTGAGTACGAACTAGCATGTAACAATGATACGTGTTAATGGTAGTTATTAATAAAAGAAATTATTGAAATAAAAATTTGTTGATTTGATCAATTGAATTAGGGGATTTTACAGATTTTGGTCAAACCGACCGCATCGAACTATATCAATCCGAACCCATGGGCGTTCAATCGAACAGATGGTCTCGTAACATTAATGTTAATATTAATATTAGTTTCAATATTAATGTAAAAGAAATCATGATAATATTAATATTTATTTTTTTACAAGGGATTTTTATAATTCAAATTTTAACTATTTTTTAGCTGTAAATTTAAATTTAAATTTAATTTTAATTTTAATTTTAATTTTAATTTTAATTTTAATTTTAATTTTAATTTTAATTTTAATTTTAATTTTAATTCAGATTTTAATTTAAATTTTGTCACGTGATCAATTGGATTTAGGGGTATGCACATATGGGTCAAACCAACCACATCGAAACGAACCAAACTTGGACCACAAATTAAGTGGGGCTTTGGTTCGGACTCGGTTATTGTTTGTAAAAAACTATTCGAGCTCGATCATTTCGCGTGTGTAATTGAACCGAGTTCAAACACCATTTTTTAGTACGTACTAACATGTAACAATGATATGTGTTAATGGTAGTTATTAATAAAAGAAACTATTGAAATAGAAACTTGTTGATTTGATCGATTGAATTAGGAGATTTTGCAGATGAGTCAAACTGGCCGCATCGAACTATATCAATCCGAACCGATGGGCTATAAATCGAACAGATGGTCTCGTAACATTAATGTTAATATTAATATTTGTTTCAATATTAATGTAAAAGAAATCATGATAATGTTAATATTCACTTTTTTTTAAAGGAATTTATTTATTTTTAAATTTTAACTATTTTTAATTGTAAATTTAAATTTACAACATGCTTTAATATTAAATGAATAAATGATATTGAGATTAGATTGACCATGCTTTAATATTTTTCTCAATAGGATAGTGGGTTCATGATATTCATTAAAAGTCAAAATTATGATATTTGCTTAAATTTTCGATAAATGATACTAAAATTAACGTAAAATTTTCGAATATACTTTAAAAAATGATATTAAAAATATTGTAAATATTAAAAAAATGGTCAATATGACAAAATGTCACAATAAAAAAAATCCGTTATCTTAGAAAATATTATCATTAGAAAAGTAAAAAATATTATCGTTAAAAAACTAAAACAGATTTCTTTTTAAAATAAGTGAGCAATATGTGTTCAATACAACTTAAAACCAATATATATATATATATATATATATATATATATATATATATATATATATATATATATATATATATATATATATATATATATTAATGAGTGAAATATGCGTTAAAATAATTAATAAATTAGTGAGCAGCATGCATTAAAAATCAAAAAAATAATATTTTAATGATCCAGCAACTGTAGCTGGAATAGGCTACCATAAATTTGGGTAGACTAGAAGTGGATTAACCTATATATAAAAAAAAATTATATGATTTTTTTTTTGGGTGAGCTCAAGCCCACCCCAATCAAAGTTTGGATCCGCCTTTGTGCTAATCTGAGTTTTTTAGCATAACTGGCATTAGAGCAGACATCGAAGAGGCCAACAAGGTTGAACCTCCCAATTGTGTGTGTGCGTAAAATTTAAAATAATAACAATAATAATTTATTATTTATGATAATTTTATTTTAATAATACTAGTATATATTTAGGTGTATTGTATGCATTTTTACTAATTGAAAAGAATAAATAATATATATTTTTAACATTTTTACTAATTTAGAAGCAGTTCCTTAATTTTTACTACTTGAGAAGACCAAACAATCACCCTTTAATTTTTTTTCCATATACCTAATTTTTTGAACAATAATTTATTCGCTAATGCCTTAACTTTTATTATTATATAATAATATATATTTGACAATTGTCTGGATGTTTTAATTTTTAATATTATTGTGTTTTATTATACCAATGAACGAGTTCATCATTTAAGTCCATCACATTTAATAATTTCTCAACTATGACTGAGATAATATTATTTTAAAAAACAATTATTATCAAAAATAAAACACTATTAAGCTATTTTAGACTTTTTGCTATTATATTATATATTATATTACGTAGATTAGATTAAATAAGTACTGTTTGTTTATAAAATATGAATTAGACGAATTTAAATCATGGATTAGTTAGTATGCATTATTAAAAAAATTGTTTAGATTTAAATTTTAGATTGGATTGAAATCACAATTTAGTTCTGATTTTAGTTAGATTATATTATATTTATGGTTTGGTAGCGTATGTTTGAATGAATTTAAACATAAATTTAAAAATAGCATATTACATTCATTGTTTAAGTATTCTACGTACAAAAATATATATTTATTGTACATGCAGATCTA
Source organism: Iris pallida (assembly GCA_029216955.1). Lineage (NCBI taxonomy): Eukaryota > Viridiplantae > Streptophyta > Magnoliopsida > Asparagales > Iridaceae > Iris > Iris pallida. The sequence goes on along the minus strand of JANAVB010016197.1, from coordinate 48,177,593 downwards.
CTTGTCCGTGATTACAAAACGTGATTCCGAAAGCAATCGTCCTAGCAGAGCCAGAGTCCTCATTGAATTCGAGCGTTTTAATAGGGTAAAAAATGTAAATGTTGAATGTATAACAATATCCAACAAATTATGGTAATCTAGGAGGTTTTTTTAATAAAGTGAGCAGGTTATTATGACTTGCTATATCAGGTAAAGCCAAAGTCAAAATAAACACATTTCACAATTTTTTGTGCAATTGTTTGAGATGTATTGATACATCCCATGTATTGTAGAAGGACATATATATATATATATATATATATAGATATATATATATATATATATATATATATATATATATATATATATATAGAAAATATATATATATATATATATATATATATATATAGATATATATATATATATATATATATATATATATATATATATATATATATTTTCTATATATATATATATATATTTTCTATATATATATATATATATATATATATATATATATATATATATATATAGAGAGAGAGAGAGAGAGAGAGAGAGAGAGAGAATAAGAGATGTGAGTTACCACCCTATGGGTAATGGCTATGTGTCACCCCTCCATGCTATCATCATGCACCGAAAAAGCGTACAAGTGTATGATAATAGCATATGGGGGTGACATATAACCACCTCACCATGAGGTGGTACATCACCTTTCTTACTCTCTCTCTTCTCTCTCTCTCTCTCTCTCTCTCTCTCTCTATATATATATATATATATATATATATATATATATATATATATATATATATATATGGTTAAGAGAGATGCATGCGGCCCGAGTTGGTCAGGAGATCGATTTCCAGTGGGAGCGCGTTCGCCACAATTACCTCCTTTCAATATATATATATATATATATATATATATATATATATATATATATATATATATATATATATATATATATATATATATATAGGGAGTGGATCAAAAGCCCCCCTTAGAAAATTTCCTAAAAACTCGCTCACTCTCAGCCGTCCATTTAATATTAATATTAATGTTAATATTAATTTTAATGTTATGTTTAATGTTAATTTTAGTATTTAATGTTAATATTAACATGAATATAAACATTAACAATAAAATTAATATTAACATTAACATTAACATTAATATTAACATTAAATGAACGGCTGAGAGTGAGGGGATTTTTAGGGGGTTTTCTAAGAATTTTTTTTGATCCGCTTCCATGTATATATATATATATATATATATATATATATATATATATATATATATATATATATATATATATATATATATATATTTTGAAGAACGGGTACTTTATTGATAAAAACTATCAGAAATTACACATACAATTCGCAGACTGATCTGCCTAATATAGTTAAATCCCCATAGTACGGAGGTCGTACTCAATATTTTTGCTTATTCCTACTAAGGAGATTGCCTTCCCCTCAAATATACGTCTATTCCTTTCTCGCCAAACATGCCACACTGATGCAAGTAATCTCAGCCGGGCTTGTCGGTACTTCAAGTGGCATCTGTTTTTAATAGCTGTTATTTCTTCAAATATTGCCTGTAATCCATCTCTTGAGGTGGCAGTAATTCCTACTTGAACTCTGCATGCCTGCCAGATAGTGCTCGAAGCAGTGCATTGGAAGAATAGGTGATCCCGTGTTTCCATATCTGACCCGCAGAGCACGCAGATCAAACTTGGTACTAGTACTCCAAAACGCTCCAGTCTATCCCGGGTTAGTAGCCTATTGTTGATTGCTTTGTACAAGCATAGGTGCATTTTGTTTGCTGCCCCCTTCGCCCACACAATCTCTGTCCACCCGGTTGCATTGTGTCTCGTTCTAATTTGTTCATAAGCAATCCTTCCGCTAAACTCACCATCAGTGGATCCGTCCCACCACCATTGGTCACTGGCCGCCTGGGCATGAAGTTGAACTCTGGAGATGTCGTCTCCAAGCATTACACCTACCTGACGGTTAGTGACTCGCCATTCTCCTCCTTGGATCAGCACCTCAAGACTCTCCTGGCTCCCAATTAACTCATACGTTGGCCAACCGAGCAGATCGACGATGCTCTGGTGGTTCAGCCACGGGTCGAGCCACAGACTCGTGCCTTTCCCGTCGTGGATTACCCGGCTGATGAGGCTCTTCAGTTTGAACAACAACAATTACAAATACAAAAAATTTGTAGGCCAAGCCACAGTTCTCATTGGTTAAAACCCATGACTCTAATGTCACATCTTATGTTATTAATGATTCCCGAGACGGTAGTTGATTGCCCTTCGTATATCCTCATGTTTCTCTCTCGCCAAACGTGCCATACAGCTGACAGCAATTTGATCCTTCCTTTCTCAAACTCTTCTGCCCCTTTCGCTTTAAGTGCCCGCACCTCATCGAGTACTTCAATAAGCCCTCCTCTGTAACTTGGGCTCCCAACCATTGGAAGCTGAATTTGCTGCCAAATGAATCATGTGAATTGGCAACTAAAAAATAGATGATCTCTCGTCTCGATCTCCTTCTCACATAGAACGCACATGTTGTTTGGAAGCTGAACTCCGAACCTGACCAGCCGTTCTTTAGTGAGAAGCCTATCACGGACTGCCTTGTATAGACACAGTTGCATCTTGATGGCCGCGCCCTTAGTCCACACCACATCCGCCCTGCCGCCGTCGGGAAACGTGGCCGTTCCATATCATAGGTCATACTAAAATTGAACTCCCCATTCGGGGACCAATGCAATGTGTCGACACTGATGACTTCTTGGGCATCTAAATGTGCGCATCTTTCTACGAATAAAAAGAGTGGTAGATTCCAAGAAAAATATACATAAACATATAGGCTAAATTATTCTAATGGTACCTTAACTATATCGGTCGGACATTTTTGGCACATTAATTTTTCACTATTCAATTTTAGTACCCTAAATTTGTAAATTGTTCTTTCGAAACATACTTTGTCAATTTTGAAATACATCTAGATCACTTCAAAAGTATATCCGACAATACAAATATTTAAATTGCGCTTTTGTACTACTAAAATATATGTTTTGAAATGGCATCAATGTGTTTCAAAATTGACGAAAAATGTTTCAAGAAGATAATTTTATAAAATTGGAATACTAAAATCGAACAATGAAAAATTAATGTGCCAAAAACATTCAACACTATAATCAGGATGCCATTAGAGTTTCTTTCCTTTATGTCGTTTTATGCTTTATGGAGTGAGTATCTTGTTCAATCTCTAACTAGGGTTCGGTCAAAGTCTCCATATCCTCTCCTCTTTAATATATGTTGGGTGAGCCACCCATGCCATGCATGTGTGGTTGCCTAACATATGTTGTTTGCTGGGAGTGGAATGACTTCATTTTCAGATTAAAATTGAAGAACAATTAAAAAAAAGGGGCAGATAGAAGAGGCGTGACATCGACACGAGACGTTGATTGCAACCGATGCATCTCCTAATCTTCATAGCATAACTATGACATTTCTTTCTTTATCAATCACTTGCGCGTACGTCTGAATGAGTATAGCGTTGCTTTCATAGAAATGATTCTTATTTGGAATAGCAACAGTTCATACTTTTTTGTTTGTTCAGAAATGTAGACATCATGCTTCGTTTTGTCGTAGCCCAGTGCCATCGATCGACAATTTGGAAAATAAAATAAAAAATATGAGGGCCTAGCTTTGTGATTATATAATCAAAAAATAACGAAAAGTCAATAATGTAGACAAATGAAGTAGAAGCAAAGATGGCCGATTTTGTTGTATATGCATATTTCTTGTGTAAGATTACATAATACAAACGATCGAGTACGTATGTATCAATTTATTTCTCTGGATAACTTTCACGTTGTTTCATTTAAAGCTTAATTATAATGGAATATACATGGAGCGTGTAGAGACAAGGACAAGGGTTATCATTCAAAATCGTTCCGATCACTTGAATGAGTAAATCACAAGAATGTACTGGAGTGCAATTGATGCGTATCATGAGAACAAGGATATCCATATTGTTGAAAATTAATGTGAAGTATGCAAAGAGAAAATTGTAGAAACTATAAATAGAAATTGAGAGTAAAGGATTAATCAAGACTTTTTCTTACAATAGATTTTGTCACATGAACTGTATAGCAGAAAGTAACGATCTACTCCTGAGATACAACAAAACAAGGCGACTCGTGATATCGATTACTTGGTGACGAATTCAACGAATGATCACAGTCTTGTCCGCACGGAGGGGAAAATTTGGGAGAGTTTTGCACAAAGGTGGAGATTTTGGGAAGGGGGGGGGGGGGGGGGGGGGGGGGGGGGGCATGGAGGTGGAGATTTGGAAAAGTTTTGGTTCTATTGTTTTCTTCTTTCTCGGATAATTTTTTTCAGGAAAGAAGATGAAAAATAGAAAACTTTTTTAAATAGATAATCTTGATCATATCTAGCATTTACATGCAACGATAATTCTGTAACAGTAGATATAAAATTATTCATGTTCTGATCCGCGACACGAGTAATAAACACGTAAAAATGTACATTAAATTGCACACATGTTTACAAGTCGAATGGACTTGAGTCCATTTCCTACAAAACTCACTTACTCAATAAAGTGAGTTTATCCCTTTTAAACAAAAAGAATGTTATTTTCCATCCGATGTGGACTAAAATATTTTCTTATTAAATCGCATAGCCATTTATATGTTGCTCCAAATAAGTAACAAAACCAACATATATGTCGTAACTGAGTGATTTGAGGCATATACCTGATTTCTTGGTACTTGGAAACTTCTTAAAAACTACAATACATAATCATAATGCAAAGACACGACATTAAGGTATATATATATATATATATATATATATATATATATATATATATATATATATATATATATATATATATATATATATATATATATATATATATATATATATATGGGAGCGGATCAAAAGTCTCCCTTAGAAACTCCCCTAAAAAATCCCTCATTCTAATTCGTAATATTAATGTTAATGTTAATATTAATATTAATGTTAATATTAATTTATTTTTATATTTTTTATATTAATGTTAATGTTAATATTAATGTAATGTTAATATTAATTTTAATGTTAAGTTTAATGTTAATTTTAGTATTTAATGTTAATATTAACATTAAATTACGGATTAGAGTGAGGAGGTTTTTAGGAGGTTTTCTAAGGGGGGCTTTTTGATCCGCTTCCTCTATATATATATATATATATATATATATATATATATATATATATATATATATATATATCTCGAGTCCATTTTTGTTCACCACTCAAAATCATGGTGTTTGTTCACCCCCTAATGACATGGTGACATGTGGCAACTAAAACCAATTTGAGAGTGGTTTTGTACACTCCCAAGATAGGTTTTGACTTAAGATTTACCACATGTCACCATGTGATTTGGGGGTGAACAAACACCATGGTTTTGGAGGGTGAACACAAATAGACTCTATATATCACAATCCAAACTATATATAGCATTCCGAAGAAATAATTATGCTGAGATCACCAAATTATAATATTAGGACTTCCAAGGAATAGAGAATTGAAAGGTCATTTCATGTGTTTGTCATCGTCGCCTCACAAACGCAGAAATATTAGCTAGGTGTCACGAACTTAGTGTTTTTGCTAGCACTTTCGTCCCGTGCGACGCACTATCTTCCCACTACCAAAATATCAGCCATTTGACGACGGGACATATAGCGACGGATTCTGTCCGTCGCTATTAGCGACCGACTACCGACAAAGTTTCGACTGATTGCCGTCGAAAAGCCGATAATTTTTTATTTTATTTTAAGGGCGAGCAAAGGTCGCCAATCCGTCGTTAAGTCGACGGAGATATAGTGATGGATGAAGAATCGTCGCTATGCTGTCGCTTAGTTGGCAAAAGTTGACGGAGAATGTTAAAAAATTATCGTAAAATTTAACGACCACATAGCGACAGATATTCCGTCGGCCAGCTAGGGTGATATAGCGACCACATAGCGACGGAATATATCCGTCGCCAGTCCGTTGCTAAATATCCAGCCATAACTTAAATTTAGCCGACGGGGGAAAACTTTTCATTCCCCTCCAAATTTCTCTCTCTCTCTCTCTCTCTCTCCGGTCGCAGACTTTATCTTTCTCCAGGTAATCTTCTTTCTCTCTCTCTCTCTCACTCTCGGTTGTCGGGGCGGCGGGGGATGGTGGTGGTGGAGGTGGGGGTGGGGGTCGCGGTGGTAGGGGTGGGGGTCGCTGGGGGGGTTGGGTCGGAGCGGCGGGGAGAGACGGGGGCCGGTGGTGGTGGGGGTGGGGGTTGCTGGGGGGGTTTCGGTTCGGGGCGGCGGGGGAAGGCGGGGGCCGATGGTGGTGGGGGTGGGGTGGGGGTCGCTAGGGGGGGCGAGTTTCGTATCAGGTCGGCGGAGGGAGACGGGGGCCTGTGGTGGTGGTGGGGGTCGCGGTGGTGGGGGTGGGGGTCGCTAGGGGGGTTTCGGGTCTGGGCGGCGGGTTTCGGGTCGGCGGTGGTGGGGGTGGGGGTGGGGGTGGGAGTCGCGGTGGTGGGGATGTGTCACGACCCGCTCCCGAATAATCGGACACGAGTCGGACACGTCCAGCCTACGTTGGAAGACTCAACGTAGTAAGCTGTACCAAGCTAGAAAAACTAACAGGTCAATATGAATAAGTACAAATCACAGCATCTATGAACGATCCCAGAAAGATTAACATAATCCACAAATCCATAGAACGTAAAGGTACTAGAGTCATCAGGAATGAAATATACTATGAACATTAAAATATCTAGGAGTAAGCTAAACAATCTAAACCTGAGCTTCTAGCTAAGTCATATCTCCATCCTGCTCAGCTAAAATCATGGGCTCTGGCCCATAAGGTAGAATGATATCCTGCAAGTACACCTGCAACATATCCAGTCAGGAGTGGAGCAAAGTACAGTTCTAGGTAATGATCAAGAACATCATGATATGGAAAATGAGTACAGGAGAACATGAGATATGAAATACAGAAAATGAACAGGAAAGTACAGGAATATAAAGTACAGGAAATAAAGTATAGGAACTAAAGTACAGGGATGTAATCATGAACCTGAAGTACCAGACATGACAAGTGCACAATATTTGAAATACAACTAGCCTATGTGACCGGCTAGGATGAGTACAGGAGCATGTACAGGAGTACATGAATATGGTACGGCTTAGGGCCCGCGTGCACGATGCAAGGCCTAAGCTATCTACAAGAATATAGTAACCGGAGTTTGATCACATAACTAGTGTATTTCCCCACCCGACACAAGTAAGTACAAGAACAGGAAATACAGGGGTACAAGATATCGTGTCATGACGTGTCATAAGAAAGGTACAAGATATGTAAATATACAAGACCATAGAAAAGTACTTGCCTTGCTCCGGGTGATCAAGGGTAGGAATAAAGCTGAATATCCTCCTGTTTTAAAATAATTTTACAAGTTGGTTAAAGTCTAAACAATTATCATTTAGCTATCTTATCTTTAACCATAACTATATCTATTTATTAGCTACACTTATTACCAAGTGTAGGTAACTAGATATAGCACTGTTTAACTATACTTCTGAGGATGAGTATAAGTTTAATCAAATTCTAACTATTTATTCCAACTATTTGGTTTAATCAAACAATTCATTTATTCCTTAAGTTATCCATTAAAATTGACTTCCATTCTCTAATCCACATTTTCTTATGTTATTAAATTATCAATTTAAACTTTATCAATCTCACACTTTTAACTCTATGGTTAAGATTACAAATAATACTCCATAACTGTTCTCTTAAACAACAGTGATAAATATGTAATACAATTTTGTTGGTATAAATAAAACTAGTTTTTAGCTATAGTTCTCACTGTTTGGGGATATTGAAACATAAGTTTTATAAAAACTAAAGTTGCTTGGAGCTAAAGAGGCCTTAACAGAAGAAGTTTTAAACAAGGGATAGCAGAGTCCAAAAGAAAATAAACTTCAAGTTTCTACAGAGCTTAGCAGTTGCTAGTAGAGCACAAGTCAACCCATAGGCTTCCTGCACCAACAAATCAAGAAATAAAACACATTGTTCTCACAAATTGGTTCCATTCTCCCACCAGCATGTAGACTAAATAAAATGGATCCTTCTAACCCAAATCAACCTCTCCATAATATTTACACCATACAGATCTTATAAAATAAATGCAGCCTTTATGCATTAAATCAACACACTCAACAGCTCAGGATCCTCAGAAAATATACGTAACTTAGCAAATGATTAACTTCAAATTTATACAACTCTATTGCAAAAATAGCTACAAGTATCAATAGAAATTTAGTAAATAAACCCAGCCAAGAGTCAAACACTCATTCTTGCAATAATAATCGGATCCTCCCCCTACCAAACTGGTCCAGTCTCCCTTCCCCACACCCGAACACAAACAGGGAGGGAGGACACGTACCCAGGTCCGGACATAACTTAAGAGACACAAACTCACGAACATCACGAACACCACGAACCCACAGCAAACAACCATCAAAATCACAATACGATTGAAAAAACAAAGGCTGAAAACAGAAGAAACAATACCTGGGTTCAATTGTCGACCAGGCTCGTTAGGATTGGCACAAATTCAACAATCCGCTGCAGCAAAATAACAACGATTCACATCACATATTAGGTTTTACAAACAACCTAGCCTCTCGCAACTTCTAGCAGATAAATCAAAATAGCAAGTGTAGTTTCCCGTCCCGCAAAGTCAATCAGAGGAATTGAAATGTCGACGGCATTCGGACTTAGACTTGCAACGGCTGCTCGAAGGCTCGCTCGACCGAGGCGATTCCTCGCACAGGTGGGGTAGTTTCGGTGAACTCGTCTCATCTTATCCTTCACTTAATAACTCGCATGTTTTCAACTTGCACAAGTTAGGCTTGTTAATAAAAGAGATGCATCCACATAGCTAAGGGAATAATCCCGACCCGTCGAAATATCTTAGAACATGGAAAATGGTCCCACGGCCGTCATAGAAGTGTGTTCAGCGTGCTTTCAAATGACACTCGATCCTTCGTTTCCGTGGCTTGGGAGAAGAAAGTTGGCTTAAGTTGCTAAGTTGCCACGACATTCGAATTAGCCTAAGTCATAGGCGTCGCCCGCATGAATGCTTAATAAAGCATGCACGGTCCCGTCGTTTTGCCCCAACGCTTGTATTAGCCTAAGTTATAGGCATCGCCCGCATGAATGCTTGATAAATCATGCACGGTCCCGTCGTCCAATACTTGGCATAGCCTTCGTACATCCCATGGATTAAAGTCGTATTGCACGGCTTGTTGGCTTAAGTCTAGGCACCCGAGAACTTGGTTGTTCAAGTCGACCACGTACATAGCACGTTCCCTCCACGCGAAGCTCGGCGTAGCCTTTGCTCGTCGAGTCGTTGTCCGAATAAGTTAGATAAGAGTTACGTTGGGCTATCGAAGCCATTTCTAGCACTGTCCCGCTCTATCTGCGGTTGTCAAGTCGCGTAGTCCATTGAGAACAAGGCTCGTCGTATAAAGTATATGACTTGAGCGATAGCGTCGCCTATAGAACTAGGTCTGTCTAAGGCACGAGCTACGGTAGGTTTAGTGGAAAGCATGCCACGATCAAGAAAACACGCGAGATCGGTCCTGCTACTTGGGAGTCTCGCTAAGTCTCGATAAGTCCCGCACGAGATCGGTCCCGCTACTTGGGAGTCTCGATAAGTCCCGCACACGAGATCGGTTCCCGCTACTTGAGAGTCTTGCTAAGTCTTGATAAGTCTCGTACACGAAGATCGGTCCCGCTACTTGGGAGTCTCGTTAAGTCTCGATAAGTCTTGGCAAGGAATCACACGAGATCGGTCCCGCTAAATGGTTATATTAAGGAAGGATTTGATAGATCGAGTTGAGTCTTGCATGGTCATTGGACAACTTGTCGACAAGGTGTAGTCTTCTCGAATGATCGCCGGGACACCGGGATCATGTCGGCCCAGGAGGAGTGAGGCGGCTCAAGGTAGGATGCTGGATAACCGCATGGAGATACTTGGCGCTTCCTGGGCTAGCTACCCATGGAGGGACGAGCCGATATCTCGAGCCGAGTCCAAGATAGCTTGACATTGCTAGTGACCACTCATGTAGATGGGTCGACAGAGTAGCGGCGAACCACGTGTATGCCTTTGGATTGAGTCTAGAGCTTGAATGCAGGTCTAGTCGGTAACACAATATCTGGGCCTAAGATTGGGCTGCAGCATAGGTACCGTGCTTGGCACGATAGGTGGCGTCGGGATGTTCATGAAGTCGACTATTATGTTTCACAAGTCTTGTCTAAGTTGGATTTATGAGTCGAGCAGGAAGACCGTAAGGCGGTAGCATGGATAAGTCTTGATAGCGAGGCACAGCCTCAATCTTGATACACGAACAAGTCTAAGCAAGGTCCTAAGGCACAATCAAGTCTAGCAACACGACCAGCATGAGTCGTCCCTTTGACGTCGTTGGCACGAGAATTGGTCTAGAGGTACTTGGATTTAATTGAAAGTCTTGGCACGGCCGAGTTCGCATAAGTTGCTCCTCGACGAAGCTACTGTCTTGAATATGTTGAAGTCATGAATATAGTATGGCACGACCCTGCCATCCCGAGTTAAAGTTTGGTCGAGTACGTAAGCGATGAGGCACTGCCTCGATCGATATACACGTTGATATTAAAGCCCGACCATGTCGTCGCATAACGAGTTGGTTAGACGTCGTAGTCTTAAACTGATCCTAAGGCCAGACTAGCAAGACAATCGAAAGGGACTTGTAATGCACAAAGTAAATAAACGTGTCTGTTTTGTATGGGTGGACGAGGAGCTCACTCCACCAGTACAGTTGAGTACTGACACCCACACGGTTTCCATGTGCAGGCACAGGTAGAAGCTCATGGCGCGGAGCTCGCTTGGATGCGTCAAGGCACGGAGTTTCTTGGCGAGTCGAAGCGTGCGGCCGCATGAACTCAAGACTTATACAGGACATAATATATAGACATCGCCTTTCGAAGCTTCCGCTGGCTCAAGTATTGTATCGACAGATGAGAGAGAGCAGAGTGACTTGTAAAATGAGCGAAAAGTGAGCACGAGAGATTTGTAATCATGGCCTTGCGCCTATTGTAATCTGATTGTTCAATATCAATAAAGAGTTCTTTTGATTAACTTGTGTTTTGTCTTTAAATTTTCCGCTGCATGTTTAATGTTTCTGCTTGGGACTTCTGTGTGACGACCCCGTCGTCGTCGATGTAATCGGCCGTTATGAAACTGCCTTACACGAGCGTAATCTAGGCTCGTACGGCATCACGCCTTAGCGAGGACGATCGCTCCTACAGGAGCGGGGCGTGATATAATAGTATCAGAGCATGGCTTTACGTCCTTGGACTTCAAGTCGATTTTCTCAGTTTTGAAAGCTCGTCGTTGATTAAGAAGTGTGCGCTCTCTCTCGAATGTCCCTCGGCCTGTCCATACAACAAGTCTAAATATTTTCAAAAGCTCGTGCATGCGTTCAATCGAACGAATCGGTAGGCCATTACTGAAATGCATCTGTAGGCCTTTGTGTCGAACGGTGTCAAACTTGTCTTGATAGAAAACATGTGCTTAAAGTTAGCAATTCGCGTGTGTGCCCAACTGGTCCGACATCGACATTAGCAATGAGCATGCAAACTCGAATAAAAGTCCGCACGGGATGGCTATGCATACGGCCTTTTGGCTAAGTTGTGTCGCGTGTCGCGCACCTCGACCTTTTGGTACAAACGAGTTACGAGCGATATTAAGTTACCGCTCGGTCGGAACGGAGATACACTTAGAGTGTCTATTGATAGAAATACTATGGGACTAATGCTTAGGCGTGCATGAAAGATTGTTTTGGATTTTGAGGAATAGTGCGAACGAATTAGTGCATCGATGCGATGTGAGCGATTACGCTAAGGATCCGTCGAACGAATCTGAAGGATGTGAGATCGAGTGAATGCAAAACGTGATTGTAGGCTAGATCGGATGGCTCGAATCCGAGTAGTGTATGGATTTTCTTAGAAATCATTCGAGCGAAGATTGAGGATTAGAAATAATAACGAGTACGTCGGCGAGGCGATGCGATCACGCATAGCCTTAGAACGCGTCACGCTTAGTGGGTCGTAACTTCGATATCCCGAACGAGATGTCGTTCGAAAAACTGTGAATGAGCAACGCAAGTTAGAAAACGACTCGAAACGATGAATAAAGATATATGTCTTGATCGAGGAAAGCTAGAGGATCGCTACTTGTGATTTCAGATTGAGTCAAATGAAATATGACTTGAGTTTTGGATAACGATATTGAAACTAGCTTGAGGAATAGCGGTCGAACTTGATCTTGAATATCGAAGAATTGTGGTATATCCAGTTCGGACAATAGCATCAGTCGTACGACTCAAAATTGGTTACAAAGGAAGATCGTCAGGTTACATATATCGTCGATGGTATTGAGGCGTATTAAAGATAGATATGCGATAACTCGGGGGTACTTTGACTCGGACGAATGACGATCGTGCAAATGTTATTGTTTCCGATGGATGCTATACTCGGAATATTGAAATGTGTCGAGGAAAAGATAAACTTGGCTCGAGGATTTTCTAGTTGAACAAATGACGGTCAGACTATTCGAACCGAGATCTTAGCATGGATGAAAAATAAAAGTGTTTGGATTTGCTTCGTTGACAACCACAACGTTGACATTCTTGTCTTATGTGAGCATAACTCCAGCCTCGCACATGCGTCACGCCGATTAGGGGGATCACTCCGCGTGAGCGCTGGTATAGGAATTCATACAGCGGGGGTGATTGAACTAGCATGGCATGGTAATTTGTGTGCTTCGACTCATGGTTTGACTGCGAAGGTGGACTCGAGAATGACTTAGCGTGCGTGACGGTCGAATTTGAGGATTGTATAGGTCCAATCCGCGTATCGAGAATAAATTAGTCTAGACGCAAGCAAGAGTTACGTCCCGATGAGAATGATTATTTTGTGAGAGCTGTTGCATGGTGATTCATGAACCACCTGTAGATAATCGGACTCGCGTGATATTGGGGCACAACATATTGTCAAGCTAGACGACCTCGTGATCGAATGCATGAATTGGTTAGAATTGGTGATTTGAAACAGAATCGAATATGTGCAACGTGTGCTTCGATGCAATTAGGTGATCGTGCTCGATGTTTAGAAATCTGAGTGTGTACGATTAAGTCTTGGCCATAGAAATGGTAGGATGGCTTGCCTTCAGGAAATTCTCGAGGACGAGACTTGTTCTGCGTGGTTTATGTTGTAGTTTCTCGTCCCGCAAAGGCAATCGGAGGAATTGAAACGCCGACGGCGTTCGGACTTAGCCTTGCAACGGCTGCTCGAAGGCTCGCTCGGCCGAGGCGACTCCTCGCACAGGTGGGGTAGTTTCGGTGAACTCGCCTCATCTTAGCCTTCACTTAATAACTCACATAGTTTTCAACTTTCACAAGTTAGGCTTGTTAATAAAAGAGACGCATCCACATAGCTAAGGGAATAATCCCGACCCGTCGAAATGTCTTAGAATATGAAAAATGGTCCCACGGCCGTCATAGAAGTGTGTTCAGCGTGCTTTCAAATGACACTCGATCCTTCATTCCCGTGGCTTGGAAAAATGAAGTTGGCTTAAGTTGCTAAGTTGCCACGACACTCGAATTAGCCTAAGTCATAGGCGTCGCCCGCATGAATGCTTAATAAAGCATGCACGGTCCCGTCATTTTGCCCCAACGCTTGTATTGGCCTAAGTCATAGGCGTTGTCTGCATGAATGCTTGATAAAGCATACACGGTCCCTTCGTCCAAGACTTGGCATAGCCTTCGTACGTCCCGTAGGTTAAAGTCATATTGCACGGCTTGTTGGCTTAAGTCTAGGCACCCGATAACTTAGTTGTTCAAGTCGACCACGTGCATTGCACGTTCCCTCGACGCGGAGCTCGGCGTAGCCTTTGCTCGTCGAGTCGTTGTCCGAATAAGTTAGACAAGAGTTATGTTAGGCTATCGAAAGCCATTTCTAATACTGTTTCCGCTCTATCTGCGGTTGTCAAGGTGCGTAGTCCCTTGAGAACAAGGCTCGTCGTATAAAGTATATGACTTGAGCGATAGCGTCGCCTATAGAACCAGGTCTGTCTAAGGCACGAGCTACGGTGGGTTTAGTGGAAAGCATGCCACGATCAAGGAAACACGCGAGATAGGTCCCGCTACTTGGGAGTCTCGCTAAGTCTCGATAAGTCCCGCACGAGATCGATCCTGCTACTTGGGAGTCTCGATAAGTCCCGTACACGAGATCAGTCCCGCTACTTGAGAGTCTCGCTAAGTCTTGATAAGTCTCGTATACGAGATCGGTCCCTGCTACTTGGGAGTCTCGTTAAGTCTCGATAAGTCTTGGCAAGGAATCACACGAGATCGGTCCCGCTACTTGGGAGTCTCGATAGAAAGGAGGAAAGAATGGTCATGTAAGGAAGGATTTGATAGATCGAGTTGAGTCTTGCATGGTCATTGGACAACTTGTCGATAAGGTGTAGTCTTCTCGAATGATCGTCGGGACACCGGGATCATGTCGGCCCGGGAGGAGCGAGACGGCTCAAGGTAGGATGCTGGATAACCGCATGGAGATACTTGGCGCTTCCTGGTCTAGCTACCCATGGAGGGACGAGCCGATATCTCGAGCCGAGTCCAAGATAGCTTGACATTGCTAGTGACCACTCATGTAGATGGGTCGGCAGAGTAGCGGACAAACAGCGTGTATGCCTTTGGATTGAGTCTAGAGCTTGAATGCAGGTCTAGTCGGTAACACAATGTCTGGGCCTAAGATTGGGCTGCAGCATAGGTCCCGTGCTTGGCACGATAGGTGGCATCGGGATGTTCATGAATTCGATATTATGTTTCACAAGTCTTGTCTAAGTTGGTTTATGAGTCGAGCAGGAAGACCGTAAGACGGTAGCATGGATAAGTCTTGATAGCGAGGCACGACCTCAATCTTGATGCACGAACAAGTCTAAGCAAGGTCCTAAGGCACAATCAAGTCTAGTGGCACGACCAGCACGAGTCATCCCTTTGACGTCGTTGGCACGAGAATTGGTCTTGAGGCACTTGGGTTTAAGTAAAAGTCTTGGCACGGCCGAGTTCGCATAAGTTGCTCCTCGGCGAAGCACTGTCTTGAATATGTTAAAGTCACGAATATAGTATGGCACGACCCTGCCATCCTGAGTTAAAGTTTGGTCAAGTACGTAAGCGATGAGGTAGTGCCTCGATCGATATACACGTTGGCGTTAAAGCACGACCATGTCGTCGCATAACGAGTTGGTTAGACGTCGTAGTCTTAAAACTGATCCTAAGACAAGACTAGCAAGACAATCGAAAGGGACTTGTAATGCACAAAGTAAATGAACGTGTCGGTTTTGTATGGGTGGGCGAGGAGCTCACTCCACCAGTACAGTTGAGTACTAACACCCACACAGTTTCCATGTGCATGCACAGGTAGAAGCTCGTGGCGCAGAACTCGCTTAGATTGCGTCGAGGCACGGAGTTCCTTGGCGAGTCGAAGCGTGCGGCCGCATGAACTCAAGACTTATACAGGACATAATATATAGACATCGCCTTTCGAAGCTTCCGCTGGCTCAAGTATTGTATCGACAGATGAGAGAGAGCAGAGTGACTTGTAAAATGAGCAAAAAAGTGAGCACGAGAGATTGTAATCATGGCCTTGCGCCTATTGTAATCTGATTGTTCAATATCAATAAAGAGTTCTTTTGATTAACTTGTGTTTTGTCTTTAAATTTTTGCTGCATGTTAATGTTTCTGCTTGGGACTTCTGTGCGACGACCCCGTCGCCGCCGATGTAATCGACCGTTATGAAACTGCCTTACACGAGCGCAATCTAGGCTCGTATGGCATCACACCTTAGCGAGGAAGATCGCTCCTACAGGAGCGGGGCATGATAGCAAGGATCGATTATTAATCGAGAATTCAATAAATTCGAAATACAAGGTTCTCAATCAAACTCAGTAAAATCCAGAAAGTAGGAAGGAACAACTAACTCACCAAAACTGAGTTCAATGATCGAATTCGTACAGGATTTGATCTTCTTAATTAGATCGATCAACTCTGGGAAAAGAATATTCGGAGATCTAAGGAAACGAAGAAAACACAGATCAAAGTATAATTCAAAGATTCGACACTCACCGATTGTTCGATCTGAACGTGCTCGAGCAAAACACAAGGATTGACGAATGCTCATCCAAGTTCTGACCGAGAGGATCAACCTTGGTCAGAGGAAATATAAATCGAACATCAAAATCTTTAGAAAACCCTTAGAAAATCGTTCAAGCAATGAATTAAAACTCGCCTTCACTCACCAGTCTTCTTCGTCACCATCGATTCGCCGGAGGAAGAGAATCGATCGCCGAGCTCGCCTCACGAATCCGTCTTGTTTCTGTCATGGAAGGGACGGTGACCGCCAGGTGTCGTCGCCCGCCGAGAAGGACCACACCTTGATCGTGCGCCACCTGAGGATTCGCCGAAGTGGTGACTCTTGCGGTCGTCGGAGTGGAAGGGCAGCACCTGGCTGTCATCTCTCGCCGCCTCCAGTGAGGACGAGCATCTGGCCGTCGAGAATCACTGCGATGGAGCACTTGCCATGACTCTCCTAAGGAAATTAGGGTTAGGGTTAGGTTTGGGGCTCAAGAGTTGGGAAAAATGGAAAGGGCTCGGCTGAACATAGAACAATAGGGAAGGAGAGCTCTTCTAAAAAAGTGAGATGGTGAGAAAAAATGAGTTCTGCTCATTCTCTCTCCTCTCGACAATTAATAAAAAGGAGATATATGACTATATATATGGTAATATATAGAAAAGTAGATATAATTATAAGCATATATATATTTAATTATATAGGCATAAATATATTTAGTAATTATTAATGTATATACACAGATGCATGTTATATATATATATATATATATATATATATATATATATATATATATATATATATATATATATATATATATATATAAAGGGAATAAGAATAAATATAGAGGAAATCCCAGCCCAACCAAGAAGCCCACACATTAACCGCAGCAGTAAGCCCAGCCCATCAGCAGGCCGAGCCCCATAAGAAACTCAATGCAGCACCCTATCCCAGCGAGCTCGAGAGCTATAGGTGTACATATACATATGTATAATATATGGATCGACAGAAGAGAGGGATCGAAGCATAACGCAAACCCTAGCCGAACCATTTCACCATCCTGGCGCCACCACAGCGCCGCCCCAGGCGCCGCGTACGCCTGCACAGCATCGACGACCGGCCAGAGCACCGTTGCGACCACCGCGCAGTGACAGAGCAAACCCGAACAGCAGTAGCACAACAGTAACATTGGTCGACAGGCCTCCTTTCAGGTAATTTTTCTCGCCCATCCAACTACGAATTCGAGAACCGATTCGTTCCTTAGAAAGACAACCTATAGGACTGAATATCCCTTCAATTAGTTTTTATTCGAAAGTCCTAGGTTGCCTGATAAATCGACACGATATTGTCGAAAAACAGTTAGAAATAGGACAGAGAACCCAGTCCCAAACCACATGTTGGACGATAGATTTTGAACAGAATAAAAGTTATTTTGGAAATCTACTTGAATAGAGTCGCAGAAAACCTATACGAAATTAGAACACTATTTGTAGAACTATTTTACGATTATTATACAGAAAGATAATTGATTCTGAAAATCAAGAAAAATAGGAAAAAATTATTTTTCGAAAACAATAAAATCCTTCGATACGACGTGTGTACCGCCAATTCGGGCAACGTGGTCATGAACCGAAAGATTGAAAGGTGCGTATCGAGTTCGTGGACGTGTGGGCTTTGATGGAATTCAAATTGGTTGCGTGTGCGCAACAAATTTTATGCGTATCCGTCGAAATTCACCGTATCGACCTCTGTACGAATTTCCCAATTACTTTGTGCACGTTCGTCAGATCGAGACGAAACTTGTGCCAAAAGGACCGTATCATTTTTCTGGTCCTGTATGCCAAGTTTGGTCCAGCTCTGAGACAGTTGATCGGATCGCCGTTTTGCGGGCCCCACGATCCGATTCAACGGGCAATTTTGTGCATGGCCCATCAGAATCCATAATTGGACATACCGTTGGGTTCGTATCAGCAAAATGAATTCGAATACATATAGTTTGACAACTTTAGAGACCATTGACTCTGGCATGCTTTTCGGCGTAAAGCGGATCCAACGGCGGATACCGTTTTGGCCCAAAATTACCATTTTGCCCCTGTGTCCAGAATTGGACTTAAGGACAGGCAATCCTAGGTAATTTAACTATTCTGAGAATGTTGGCATTGTCTTTTTTAGCTTTCGGAGACGGTTGTGATGATTTGGACTTTATGGCTTAGCAGTTAACTAATACTTTGTTGGATCTACGTGCAACCTCCAGGCAAGTATACCTTGTCTCCCTCTACAGTTTAATTCCATGTTTATAGTTTTCATGTTCTTATTGTATTATCATTAGATACTCTATTTTTATAGATTTTATGTGATTTATTACCTTTCTAGTTGACTTGATTTATCTAGTTTCTACATACCGTGTTCACTAGTTTATGGTCTTGCTTGACTTGACAGTGTAGTTATACTGGACTTGACTGTGTCTTGACTGAGTCGTACCTTGTCTCACTAGTACCTTGCTTGAGTCATGTCATAGAACGAGTACGTGTAATTGAACTGCTAAATCCTTGTTATCATTTTTTCTTGGCACCAGAGAGTCCACTCGGAACGAGGGTGTTTGCCTTGATCTGTTTACATCCGTGAGTCCACACTCGGGACGAGGATGTCGATTATTTGCACCAGAGAGTCCACACTCGGGACAAGGGTGTTGACTTGACTTGCACCAGGGAGTCCACCCGAGACGAGGGTGTTTACATCAGAGAGTCCACACTCGGGACGAGGATGTTATACTTGCACCAGAGAGTCCACATTCAGGATGAGGGTGCCATGTCGTGAACTAACCAGAGAGTCCACACTCGGGACGAGGGTTAGTACTAACCAGAGAGTCCAAACTCGGGACGAGGGTTAGTGATTAGTTCAAATCTACGAGTCCACTCGGGGCGAGGGTTTGGTATTCCATTGATATCGTGTTCGCTTGTTCATCCAGCAGTTCAGTTACGTGTAGTTGTTCTTGTATTCTAGTTCATAGTTACCTGTCAGTAGCCACATGTCAGTCTCATGTCTAGTTCCTGTTTATACCCTATTTATATCATTGCATGATTAAACTGTGAGATAGGCATGTTTTTATGTATCTTACTATGTCCCCTGAGGACCTGATGATCTCTTCAGGTAGCTGATTGCGTGGAGTTAGTTAACGGATCATGATGGTAGTGATTACACCTGCAGGGATACAAGTATTTGCTTGTGATATTTCTTCATTATCCTTTCGTGCTTTATATTCCATACCATGATATATTCTGCTTAGTTTATAGACTAATATCATTCTTGGAGTCTAATCGAACAATATGCTAATGGGCTGCAGACCATGACCCATACTTGTTTATTCTTGTTTTATATGATTGCTGTAGATTGAGATATAGCTTAGATTAGACATGATACCCTATTATGGACAGCTTATACGTATTCGAGTCAGGCTGGAGTCCGCTTGATACGTAGCTGGCTTGCTCACGAGCTCGCGTCCGAAAAGCGGGTGCGGGTCATGACAATGATCGATGGCACGCCCGAGATGTAATGAATTCCAACATAACTAGAGGGTAAATCTAGAGGCACAATCTTCTAGTCATGATTAAATTTGAAAGTATAGTACAAAAATCTTTGCTATATAGGCATGATCAAGATCAAAGTTTTAGACAAATCATGATATTTACGAGTACAATTGATAGAAAAATCTGGTCGATCGGAATCAAATCTAGCAAGATGTCTATAAGAAAATCAAATGATTCAATGATAAATTGCAAGAGAAAGTTTTCAAGGGTTGGTTGAAAAAATGTACGAAATACCCAGGAGGTATTAGTATCAAATCAGGATGAACGTGTAAGGATTTGTGATTCACGAAAATCGATAATCATATGAAAAAAGAAATATAGTTTCCATGGTACCCGAGAACATATAGGTATTTGAGATCACTTTGCTTAGAATCCCTACCCCGCCAGCACATATCTGACTGCAGTGGACTTTCGGCTCCGTGACTCAAATAACAATATGTCATCGAATATTCTGTCAACCTTATCCATTTTCCAACAATCATTGACGAAACAACCCAAAAGATCGAGATATGAATAATATGACAAAGTCTCAATAATACTAGAAAACCTATGAATGTCTGAATCACTTCGACTTAGAATTTCTGCCTCGCCAGTGCACTCCTGGATGCAGTGAACCCTCAGTATCCGTAATCCAGATAATGGCTGCAGCACGCAACTGCCACGCCCCAGTAGATCGTCGAACAGTCTCTCAACCTTATCCATAGGAATTACAAAATAGTTTCAAAGAATTCAAAATGGGTTCCAATAGTCCAAGTCACGATAAACGGTGAAGTTATCTGTCTGTTAGACTGCAAGGGTTATTAGGAGCCAAGGGGAAACAAGGGATCCAATCAGAGAGTAGTGAGTACAAAAAGGGCAACAAGGAGATTTAAAATGTTAAACGGAATCGAGGTTTCAAAGGTAGCATAATAGAAGTAAGGTATCAGATGGAAAACAAAGTCTTGTAATAAGGACAAGAAACCTTGTACAGGAATCAAAGTGTAACAGAATCTTGAACAATACCTTAAAAAAATTTCAATAGAAGACAAATCTCAGATAGAAATCAACCATCAACAAAGCCACGAATAGGAATCGAAATTTTGAATAGAATATTGAATAGGAAGCAAGATTATGAACAGCGAATGGAGGAGTATCAATCAACACTTAGGAAACAAAGTTTCGGATCGTGAATACGAAATAAGCAAAATCTCAAATAAGATTGAAACAATGCCGCGAGTAGATAACAATCCTAAATAAAATAAAATCAGGGATAGGAATAGAACCTCAATAGAGAACCAATCAAGGTCTCAAAACAAAATCTTCAAACAATGAATCAAATAGGGACTGAATCTCGATCAAGCATCACATAGAAACGAAGGTTCAAACAATATTTTGATTGGAAACAAGGTTTCCAAATAAGATTTGGAGTAGGAATAAAATCTCAAATAATACAAAATTTGATGAGGGATAAAATTTCCAAAAAGGAGCCAACACTAGGAAGCAAAATCATGAAATATGCAAACAATATCGAATAGTGGACTTCAAGCAATTATCGAATTGTTCTGAAACAAGTTTACCAAATAGGAAACAATATCTCGAAATAAATTTCGAATATCAACCAAGGTTTCCAAATAGAAAACGAGAAGTTTCAAGAAATGATCTAGGTGCTAAGAGGAACTTAAGGGAAGACTGCATTGCGAATCAAGATACATGGTTTTCTCCAACCATGCAAGAAAAGTCTTCGGTCTTTAGTCTGACTTCAGTATTCCTCCAGAAATGGGAATTACTTTAATTTCTTCAGCTGTCCTGACATAGGCTGGTCCCTGCGGTAGTGCTCCATGTGGTTGTTGAATTTGGAGAGGCGGGTCCCCTTGCTGTAGTCCTGATGCTCCTCGTGCTCGTCCTTGGACAGTGTGATCAACGGCCTCCGAGCAATCCTTGACTTGGTGGGCAGGCGATCCGTAGTAGAAGCATAGGCTCAGTCTCTTACGGCACTAACCGCAGTGGTGTCCTAGCAACGACAGAAAATGCAAATGATCGTCGGCTGAATCTGAATCTAAATCTGAATCTCCTACTGGGGCTGAAGTACAGTAGCACTAACAGGAATATACGGCTGCTGGCATGCTGGCTGTTGAGATCTGCTCCTGATGATGCGACTGGTGATGTGACCGAAGAAGCTTTGACTGAGTGTTGTGATACTTTGCGGGTCCAGGATAGTTTTTATCTTCGTCATAAGTCTTCATGTCTCTCCTGGCTTCAGTTTTCGATTTCGTTCTATTGTTTGTGCTACATTCTTGATCTCCTGGCTGATGGCTCCAATCCTCAGAGAAATTGGGTCCTCAGAGACTTGGATGATCTTCAGTGGCAGCTTCAGGCTCTCGATCTGCTCTTCGGTGCAAGATATGCGCTCGATGTCGAGGAAGGTCCGAGATCTAAGGGTCTGGAAGGCAAAAGTCCTCCCTGGCTCGAAAAGCGCATCTACAAGTCTGGCTTGGAAAAGGATGGCCTACTCCATCTGGGTGTCAAAGAACTCTTGAAACATCTCCGTCAACTACGTACTACCCATGGAGATAGTACGACGATAGAAGGTAGTGGAGGCTCGAAACCCTCAAGTGTAGGTAGATCGATTGTTTCGGTATCGCGTGCTTTTGGGCTATCTGAAAAACAAAAAACTGTTAAAATAACCTAGATCTAAAAACAACAATGTTTATAGAATATTAATATACCCGATGTACCCGATTTTCTATGCTGTGATCAAGTTTTTCTAGTTTGAATCAAGTCCCCCAATAGTACTCTAATACCTAGGTACTATTAGGATAGACCTGCATGGGCCACCACTAAAAATATGTCACGACCCGCTCTCGAATAATCGAACACGAGTCGGACACGCCCAGCCTACGTTAGAAGACTCAACGTAGTAAGCTGTACCAAGCTAGAAAAACTAACAGATCAATATGAATAAGTACAAATCACAGCATCAATGAACGATCCCAGAAAGATCACCATAATCCACAAATTCATAGAAAATAAAGGTACTAGAGTCATCAGGAATGAAATATACTATGAACATTAAAATATCTAGGAGTAAGCTAAACAGTCTAAACCTGAGCTTCTAGCTAAGTCATATCTCCATCATGCTCAGCTAAAATCCCGGGCTCTGGCCCATAAGGTAGAACGATATTCTGTAAGTACACCTGCAACATATACAGTCAGGGGTGGAGCAAAGTACAGTTCTAGGTAATGAACAAGAACATCATGATATAAAAATGAGTATAGGAATACATGAGATATAAAATACATAAAATGAACAGAAAAGTACAAGAATGTAAAGTACAAAAAATAAAGTACAGGAACTAAAGTACAGGGATGTAATCATGAACCTGAAGTACCAGACATGACAAGTGCATAATATTTGAAATACAAGTAGCCTATGTGATCGGCTGGGGTGAGTACAGGAGCATGTACAGGAGTACATGAATAAGGTACGTCTTAGGGTCCGCGTGCACGATGCGAGGCCTAAGCTATCTACATGAATATAGTAACCGGGGTTTGGTCATATAGCTAGTGTATTTCTCCACCCGACACAAGTAAGTACAAGAACAAGAAATACAGGGGTACAAGATATTATGTCATGACGTGTCACAAGAATACAAGATATGTAAATGCACAAGACCATAGAAAAGTACTTGCCTTGCTCCGGATGATCAAGGGTAGGAATAAAGCTGAATGTCCTCCTGTTTTAAAATAATTTTACAAATTGGTTAAGGTCTAAATAATTATCATTTAGCTATCTTATCTTTAACCACAACTATATCTATTTATTAGCTACACTTATTACCAAGTGTAGGTAACTAGATATAGTACTGTTTAACTATACTTCTGAGGATGAGTATAAGTTTAATCAAATTCTAACTATTTATTCCAACTATTTGGTTTAATCAAACAATTCATTTATTCCTTAAGTTATCCATTAAAATTGACTTTCATTCTCTAATCCATATTTTCTTATGTTATTAAATTATCAATTTAAACTTTATCAATCTCACACTTTTAACTCTATGGTTAAGATTACAAATAATACTCCATAACTGTTCTCTTAAACAACAGTGATAAATATGTAATACAATTTTGTAGGTATAAACAAAACTAGTTTTTAGCTATAGTTCTCACTGTTTGGGGATATTGAAACATAAGTTTTATAAAAACTAAAGTTGCTTGGAGCTAAAGAGGCCTTAACAGAAGAAGTTTTAAACAAGGGTTAGCAGAGTCCAAAAAAAAATAAACTTCAAGTTTCTACAGAGCTTAGCAGTTGCTAGTAGAGCACAAGCCAACCCATAGCCTTCATGCACCAATAAATCAAGAACTAAAACACATTGTTCTCAGAAATTGGTTCCATTCTCCCACCAGCAAGGATGTAGACTAAATAAAATAGATCCTTCTAACCCAAATCAACCTCTCCATAATATTTACACCATACAGATCTTATAACATAAATGCAGCCTTTACACGTTAAATCAACACACTCAACAACTCAGGATCCTCAGAAAATATACATAACTTAGCAAAAGATTAACTTCAAATTTATACAACTCTATTGCAAAAATAGCTACAAGTATCAATAAAAATTTAGTAAATAAACCCAGCCAAGAGTTAAACACTCATTCTTGCAATAATAACCTGATCCTCCCCCTACCGAACTGGTCTAGTCTCCCTTCCCCCACACCCGGACACAAACAGGGAGGGAGGACACGTACCCAGGTCCGGACACAACTCAAGAGACACGAACTCACGAACATCACGAACACCACGAACCCACAGCAAACAACTATCCAAATCATAGTATGATTGAGAAAACAAAGGCTGAAAAAAGAAGAAACAATACCTGGGTTCAATTGTCGACTAGGCTCGTTAGGATTGGCAAAAATTTAACAATCCGCTGCAGCAAAATAACAACAATTCACATCACAGATTTGGTTTTACAAACAACCCAGCCTCTCGAAACTTCTAGCGGAGAAATCGAAATAGCAAGGATCGATTATTAATCGAGAATTCAATAAATTCGAAATACAAGGTTCTCGATCAAACTCAGTAAAATCCAGAAAGTAGGAAGGAACAACTAACTCACCAAAACTGAGTTCGATGATCGAATTCGTACAGGATTTGATCTTCTTAATTAGATCGATCAACTCTGGGAAAAGAATATTCGAAGATCTAAGGAAACGAAAAAAACACAGATCAAAGTATAATTCAAAGATTCGACACTCACCAATTGTTCGATCTGAATGTGCTCGAGCAAAACACAAGGATCGACGAATGTTCATCAAAATCTTTCAAAAACCCTTGGAAACTCGTTCAAGAAATGAATTGAAACTCGCCTACACTCACCAGTCTTCTTCGTCACCATCGATTCGCCAGAGGAAGAGAATCGATCGTCGAGCTCGCCTCACAAATCTGCCTAGTTGCTGTCATGGAAGGGATGGTGACCACCGGGTGTCATCGCCCGCCGAGAAGGACCATACCTTGATCGTGTGTCGCCTGAGGATTCGCCGGAGTGGTGACTCTTGCGGTCGTCATAGTGGAAGGGCAGCACCTGGCTGTCATCTCTCATCGCCTCCAGAGAGGACGAGCATCTGGCCACCGAGAATCGCTGTGATGGAGTCCTTGCCACGGCTCTCCCAAGGAAATTAGGGTTAAGGTTAGATTTGGGGCTCAAGAGTTGGGAAAATGGAAAGGGCTCGGTTGAACATAGTCATGGAACTGGGAATTCCCAGGACCCTTCCTTTGGTGTGCGTATTGATCGATAGAAAGTTAAACAGATCTAATACGTGTTCTAACCCTTCATAGGCGAAAACTAGGGTTCACGAATTATACCTACAGTGGAAAGAAGACAAGTAATTCCTGGCAATCTCGAACGGACGATCCCAAGATCTTCTGCACGTATTCCTTCCTCGAGTTAGACGTCGTGTGGGAGACGATCTCCCAACCTTTTCTTCTTCTTGGCAGTCCTCTCTTTCTCTCCTTACGTGAATCACGTATTTAGAGAAAATTTTAGATTTCTGATCAGTAATCTGGCGCCCAGAGAATAGAGGATATATATAGGCTACGGCAGGGACCATGAGGAGAAATTAGGGTTAGGCCTCCAAACGGATCTGGATATCCCGTGTTCAGCCCGAACACATAATCCAGGCCCATTAACAATAGCTCGGTCCACTAATGAGCTATTGTTGCACTACCTCCCTAATCCCAAATTATGTTTGTGGGCTCCTTTTATTATATGCTCGTTTTGCTCCCCATGTTAAGATATCGTATGTCCGTCGATCAAATTAAGTTAGTGACAACTATATTGATTCGACATCTTTTATCCTTAAGTAGTACCGTTCAACTTTATTTGTCATGTCGGATATAATCCACCTGCAGGGTTTACATGACAATCCTTATGAGCTCCTTAAGAGGACATCATCAACCCGATGTATCGGGACATGGATTCCATTTATAATCAACAGCCCAGCATACATACAATGTTATTACCCAATTCATAGAGGTTGTTGATCCATAATAAATCTCACTCTTTTATGAGTCAAAGTAATGCACACTGCATATACATGTCCGTTATTATATCCGGATTAAGAGCACAAGCTTCCATAATAACAGAGGTATTTGTTCACTTATGTAGTCAGTACAAAGAGAACAACCTCAAGTGGTCCTGTTCAATACACATAAAGTGTACTAGTGTAAACCTATAGTCAAGATAGACTAATACCAGATTACACTACAACCTTTCCAATAGATTGTCCAAGTCCATCTGGGTTGTGAACTATTTATATACTCCATAGGAAACTGATAATATGATCTTCTGTGTGACACCACACACCATATTATCTATAATATAGAATATCAGACATTTGTATTAATACTTGCAACAAATACAATATGCAAACATTTGTCCATATGATTCTCATTCAAAATTTAAAGAAATAAGGTTACTACAAAAGTGATGCTTTTAGTATATAACCCTAACAATCTCCCACTTATACTCAAAGCATTACTTTTCAGTATACTATTACAAATCTCCCACTTATACTTAAAGCCATGCTGCTACACATCTGACTCCCATTCCCTTAATATGACTATCAAAAGCCTTAGCTGGTAAGCTCTTTGTAAAGGGATCAGCTAGGTTGTCGGCTGATGCTATCTTGATCACAGCAACTTTTTCTTTTATTACGAAATCTCGTATCAGGTGGTACTTGCGCTCAATGTGTTTGCCTGTCTTATGGGCTCGTGGTTCCTTCGAGTTTGCAACTGCACCACTATTATCACAATAAAGTGTAATAGACTTAGGCAAACTAGGTACCACATCCAAGTCCAACAGAAAGTTTCTGAGCCAAACCGCTTCTTTGGCTGCCTCAGAGGCTGCCACATACTCGACTTCCTTGGTGGAATTAGCAATACATTTTTGCTTGATACTCCTCCACACAATGGCTCTACCTCCCAAAGTAAACACATAACCTGAGGTAGATTTCCTGGAATCCCTATCTGACTGAAAATTTGAGTCTGTATAGCCCAAGGAAACTAAACTATCTGCCTGGTAAACTAGCATATACTCTTTAGTCCTTTTCAGGTACTTCAAAATATGCTTTACGGCAGTCCAGTGCTCTTGTCCTGGGTTAGACTGATATCTGCTGACCATGCCTACGGCAAAGTAGATGTCTGGTCTCGTACATAGCATTGCATACATTAAGCTTCCTACTGCTGAAGCATAAGAAACTGCCTTCATATTCTCTATCTCTTTAGGTGTCCTCGGACACTGCTCCTTTGATAGAGCAATTCCATGTCTAAAATGTAAGAAACCTTTCTTAAAATTTTGCATACTAAAACGAGTTAGTACAGTATCGATATAGGAAGCTTGGGATAAGCCCAACATCCTTTTCTTGCGATCTCGTAGAACTTTGATCCCAAGGATGTGACCTACTTCTCCCAAGTCCTTCATATCAAACTGTTTGGATAACCATACCCTTACATCAGATAATACCTTCACATTGTTTCCAATGAACAAGATGTCATCCATATAAAGTACTAGAAACACCACCACGTTTTCGTCACACTTTCTGTATACACATGATTTATCCTGACATTGATCAAATCCATAGGATTTTATCACCTGATCAAAACATATGTTCCAAGATCTGGAAGCTTGCTTAAGTCCATAAATGGACTTCTTGAGCTTACAAACAAGATGCTCCTGGCCCTTTTCAATGAATCCGTCTGGTTGCTTCATATAGATGTCTTCCTCAAGACTTCCATTAAGGAAAGCTGTCTTGACATCCATTTGCCAAATCTCATAATCGAGATGAGCTGCAATAGATAAAAGAATCCGAATAGACTTAAGCATGGCTACAGGAGAAAAGGTTTCCTCGTAATCGATACCCTCTCTTTGAGTAAAACCTTTTACTACAAGCCGAGCTTTAAAGGTTTCAACCTTATCGTCTGATCCTCTTTTTCTCTCATAGACCCACTTGCATCTAATGGCTTTTACACCAACGGATGGTTCTACAAGCTCCCAGACCTGATTAGAATCTATAGATTCTATTTCAGATATCATTGCATTTTGCCAAGACTCTGCATCTTTATCTTGGAGTGCTTCATTGTAGGTACAAGGATCATAATCTTGTTCCTCAGGGACGAAGTCTGACGACTCTCCCAAGAACATATATATATCAGGTTGTATCACAACCCTCCCACTACGACGAGGCACTATCGGTTGTGGTGTAACATTTGTGACACGTTGTACAGTTATTTGTGGTTCATCCTCTTGTACTATTTGTACTGAAGTACTTGGTGTCTCACGTCTCAGTTCTTCTAGAACAACTCTACTTGTGGGTTTATGGTTCATCACATAGTCTTCCTCTAAGAATCGGGCATTGGTGCTAACAATGACCTTTTGATCCTTAGGACTATAAAATAAACCTCCTTTCGTTCCTCTTGGATAGCCTACAAACAAGCATACTTCTGTACGAGATTCTAACTTATCTGCTTTCCCATTCAGCACATGTGCTGGACTACCCCAAATGCGAACATGTTTCAGACTAGGCTTACGCCCAATCCACAGCTCTGTGGGAGTAAGAGGTACTGACTTAGAAGGAACCAAGTTCAAAATATAAGCTGCAGTCTCTAAGACATATCTCCAAAATGAATCTGGCAAATCCGAATAACTCATCATTGATCTAACCATCTCCATAAGAGTTCTATTCCTTCTTTCGGCTACACCATTCTGTTGGAGCGTTCCAGGTGCAGTCAATTGGGATGCAATCCCAGCCTCTGATAAATAATCCCTAAACTCACCAAGAGGTACTCACCACTACGATCTGATCGTAATGACTTGATATATTTTCTATAACGTTTCTCCGTTTCAGCCTTGTACTCTTTGAATTTCTCAAAGCACTCAGACTTACGGTGCATCAAATAAATGTATCCATACCTTGAATAATCATCAATAAATGTGACAAAATATTCAAAGCCACCTCTAGCTTGGATAGTTATGGGTCCACACAAATCAGAATGAACCAATTCCAACACATCTTTGGCCCTATACCCCTTTGCCGTAAAAGGCCTTTTGGTCATTTTACCTTCCAAGTAGGATTCACAGACTGGTAGTGCCTCCACTTCCAATGAACTCAAAGGTCCATCTTCAACCAGTCTTTGAATCCTTCTTAGGTTAATATGTCCCAATCGCAAGTTCTAAAGATATGTTTGGTTCATACAAGAAGGTTATTTTCTCTTATTTAAGTTAGATGACATATTATTCATTTCCATAAGTTGTATTGTGGGCAAAATAGGATTAATGACATAAAAATTATCAACCAATGCACCAGAACAGATAAAATGTTTATTCTTTCTAATCACAATATTGTCATTAAAATAAACTGAATATCCATCCTTAACTAACATAGAAACAGAAACTAAATTCCTTCTAAGTGAAGGTGCATAAAGACAATCTCTCAATGTCAAAGACTTATTTCTACCAAAAGATAAAGTAACATCTCCTAATGCAACGACCGATACTTTTTTAGCATCACCCATGAACAAATATATCTCTCCATCACTGAGCCGTCTGGTTTCCTGAAACCCCTGCAATGTATTGCAGACATGATTAGTGGCTCCTGTATCTACACACCAGGTGTCGGTAGATAACACCGCTAAACATGTTTCAACTACTAGTAAATGAGATATACCTTCTTTGTTCCCTTGTTTGAGAAGTGGACAATCAGTCTTCCAATGTCCTGACCCTTTGTACTTGAAACATTTGCCTTTCGACTTTTTCACCGTGTCTTGAGGTCCCATGCCCTTCTTTGCTGAAGTTGCCTGTTTCTGAATGTTATTCTTCTTCTTACCGTCTTTTGGCTTAGAAGTAGAAGCCTTTTCAGAAACAAAAACATGGCCACTCTGCCTAAAGAGAGAATCAGCATCCTGTAGCTCTTTTGCAAGTTCTGCCAAACTATACAACCTTTTGTTCATGTTGTAATTAAGGCAGAAATTATCAAAACTTTTAGGCAGAGTCCCGAGAATGATATCGACCTGGGATTCTCCATCGATTTCAGCTCCAAGGATCTCCATCTCATTCAGATGACCCATCATCTTGAGAATATGATCCCTTACTAGTGTACCCTCAGCCATTTTTGTATTCATCAAACATTTCAAAGCAAACTGCCTAGCTGCTCTACTCTGATGTCCGAAGAGTTCCTCGAGGTTATACATCATGTCATAAGCAGTGGCCATGGCCTGATGCTGATGTTGCAGTATATTTGACATAGATCCCAGAATATAACATCGCGCCATCTCATCTGCCTTTTTCTACTTCTTATAAGCCTCTTTGACCTCTTCATCAGAGTTAGCATCAGGCTTAGGTGGGCATTCCTCAACAAGTACATATTTGTACTCTTCAGCAGTCAGAACAATATCCAAATTACGTTTCCAGTCAATATAATTAGGTCCAGTAAGTTTGTTTTCTTTAAGTATCACCATAAGTGGACTGAAAGAACCCATTTTTGAAATCCTAAGAATCACATAAATAAAATTATGTAGGGCAAAAAAAAACTTTTTGAATTAACTAAATATTGATTCCCTCAAAACAATAATAAGAAATTCACCAATACCTTGAACACCATGAATTTAGCATGCCACGATAGTGTGGACGTATACAAATTCAACTTTGTTCAAGTAGATTTTTCTTATTAATTTTACTATCATGTCAATATAACTTTATGACAAATAAAATTAATATGCTGGTCTTGCTCTGGTCATACAAATAATAGCAGTGACTCCGATGGGGAGGATACCATTATTTGTATCTAAGTGTATACCATTACTTAATACTAAGTCCATTACCTTGAAATGAGTTCCTTCAGATGGAGAAGTGAACACATACTAGGTAACTTTCTACAATTATCCCTAAGAAAGTTTGTACTGGTGATCCATAATTATACTCATCTGATATGGAGGAAAGCACTAAAGCCAACACGCAAGTATAATTACATCACCTACAAATCAGTAATGGAGACCATAGGATTTATACTAAATAAAAAATTCTCTCCCACTTAGTTATTTAACAATGAGGGTTTTCTACTAGTTGATATTATGTCCATGTTGTCCATTATTAATGCACGCTTAGTTTTTCAAAAAAACAACCACACAATAATAAACATGCATAATCAAAAAAAGCAAAATGACAAAAATAAGAGAAAATATCCAACTATTATGGCCATTATTAATGCACGCTTGGTTTTTTTTATAAAGGTTTTGGCTGTCGATTCCTTCATCGAAAATCATCTTTCTGTCTCTGGACTGCTTAAAACCAGCATCTCGTCCGGCGTCAGAAACAGCCACCACCGCCATCACGATTGATCAAAAATAATTAAAATTACATCAATCCTATGCCTCCCAAAGGAGTTCACACATAATCTAGATTGAAAAATTAAAATAATAAGCACGATCAACCCTCGTAATTTTAATTACATCCACAGCAACAACAACATCCACGACATGTCCGTGGTTTAAACAACACAATCAAAAACATGTATTGGACCATAATAGTTGGATCTAAGATGCCTGCAAAACCGAGTTAGAAAAGATCTACATCTACCGACTATTACACAGCACAGGTTTTATTGGACAATATGGACGTATCAATCAATACGTAGATCCAAAGTGGCTCTGATACCAATTGATGGAACTGGGGATTCCCAGGACCCTTCCTTTGGTATGCGTATTGATCGATAGAAAGTTAAACAGATCTAATACGTGTTCTAACCCTTCATAGGCGGAAACTAGGGTTCACGAATTATACCTGCGGCAGAAAGGAGACAAGTAATTCCTGGCAATCTCGAGCGGACGACCCCAAGATCTTCTGCACGTATTCCTTCCTCGTGTTGGACGTCGTGTGGGCAACGATCTCCCAACCTTTTCTTCTCCTTGGCAGCCCTCTCTTTCTCTCCTTACGTGAATCACGAATTTAGAGAAAATTTCTGATTTCTGATCAGTAATCTGGCGCCCAGAGAATAAAGGATATATATAGGCTACGGCAGGGACCATGAGGAGAAATTAGGGTTAGGTCTCCTAACGGATATGGATATCCCGTGTTCAACACGAACACACAATCCAGGCCCATTAACAATAGCTCGGTCCACTAATGAGCTATTGTTCCACTACCTCCCTAATCCCAAATTATGTTTGTGGGCTCCTTTTATTATATGCTCGTTTGGCTCCCCATGTTAAGATATCGTATGTCCGTCGATCAAATTAAGTTAGTGACAACTATATTGATTCGACATCTTTTATCCTTAAGTAGTACCGCTCAACTTTATTTGTCATGTCGGATATAATCCACCTACAGGGTTTACATGACAATCCTTATGAGCTCCTTAAGAGGACATCATCAACCCGATGTATCAGGACATGGATTCCATTTATAATCAACAGCCCATCATACATACAATGTTATTACCCAATTCATAGAGGTTGTTGATCCATAATGAATCTCACTCTTTTATGAGTCAAAGTAATGCACACTGCATATACATGTCCGTTATTATATCCGGATTAAGAGCACAAGCATCCATAATAACAGAGGTATTTATTCTCTTATGTAGTCAGTAAAAATAGAACAACCTCAAGTGGTCCTGTTCAATACACACAAAGTGTACTAGTGTAAACCTATAGTCAAGATAGACTAATACCAGATTACACTACAACCTTTCCAATAGATTGTCCAAGTTCATCTAGGTTGTGAACTAATTATATACTCCATAGGAAACTGATAATATGATCTTCTGTGTGACACCACACACCATATTATCTACAATATAGAATATCAGACATTTGTATTAACACTTGCAACAAATACAATATGCAAACATTTGCCCATATGATTCTCATTCAAAATTTAAGGAAATAAGGTTACTACAAAAGTGATGCTTTTAGTATATAACCCTAACACATAGAACAATGGGGAAGGAGAGCTCTTCTAAAAAATGAGATGGTGAGAAAAAAATGAGCTATGCTCATTCTCTCTCCTCTCGGCAATTAATAAAAAGGGGATCTTGCACAAAAGTCTCCCAAAATTGAAGAATCACATATAAATACCAAAAGTTTGTTATACAGATATATATATTATTATATTTGTTAGAAAATTAGTTAGAGAATTGGGGACCACTTGAGTTGGTTATAACCAACTTAGATATTTACACCCAAGCCACTAAATAAAATATTTCCCTTCAAATGATTATAAATTTTAGATAAGAATTTTCTAGAAATAATTTAGGGAAATAATTAGAATTTTATAAAAATTTAAAAGTGGGGTTAAAGGATGGCGGTCGACGGTGGTGGGGGTGGGGGTTGGGGGCCGGGGCCGGTAGTAACACACACACACACACGCACACGCACACACACACGCACACGCACACACACACACACACAACACAACACACACACACACACGCACACACACGCACGCACGCACGCATGCACAGACGTACGCACACACACACACACGGTATCGGAATATAAATTTAGTATATAAATTAGTATAGATATAAACTTAGTTTCAAGGTTCAAAGTATCGGTATCAAAATCGGTATCGGACTATTCCTTTGAGTATTGGTATCGGTATTTAAATTAGTATATATATTTATAAACTTAGTATCAAGGTTCAAAGTATCGGTATCGGAATCGGAATCGGTATCGGACTATTCCTATGAGTATTGGTATCGGCGATATCGGTAGTATCGGCAGTTAAGGATCGGATTATCGTAGAATAGTATATAAATTAGTATATATATAAACATAATATGAAGGTTCAAAGTATCGGTATCGGACTATTCCTATGAGTATTGGTATCGGCGATATCGGTAGTATTGGCGGTTTCGGATCGGAGTATCGTAGAAGGATATATATATATAAGATATCTTAGTAGTAGCTAGTTAAGTATTGAAAATTAAATTTACTTATGCCAAGTCTTTTGGGCCTATCAGAGTTATAGATTTTTTTGAAAATCTAGTATAATGCTGATTACCTCAAAAGACTTGCATAAGTAAGAGTGTATAGAGTGTATATCGTAGGCGGACTCGGTATCACCATGAATCTCATGGCTTGTTCTACTAGAGCATAATATAAAACCAAACGTGTGAATCAGAGCTTCACATTCACAATATTAGAAGGAAAAATTTGCGATGGGTGGTAGGGCGAGCCAGAATTCTTGTGATAGGCCCTATTTTCGGTCAGAAATATAGTGAGAAGCAGGATTCTGGCTTGCCCTATTACCTGCTCAGGAGGTTGAGAGAGTCGAATGAGAAGCAGGGTAGTATCGTATCGGATTATATATTTTAATTACAAATCTGTTTACTTTGTCTTACGAATTGGTATCGGTATCAGACTATTTCTATGAGTATCGATATTAATCGCTTAGGCGTCTAGGCGGTAGGTAAGTGTTGAAATTAAATTTAAGATATCGGTATAGAGTGAGTATCTTAGAAGGATATATATAAGATATCTTAGTAGTAGATAGGTAAGTGTTGAAAATTAAATTTACTTATGCCAAGTCTTTTAGGCCTATCAAAGTTAGTGCCACCTCCTGCTGCTGAGTCGGTAGTGGTACCTACTGCTGAGGAGGTAGTGCCACCTCCTACTGCTGAGGAGGTGGCACCAGAGGGTAGTTGCACCAGAAGTTCTGGTCGTCCATCTCCTCTTGATATTGATCTTGCTGGCGTGGATCCTACTTATGCGCAATGGCTGAGGAGGGAGATCTCTCTGCGCGTACGTGGAGGACAATAGATATATTTATATATATGATATGATTTTTGACCGGATTTATTTCTGGTAGACTTATTTATGGGTTTTACTTGGATGGTTTTGCAACTCTTGACGGATTTTTATTTTCTAGATATGGTTATTTTATAGACTTGGATATTTTTGGATGCTATTACCTAGACTTTTATTATATAGAAATTCAACAGAGGGTTGCTCTGGGTCTCATTGATGTATGTTGGTTTATGTGATGTATTTGTGATAGATATTTGTAGATTGGTGTGTGATGTATATTTGTTTGTTGGTTCATTGATGAATGTTAGTTTATGTGATGTATTTGTGATAGAGATTTGTATATTGGTGTGTGAGGTATATAGGTTTGTGGGTTTGTGTGAGGTGTGATGCATAATGTGATGTTTTAATGTTTCGGATGTTGTACGAACAGGAAATGCTGTATTTTATGTAATTTTTTCCAAAAACTTTCCAGTTAGCGACGAACTTGCGACGAAA
This sequence comes from Iris pallida, assembly GCA_029216955.1. Classification (NCBI taxonomy): domain Eukaryota; kingdom Viridiplantae; phylum Streptophyta; class Magnoliopsida; order Asparagales; family Iridaceae; genus Iris; species Iris pallida. The sequence continues at coordinate 48,141,947 of JANAVB010016197.1, read as the reverse complement.
AGTGACGGCTGAGCGACGGAATATTCCGTCACTAATTGGAGAATTTCCAGTTAGCAACGGATGTCGGCGGATTAGCGACGGATTATCCGTCGACAAGGTTCTGGAAATATAAAGATTTCCAGAACCTAAGCGACAGATATTTCGTCGCTAAACCGTCGTTCTTTTGTCGAGTATTAGCGACGGCTAGCGACGAATTCATGTCAGATTTTCCGTATCAGAAACTCTCCGATACGCAGTTACCGACATATTATCGACGGACCTGTCCGTACTAAAAAGTAGTATAAAAAACTTTCTGATAATTGATTTGATGGAAATCCGTCGACTAGCCGTCGCTAAATGTTCGATCCTTGATGACGGCAAGCCGTCGCTAGGCAGTCGAATGGCGACAGAATAGCAACAGATTTTCTTTAGCGATGGCTATTTTTCGACGGATTTTTTCAGCCAAATTTTGTCGGTTAGCCGTCGTTAAGTTGATTAACCAAAGGATTAGCGACGGATATGATAGTCGCTGATTCGATGTTTTTTAATAGTGTCCTCAAAGATTCATGCAAACCTTTCCAACACGACTTAGCTAAATCGCTAAGGAAAGTAAGAAGAGTGGAGCAAAGATAGGATTCGTGAGAAATTCTTTATTGACTTGGAGAATGCTTACAAGTTTTTAGGTGGTAAGGAATAAATGAGGGGCCTTCCCCTTTTATAATGGCTCATAGGCTTTACATGGAAACTTCTGGAAGAAATATTCCAGAGATTATTCTTCCTACCATAACTGGAACGACATATTCCAGGATTATTCTCTAGGAACATAAAAGAAAACTTCATGTAACATCCATTTTTCTAAAATGAGGGTAATTTTGAACTTTTGTAAAAGTTTATTATTTAATAATATGAATCATGATTTTTGGTGATTTTTAATTAATTTAATACTATTTAATTTGGTGTATTGTGATTTTGGTGTTTTGCTAGTGTAACCCTAGAATTGTTAAGCCTAGAGACTAACCATGACCATGGGGACCTAACCATGTGATTAAAATGACTAATTACAACTTTTTAGGCTAAGGATATTTTGGTCATTTTGTGACTTTTGAATTATTTAGGATTTTGATTAATAGGTAATGTGCTAATTAAGATATTATGCCTTAACCTAGAATTTCCCTAATCTATATGTTAGTCATAGCCTAGATATTAGATTAGAAGTTTCCATTACATGACAAGGTTAGAAATATCTAGATATTAGTGGAGATTAGATATTTGTTAGGAATTAGATATTATCATTTGGGCCTTTAGCTTTAGACTTAAATTGAACTAGCTAGAGGCCTCTAAACTTCATGAAACTTAACCCTAACCCCAGAATGAATCCTAGGCAGCCATCAAGCATCCCCACCCCTCTATATAACATCTCTTAGCACCCCTTGCCTCTTTTGAATAGCCCCTCAAGAACCCTAATTTAGTTCTTCCCCAATTTTAGCCCCTTTCTTTAAATCAACTCCAATTTGGACCAAATCAATTGCATTGGACTCCCCTACAGTAGAGGATACCATTGGTAGGTAGCTAGCAAGGATTTGAAAGCTCTTGTCCATTGCAAGTTGGAGAGAAGACCTTATTTCATAGGCTTTTCATTGAGATTCACTCTCAATAGGTAAAATACATCAAACTCATTCAAATTCTTGATTTCTTTCCATAATTGCATTCATTTAGGTGTCTCGAAGCTGTAGGCCAAGTTTGGTAGGAATTCGTGTCCATTTGATATGCGTATCAGACACGTATAGGTATGTATTATCAAGTGTTCAATGAAATGTTTCAATGGATTTTTTGTTCACCATTTTCAAAACAAATTTCATATTTTGGAAGCCCTATATATGGGGATTTGATTTCCTTTTTACTGAGTTGATTTATGTACCCTTTTCGTGTCCAAATTGGACACGTACCTCATGCACGAGACACTGCACGAGGCTTATGTTGTCCCTTGCTGCTTGGGGCTCACGTAGGACACGACACAGCATGGTTTGACCCCAAACTTGGTGGACATGTAGGACACATGTCTGACACTTGGCTGACCAAGTTTCGTGGAATTTTATTGAGTGGTTTGAAAGTTATTCATCCTGCACTGATCTTGCCTACACTGTGCACACGTGAAAACGTGCCCTGATACACACTTCGTGCGTGGACGCGTGGACACTGTACAGGATAATGAATCACTAGCCCTATGACCCCTCTAGCACTGTACATGTACACATGGTGTCTCGTGCACTATGTCGAGTCCATTTTGACTCGACATGGCCGCACGAGGAGTGGTTTTCACTGATTTCTGATACATACTGTTTTTGGCATATTTGACACATTGTGTCCTGTTTTGGGCACGTGGACACATCCTTGGGGTCGACACACATGGGCTAGACCTCTGTTCACAGGTTTCCTATTATAATTTTGATTTGTTATGAATTTGGTTTCGTTTGACTCGATGTTTGATACATAAACTGTTTTATCCTGAGTTGATATTTCTTTGTTGAATGTTGGGTTTGATTTGAAATTTTTTGAGATTTCAGTACATGGTTATGTTGTGATCTGATCTAGGTTTTCAAATTGGAAAGAAATTCAAAATTGAATATATTGGATTGGGTTTTGATTAATTGGGTTTGATATATATAAACTGTTAACTGAATGGAGTTTTTGAATGTTGGGATTTGAGTTGATCTCTATTACATTTTCCTGAGATTGATTACATATTGATAATTGTTAGATTCCTAATGTTAATATGATGTTGTATAGACACCCAGGTTTGCTGTTGTATTTGTTGGGTTTAATTAGAAATTTTGAATTTCATTTACAGTGTACTGATATTCGATATCGTTCACAGTTTTTGGGATATTGGAGAATTAGGAAATTTATTTGGTTTTCTGAGATTTCATGATCTAAGTTGGTTTGATATATATAAACCTGAGATTAGGGGAAACTTTGAGAAAACTGAGAATGATATTGGGTTGGGGTTCTTTGCAACTGATATGAACATTGGGTTTTGTTTTGGTTGATTTATATAACTGAATTAGATTTAAAGTGGTTTTATAAAATAGGTTTTAATTTGCCTAAAGTTTGATTTAAGACTGTACACTGTTTCACATGCCTCCCCTTTCACAGTTTTGCTAATTTGAAATCAAACTTGATTTGGGTTTATTGAATTGAGGTCGAGTTGTTTAAATTCACTTTATAAAACTAAGAACAGCCCCTTTCATATTTTTTCATCTTCCTTCTGTAGCCCCTCTTCCCGAAATTTCGATAATATATATTTTTATTTATTTATTTGAATTAAATAAGTGATTTTTAGATTTTATAAATAATTATTTAGTTAATTATTATGGTAGATGATTTAAGCCATGATGGAATTTTGGAGTACACGGTGACTAGGAATCGTGGCACGGGTAGTGCAATGGCGTGCTTTGATTAGTATATTAGCCCTGGTAGAGAAGGCCGAGCCATAGTGATGTCCTAACAAGAAAAACCATACCAAGTTGCAATTTAACCCTTACCAAAGATTTATTATTTATTAATTATATTATTGAGCTAGGAAAACCGGTTATACCACTTTGGCCCGGACTGGACCCGAACTGAGCCCAAGTCGAGTAGTCATGCGGCACGTCCAATGACATCGTGTTGATGGAATTTGGAAAGATGGTATTGTATTTCGTTTTAATGAGTTTATGAATATTTTCTAGTATTCGTAATTAAATATTATAATTAATTAGTATTCAATGACTATTGTATAAAATAGGCCCTTGCACGTTTTGGGATTTTTAGACTGAACATAATGGTATACACACCATTAATGTTTTATTGAATTTTGTTATAGTTATTATTATTTTATTGAGGTTATTATATATATGATATTATTATTGGTTATATTTATTTGGTTATCAAATAACTGTTATTAATATATATATTCATATTTATAAGAATAGGCCTTACTCTAGGAATATATAGCATTGGGTTTTTATTTTAGATTTTATGGATATATATTATATAAGAATGTATACGGGTATATAGGTATATGTATATATTTATATGGACATATATATATATATATATATATATATATATATATATATATATATATATATATATATATATATATATATATATATATATATATATACATATAGAAAAAAAAAAAAAAAAAAAAAAAAAAATATACATATAGAAATATATGAAGGATAATAATTAAAACCAACTGTTCCCGCAAAACAGTGGACTCAGCCCATGCAGGTCGCCAACCAGCAGGAACCCCCCCCCCCCCCCCCCCCCCCCCCCCCCCCCCGTTTAATTTTTTCAAACCGAGCTAATTCTCCAGGCCCGCTCGGGTTCCCGTATATATTCACATATGTATAGAGCTCGACGACCTCATAACCCTAATCCCCCACCTACGCCACGCGACCCCAGACCATGGGCGGCCACCTCGACGCCGGAGCGCCGCCGGAGGACCGCCGGACGGCGGCCAGGGACGCCGCGCGCGCGCATGCACGAGAGAGCAGCAATATATACGGGAAGTAAGGTACTGATTTCATAATCTGATTTCTTTTCGTACACTTAACGGATTTCGATTCCGTAAAATCCTATAGGATGCCCATATGACCATCTAGGATCCCCGTCAATTAGTTCTTACTGAACTTACTCGGATTCGACGAGAAATCGACACGAACTTACCCGAAAAACTGTCGAAACATGACAGTATTTCAAGTCCAAGAACCAATTTTGGAAGGAAGAATTTGGACAGCTTGTTGAAAATTTTTAGGATCTGTTTCAAGAGGTTCATAGACAACATATACCAGATGGAAATCCAACTCATAGTTTTATTTTTCATTGATTAGTTTGTGATTAATTCAGTTTCAAATTTTTAGAAAAAACTAGTTTCGAAATTATAGAAATTCAATAAAACCCCTCGACATGACGTGCGTCCCGCCAATCCGGGCGACGTGGTTGCGAACTAAAAGTATTGAAAGGTGCGTAACGGCTTCGTGGTCGTGTGGCCTTTGACGGAATTCAAATTGGTCGCGTGTGCGCGACGACTTTGATGCGTATCCATCGAAATTCACCGTATCGGCCTCTGTACAAATTTCTCAATTACTTTGTGCACGCTCGTCAGATCGAGACGAAACTTGTGCCAGCAAGACCGTATCGTTTTTCTGGTCCTGTATGCCAAGTTTGGTCCAATTCTGAGGCAGTTGATCGAATCACCGTTTTGCGGGCCCCACGGTCCGATTTAACGGGCGATTTTGTGCACGGCCTGTCGGAATCCAACTCGGAATATACGCTTGGGTTTGTATCAGAAAACTGGATCCGTAGACATGTACTTTGACGACTTTAGAGACCGTTGACTCTGGCATGCTTTTCGGTGCAAAGCGGGTCCAACGGCGGACACCGTTTTGGTCCGAAATTACCTTTTTGCCCCTGTATCCAGAATTGAACTTAAGGACAGGCAATCCTAGCTATTTTGACTATTCTGAGAACATTGGTAATGTTTATTTCAGCTTTCGGGGACTGTTGTACGAGTTTTGACTATTGTGGCATTCTGAGTGGTTCAGATTATCGGTTACGCCAGCACAGGACCACAGGCGAGTACAGTTTATTGTCTGCATTTCGATATTAACATTTACTATATTTTATTGATTAGTCATTGGTTATGTGATTTTTATACTCTATTATAAATTGTTGAGTCGGGAATGAGAAGTACCAAGGATGTGTGATCCGACCGTAGACAGTGTTTATTTTCATGCAGTAGACATCGTAGACAGTGCTTATTTTCTGCAAGTAGACATCGTAGACAGTGCTTATTATCTGCAAGTTGACATCGTAGACAGTGCTTATTTTTCTGCAAGTAGACATCGTAGACAGTACTTATTTTTTTGCAAGTAGACATCGTAGACAATGCTTATTTTTCTGTCAGTAGACATCGTAGACAATGCTTATTTTTCATGCAAGTAGACCTCGTAGACCGTACGGTATAGTATCCCAGACTGATCACATATCAAAGGTACTTCTAACAGTTGGGGAAAGTATTTTGTGTCTATTTATTTGCTATTGGTTTTCCGTATTTCCTGTTTATTTTTAAAAACATGTAATTGATGTCTAACCTCTGTTGTATAGTCATTTTCTTTATTTGAAATTGCATTCAGTGAATTGTGCTCGTTCCATTCCTGACTGGAAACCAATATTTTTCAGGTTAGCCGTGGATTCACTTAGCATGGGAGATACGGGGGTACTTACAAACAAAAGCCTAGAGACTAGCTAGATAGTTGAGTTGTAGTCATTCATTTATTTGTACAAGTTTATATTTTTCTACAAATATAAAACTTGTGATCATTGTAAGTTAAATTAATTATGTGAATGAGCATTATTTGTGATTTTGATCTTCATGGCCGTGACAGCGTTCTACCGCCGACACTGCAGCGTAGGCTGGCTTGGACACGTCTCGTATCCGTTTAAAAAAACGGGTGCGGGTCGTGACAAGTTTTTGTGGTGGCCCATGCAGGTCTGTCTTCGCAAATCATGCGAACTCGTGATGGTACTTAAGTTAGTTGTACTATTGCGAGCCTGCGATAAGGAAATGCTCATTCACGAATTAGGATTAATTTAATTTAAGTGAATGAATAGGACTAGGAGTCCCCTATACAAATTTACCGATGGGTAGTCTAGGCCGTGGAATTTAGATGAGGTGTTATTAATTTTGATAGTTTGTTAGATCCCCATAGGTACACTATTACCTCTTGATATGACGATACAATCCAATGTGGATAGATTATTTACTTGGTGAGACATGGCTTCCCAGAATTAATGATCTAACCTTGATAAATTGTTCAATTCCTTCTCTTTGCCTTTTAGATATCATCCCCATATCCTAGTCTGAATTGTCTATTTAATTCCTAGTTGCCCTAAGGATCATTATTTTATAAATTTCTGATTTTGTTATCCATATACGGACCTCGAGTTAGTTCGATTCAATGTTTTTCCATGGTTTGAATACATATGAAATAGATATTATAATGTTTGTATTTCCTTGTCTTCAGTTACTTCCTCCAGGTTCATCTTTTATTGTAGGGTTGCGATTGATAGATACTTACGCTCTATTTCATAGTCAATTTGTTTGAATCTCTAGAAGCCCAGGAATTTTTTTTACAGATTTAGTTAAAGGAATGTTAGTTATCTCATAATGGCAGGACAGCAGCGCACTATCGCCATTTATTTGAATTATGGAGACTAAGGGTTCACTACAGCCAGCAGCGCACTGGCGAGGCACGACCCCTAGAGTTGAAGTTAGTTTAAGAAAATACAGGTTATAGAATATTGCTAAAGACTATGGCTAGTGGTTCTCTTTTGATCGTAGTTACCCTTGAGTCGATATTGGATAGGGTAAGAAGTGTTCAATTTTGTATCTTGTTTGAGTTAGGAAACCAAGGGTTACCACAGCCATAGTATACGGGCGAGGCATACTCCACGGTAAAATGACTTCAAACATGATTACAAGTTTTGGATACCATAGAGAATAGGAAAATGTCCTGTATGTCCCCTAAGATCCAAATCCAATACTAGTAGAAGTTCTATAAGTGGGTAGCATGTCTTCCAACCTAGCATTCCGTAGTCTTTGTGATCTATTGGCGAGCAAATTGTTTGACGCTAATAGGTTTACCTGGAATATGGAATTTAGGGGTCCATAACCCATAGTTGACCAAGGTCTTATGAGTAAGAAGATAGTAGGATGACGGTATAAGCAAGAACACCGGGTAAGGTTTGATTCTCACAGAACTCGAACTACTTCTGCCTCCTTTCAAAAATCTCGCATACTTGTATTTTGACTACCTTGACCAATGCTGCTATTACAGCCTAGTTTTGTAAGCTCACTCTGTTCTCGAGCTTGATTCAAGACATATGTTTAGTGGGGACGCCTGCTAACTTATTGTCTAATCAGAATCAATGTATTATGGTCTGATCAACCATGATACATTTGGTTCGCTCTTCGTTTAATTATACTACGTGGATGGAGATATATAGGTATCTAGGATCTCATTCGCGACTGCTTTGTTAATTCCTTTTGAATTATACATTCGCCTTTGAATCACGTAATTGTATTCGATGACATCTTTCCTGAACTCCTTATTGCTTTTTGTCTTTCACTAATTGGAAAGACGAATGTTCGTATTTGATAGATAGATACAGCATTTTCCCTATGGCTATGATAGTTGTATACGCAAGTGTAGCTACCATCGGCCAGCCATGTGACTAGAACCTTGCCTTGAGTTACTCATTCTCCTCCCGACCCTCAAACTATTATTGGAATCCCAAGCCATCTGAATTTGAGAATGATTAGGGTTTACCATTGGTCAAAATGCCAATCTAGGAGACTATCTATTCTCAAGGAACCAAATGTTGTGAGCCTCTAATCATTTGTTTGAAGCTTGGTTTAACTAGAACCCTTGTGACAATAGTCCGGCAGGTTTGACCCCAATAGAAATTCACGACTCAGTTGTTAGAAATCTTTTCATATGATGTGCCTTAGAGTTGGTTACCCGGTCGATAACTCTTGTATACTGTGGACAATCATATCATTCTATTTTATCGACCATGTGTCATTGTACACACTCATTTTCCATTTAGTGATAAACGATCCTTGAATTGACTTATATCTACCGTATTCCGTTACGCAGTGCCTTATCCTCTATTAACAAGAGTCGAGGCAGTATTCGAGCTTTGGAATCCTTCTAACCTCGTTATTCCTAAAACTATGTCTTAGCTTCTAAGGTGGGTAGACTGTAAGCTTCCTAAAAATTTTGGGATATACGAGGATTACCGATTGATTAGAATAATTCCATTGGAATGATAGTTAGTGCCCCGTGGACCCCCACTTTCCATTTAGATCATTCTGTGTCCCCGGCCGTGCCATTAATATTCGAAGCACGAGACCAGCTGTTACCTTCCAACAAATACCATATACAAGATCTAGACGAGTCCACTTTCATCTAGGTATATCATGTCCCACTCAAACCTGTCCCTTTGTACTATATTTTTATGGTACGACTGTTAGGTCAAAAGGACTGGTTATAACCTTTACCATAATACCAGTATACGTTTCGACTAAATTAAAGACTCCACCTCGACTAAATTCCTTCGACCCAATATATGGTGGTGATCTACTTGAAGCCACTACGCACAAGTCACCAGTGTGCCACTCAATTGTGCCTTCTCGTGCTACTTAAACACAAAAGTCACGGAAGACGCATTTTTGGGCTTTAGGGACCTAGCTAACCAACCAGACTGGCAACTAGCTCGACCACTTGGGTGAAATCTATTCTAGGTTACCCTAACGTAGTAGAAATAGTCTTATCATAGGGATCTTGTCCAGACAATATAGATTGAAATCCAAGGTTCATCCAACCAGCGATTGATGTCCAAATTAGGGAACCCTTTAAGACCTAGTAAAATCCATCCATGCATACCACCATATTTGGACTATAAAAATTGGACTATTTGAAATAGGACCCAATACCTATTATGTAGTCTCCACCTCTTAGAATGTGAGGCCATTCGTAAACCTTATTCCATCTACCTGGAAGTCGCGATACGATCTTGTATTGTATTTATCCCTTGCTCGTGTGTTTAAATAACCACGGAAAAGACCACAATCTTAATTTCCCAGATTCCGTTCTATTATGGAAACTGTTTAGAATTTTGAGAACGAAACTTCTGTATTGCCGGATTGCAAGCTCCTATAAGAATGAAAGGTTCTTAGACTTAGCAAGTAACTGGACTAGAGTAGTCCAATCTAGCAAAATTGGTCAATGGCTCATAGACTTTCTTTCTATCTGTATCCTTGAATACTATCTACTGCTCTTGAGACTTCATTTTTACTTTCGATTGTTCTTCCTTATCTTTATGTCCTTCCTATTTCGGAGCGACGAATGGTCATACTTATTAGAATTTACCAATATTTTTTAGCTACTTGTGTAAATTTATCGCTGGTTAAATTTTTGGATTGCTTGATAGAAAGGAGAGGATTATAGAGTCCATATACAGTAGATATCTATTGGTAGAAATTTTAGCAATTAGTTAGAAGATTATAAAGTTTTAGAGACATGAGGATTGAGGGAGTAGTGTGACCAAAGGTGGGTAGAAGTCCTCAGAGTTTCGTAAATTACAAAATGGCTAGGAGGAGATTATATACTATTTTTGGAGGAATTAAAATTCAAGGAGATTAAGGTAATGGTAGATTTCCTTCGAATTTAAGAAATAATTACGAATTAGAATTTCGAGGACAAAATTATTTTTAAGGTGGGTAGATTTGTAGCCCCTCTTCCCGAAATTTTGATAATATATATTTTTATTTATTTATTTGAATTAAATAAGTGATTTTTAGATTTTATAAATAATTATGTAGTTAATTATTACGGTAGATAATTTAAGCCATGATGGAGTTTTGGAGTACACGGTGACTAGGAATCGTGGCACGGGTAGTGCAATGGCGTGCTTTGATTAGCATATTAGCCCTGGTAGAGAAGGCCGAGCCATAGTGATGTCCTAACTAGGAAAACTATGCCAAGTTGCAATTTAACCCTTACCAAAGATTTATTATTTATTAATTATATTATTGAGTTAGGAAAACCGGTTATACCACTTTGGCCCGAACTGGACCCGAACTGAGCCCAAGCCGAGTAGTCATGCGGCACGTCCAATGACATCGTGTTGATGGAATTTGGGAAGATGGTATTGTATTTCGTTTTAATGAGTTTATGAACATTTTCTAGTATTCGTAATTAAATATTATTATTAATTGGTATTCAATGACTATTGTATAAAATAGGCCCTTGCACTTTTTGGGATTTTTAGACTGAACATAATGGTATACACACCATTAATGTTTTATTGAATTTTGTTATAGTTATTATTATTTTATGGAGGTTATTATATATATGATATTATTATTGGTTATATTTATTTGGTTATCAAATAACTGTTATTAATATATATATATTCATATTTATAAGAATAGGCCTTACTCTAGGAATATATAGCTTTGGGTTTTTACTTTAGATTTTATGGATATATATTAGATAAGTATGTATACGGGTATATAGGTATATGTATATATTTATATGGATATATATATACATATAGAAATATATGAAGGACAATAATTGAAACCAACTGTTCCCGCAAAATAGTGGACTCGGCCCATGCAGGTCGCCAACCAGCAGGAACCCCCCCTCGTTTAATTTTTCCAAACCGAGCTAATTCTTCAGACCCGCTCGGGTTCCCGTATATATTCACATATGTATAGAGCTCGACGACCTCATAACCCTAATCCCCCACCCACGCCACGCGACCCCAGACCATGGGCGGCCACCTCGACGCCGGAGCGCCGCCTGAGGACCGTCGGACGGCGGCCATGGACGCCGCGCGCGCGCGCATGCGCGAGAGAGCAGCAATATATGCGGGAAGTAAGGTACTGATTTCATCATCCGATTTCTTTCCGTACACTTAACGGATTTCGATTCCGTAAAATCCAATAGGATGCCCATATGACCATCTAGGATCCCCGTCAATTAGTTCTTACTGAACTTACTCGAATTCGACGAGAAATTGACACGAACTTACCCGAAAAACTGTCGAAACAGGACAGTATTTCAAGTCCAAGAACCAATTTTGGAACGAAGAATTTGGACAGCTTATTGAGAAATTTTAGGATCTGTTTGAAGAGATTCATAGAAAACATATACCAGATGGAAATCCAACTCATAGTTTTATTTTTCATTGATTAGTTTGTGATTAATTCAGTTTCAAATTTTTAGAAAAAACTACTTTCAAAATTATAGAAATTCAACACAATCCCTCGACACGACGTACGTCCCGCCAATCCGGGCGACGTGGTCGCGAACCGAAAGCATCAAAAGGTGCGTAATGGCTTCGTGGTCGTGTGGGCTTTGACGGAATTCAAATTGGTCGTGTGTGCGCGACGAATTTGATGCGTATCCGTCGAAATTCACCGTATCGGCCTCTGTGCATATTTCTCAATTACTTTGTGCACGCTCATCAGATTGAGACAAAACTTGCGCCAACAGGACTGTATCGTTTTTCTGGTCTTGTATGCCAAGTTTGGTCCAATTCTGAGACAGTTGATCGAATCGCCATTTTGCGGGCCCCACGGTCCGATTCAACGGGCGATTTTGTGCACGGCCTGCCGGAATCCAACTCGGGACATACGCTTGGATTCGTATCAGAAAACTAGATCCATAGACATATAGTTTGATGACTTTAGAGACCGTTGACTCTGGCACGCTTTTCGGTGCAAAGCGGGTCCAACGACGGGCACCGTTTTGGCCCAAAATTACCTTTTTGCCCCTGTGTCCAGAATTGAACTTAAGGACAGGTAATTCCAACTATTTTGACTATTCTGAGAACATTGGTAATGTTTATTTCAGCTTTCGGAGACTGTTGTAGGAGTTTTGACTATTGTGGTGTAACACCCAGTTATCTAGATGAGGGTAATTTTGAAATTTTGTAATTATAATTATTAATTATTAATATTTGATTCACATTATGATTTTTAGTGATTTTTAATAATTTTTAAACTATTTTAAAACTGTCTTAAGTCATGACTTGTGATTTTGATATGCTGCTAGTGAAACCTGAGAGACTGCATGACCTAGAGCCTAACCATGTCATTATGATGACTTAATTATCATTTTTAGCCTAGGGGTAATTTGGTCATTTTGACTTATTTGAATTATTTGGTGATTTGTTGAATTGGTGAATTTTAGTTGACTTTGACTTGTTGAGACCTAGTGGACTAGCCTAGAAGCTAACCCTAGCCATGGTGACCCTAGTTTAACTTGAGTTAACCAATTTTAGTCATTAGAGAATAGTTTTAGAATGAGGGAACTTGGTTTAGTGAATTTAAGTCATGGCTTGTGATTTCATGAAATGATTTATGGCTTAACTATTTAATTGATCATGACTTAAGCCCATGGGCCATTTAGTGAACCATAACCCTAATTATTGAACCTATGAACAGCCACATAGGGATCCCCACCCTATTTAAACACTTATTCATTAGGGCTTGCCTCTTTTTATCATTCCTACACTGATAAAAAAAGGTAAGTTCCCCCTTCCAAAAATTCCCATTTTATTCATTTGATCTCCTTTTTCATCCTAGTCTTTTGCATTGGGTTCTAAATTGAGTTTATGGACTGTTGGTGGAGAGCCATTTCAGTTTGGGATCAATTTGGAGCATTTGGCCATCAAGAGGAACACCCCCCATTTGGAGCATTTCCATACAATTTACACCTATAGGTAAAACCCTTTAAATTGATTTAAATTTTAGTTTTCTTTGCATGTCGGGCTAGATCTAGGAGTCCCCTAGGTGTCCCTGAAATTTGGATGAATTTCGTGTCCGTTTGGTGTCCGTATCGGACACGTGTCGCAGTGTATGTTAGGTGTTCGATGAAATGCCTCTAAGGATTTTAATTTCGATTTTTGCTAAACTAATTACATGATTTTGAAGCTCTTGATGTGTAGATTCGTTTTGTTGAACACTGAGCACAAATTTGGGGGATTTTCATGTCCAAAATGGACATGCACCCCATGCACGAGGCACCGCACTGTGCCCGTGCAGTCCCCTGCTATTCGGGCTTGACACAGGACACGACACGGCACTATATGCCACAAAAATTTGTGGGCACGTGCGGGCACCCACTGACATCACCCACGCAAAGTTTTACGAACTTTCGTTCACTGTACGCGAAGTTATCGCGTTCGCACGGGTCACGCACTGTCACTACACGCACTGTAATTGCTCACTGATACGGCCTCGTATCGACACGTCGACGACACTTGGACACGGGGCAGGGTGTTCAGTCCCTAGCCCTATGTTCCTTCGACACGAGTGCAAGAGCACGTGGTACCTCGAGCACTGTGTCGAGCCTACGAAGGCTCGACATGGCTGCACGATGATTACTCTTTCCTTTTTTCTGAGAAATTCGAAGTTGGTTTTGGATACTGCGTGTCCCAATTTATGGACACGAGACAACTTGTGTGACACAAATACATGTGCACGAATAATTACCACACACTAAATTGGCTTTGTATGGATTTTGATGTGTTGATTTCAGGTTTACCCATTTTTCTGATACATATACTGCTATCAAGAATTTGGAGTTAGATTCAATATAACTGATATTTTTGATGTTTAAAATTACCATGTTAATTCGTATACATGTATAATAGTTTACATTTAGGTTAGTTTATAATTTGTGTGATTTTGGATGATAGGTTTTCATATGGGTGTAAACTGTGTTTTTACTGAACTGTCATGCACTTTCAATTCCTGGGTTTGCTCACTGAAATTTTGCCTATGTTAAACCTGTGATCAGTGAGGTGGTGTTGCTTCTCAGTTATTTTTGTTCTTTTTATGTTCTTTTATGAGTGGTATGGGTCCATATTCAGGGAGTATCAGAGGAGGAGGAGTGTTCAGTAAGGGCTTGGCCATTTCAGGTATGTAAGAGTGAGTGTTCGTGTGTCAGTTAAGTATCAAGGTGAGGGGACTCCCTGTCGAGCCCAGTTTGAGGCCATAGGCCTATGGGTGTTGGTGTCCAGATGTGAGATGTATGTATTGGATGAGAGGCAGTGAGAGTGAGCTTGGGTTGAGTGTCAAATGTATCCTAGAATTTAATATAGGTAGTGTGCCTTGTGTCAAGCTTGAGTGTCAGGTAGTGTTAACCCTTTCCCTTATGTTTCAGATGCTACATGGGTTCATCCCATTTGTATGATGAACCAGTCCCAAGTTGAGAACATTGGCAATGGGAAATTGATGGTATAAATGGATCCTTGGGCACCCAAGTGTAGCAGTGTCTAAGTTTAGTATTGAATTAGTGTTCAGTTAGTAAGGAAGGCTTGGTAGTCAGAAATAGGAAATGGCAGTGGAGATGTTGTATGAATTCGAAATCAGTTTTTCCCCCCAATGTTCTGACCATACTATCATGAACTGTCCTGCACACTGCAGAGCATCCCTGTATTCAAATTCCTGCATAGCTTGGTTCATGTGACACCCACACATATGTTTTCAACACACACCTAAGCTATTGACACATGGTTTTCCAGATTACACACATCTGCACACCCTACATTATGTCACAGACCACACTCCCATGTCTCCATCCCCACACCATGCTACACACACTCTTTGCTGTTTTCAGATTTCCTGAGATTGTTTCCTGTCAACTATACCACACACACTATTATTTGTATAAATTCACACACACACACACTTGTATCCTATATCTACCTATGATGTACACACAACCTCCCTTTCATCCTTGACTTAGTACACCACCACACTCCCTTACACTAATCCCCCTTGCCATGCCACCTGTACATGTTCACACACACTCATTAACTCACACCATATCACCCACACACACATGAAAACTATAATAACACTCTCACTCATGACACACACACATTTGGACACAATATGTGTTTTTCTATTCTCTATACATAGGTATATATATATGTATTGATATGTATATATATATATATATATTAAGGTATCCTATAAATATATCATGTGTGGGCACTAATATTATATGGATACATATAATGTATATGGGATATGCATATAGTAGCCTATATGTTATATGTATATTCTATATGCTTGATAAATAGTAATGTGGTATAGACATATATAGGTGTATGATAATTATATTAAATCAGTAAATATACATGATGTGTGAATGTATGATTAGCCTAGGCATATAGCCTATGGCTCGTAAACCTGTGTTTCTGGCTTGAATGCCAGTGTAGGAGTGTGGTTGGCTTGTACAGCCTAGAAATTGAGTGTGCTTGCTAGAA